>JBBGZY010000028.1:600000-960000 GCA_037952925.1 Lithobates clamitans | reverse complement strand
AAACTCGCCTGTATTAACAGGCCCCAACAACATAGAAATCACACCGGCAGCCAGTTAAAATGGTGAAATATTGACTCAACCTTTCTATTGTATGTCTCTGTGTGGAGAATAGGGATGAGCCGAACACCCCCCTGTTCGGTTCGCACCAGAACATGCGAACAGGCAAAAAATTTGTTTGAACACACGAACACCGTTAAAGTCTATGGGACACGAACATGAATAATCAAAAGTGCTAATTTTAAAGGTTTTTATGTTATTGTCATTGCATGCCATTGCTGAGCTTATCATCTACTAGGACCCCCAGGTCCTTTTCCATCCTAGATTTCCCCAGAGGTTCTCCCCCCAGTGTATAGGTTGCATTCATATTTTTGCCACCCAAATGCATTATTTTACATTTTTCTACATTGAACCTCATTTGCGATGTAGTCGCCCACCCCATTAATTTGTTCAGGTCTTTTTGCAAGGTTACCCCAAAGCACCCTCCCAATGTTGAGGGCATGTGGCCTGGTACGGTTCAGGAGGGGGGGGGCGCTCTCTCGCCCCCCCCCTCTTTTCCTGCGGCCTGCCAGGTTGCGTGCTCGGATAAGGGTCTGGTATGGATTTTTGGGGGGAACCCCACGCCGTTTTTTTTTTTTTGGCCGGGGTTCCCCTTAATATCCATACCAGACCTGAAGGGCCCGGTATGGAATTTAGGGGGACCCCCCCCCACATCATTTTTTTTTTTTTTAATTTTGGTTCGGGGTTCCCCTGTGGGGAATTCCCATTCCGTTTTTATCAATGAACTTCTATGTGTATTGTCGGACCGGCAATGCATTAATAGCTGCGAGTAGTTTTAAATGACTTTTTTTCCTTTGAAATGTCATTTTGCTGTCAGTCTGTTCTAAACGCGGGAAACATGCGCCCCTTTACAGGCATACTATAGACACCCCCCAGGTACGAAATTTAAAGGGATATTACACTTTTATTGTTTCACTTTAAGCATTATTAAAATCACTGCTCCTGAAAAAAACGGCCGTTTTTTTAAACACTTTTTATGACAATACCATGCATATAAGCCTTTAAAATTAGCACTTTTGATTTCTCCCATAGACTTTTAAAGGGTGTTCCGCGGCATTCGAATTTCCTGCGAACACCCCACATTGTTCGCTGTTCGGCGAACTTGCGAACAGCCCATGTTCGAGTCAAACATGAGTTCGACTCGAACTCGAAACTCATCCCTAGTGGAGAAATGGCAGCAAAGAATTGTCTGAGGATTTGAGAACAAAAATTGTGGAAAAGCATGGACAATATTCCATCTTCAAGCAATATTAAAGCCTTGTTTTAAAAAAAAATAACAAACATGTCGTGCTTCCCTGCCTTGTGCAGTGGATTTGCACAGAGCAACCCCGATCCTCCTCCTCTTCTCTTGTCCCATGCTGGCACTCCTCCCTCCTGCCAGGTGCCCCCACAGCAAGCAGCTTGCTGTGGGGGCACCCAAGAAGGTGCTCTCCCGAGCCACACCTTTGTGTGTCCATTCACACACGGAGCTGTGGCTCGGCCCCGCCCCCTCCGTCTCCTGGTTGGCTCACTGGCTGTGATTGACAGCAGCGGGAGCCAGTGGCTCCTGCTGCTGCCAAAAGCCAATCGGAAGTGTGAGTCCCTGAAGAGCCAAGGCTCTCATGCACATCGCTGGTTTGAGAGGGGGCTCAGGTAAGTATTAAGGGGGCTGCTGCACATAGAAGGTTTTTTTACCTTCATGCATAGAATGCATGAAGGTGCCTTTACAACTACTTTAATACTCCTGTATCGCAACATTGTAAAGAAGTTTACAGCCCATGGCACTGTAGCTAATCTCACTGGAGCTGGACGAAAGAGAAACCTTTATCAGTTTGTCAAAACGTATGTAGCAAAGTCCCAGGCCTCTCTAAACCTAATGTTGACCTCCAGAGTTAGGGACAGCTGACATCCTTCTGTGTAGAGTGGGTTACAAGGCATGGTGGGTGTAATGTAAGGTGGATCGATGGGCGCCAGACACTTCTTGAATGCAAAGAGATTTATTGTCTCTTAAAAAGATTTGTGGGAGAGAGGGTTGGGGCCAGGACACCCTTAAGTAGAGGCAATGTTAATTGGCAGACTCCGAGACTTCTCTAGGCAGACAGCCATGCAGGGAAAGGTAACCAGCTAGACGCCACATCTGCATGGGTAGGAATGCTGTCTCCTATGGCAACAGTCTTGTAACAGTTTCTAACAAAGCTTGTAATGAACTTTTTTGCTTCTTCTAAAATATCCTAGAACTTCATTCCACCGAGCTCCCAGTCTTTCACTAGACTTCCTGTTACACTGCCACTAGATCCCCTGAGCTCTTACAATCTTCCCCAAGCTTCACCCCCCGTCCCTGCTGGGTCCCTAGCTTGGCACTCAGATACTCCTCAAGTGTCACCCCACTGGCCTGCTTGGCCCCTGGCTTGGCACACTATAATGCTCTGCAAGTGTCGCCTCCACTGGCTGGGTCCCTGGTTTGGCACTTGCTTAAGTTTTCCCACTTCTTCACCGTCCCCGGCTTGTGAGAATGCTGCTCTGGTACTTGCTTCAGCTACTCATGGTGGTCCCCGGTAACAAGGTGGATGGTCCTGTAGTGG
Organism: Lithobates clamitans; assembly: GCA_037952925.1. Classification (NCBI taxonomy): domain Eukaryota; kingdom Metazoa; phylum Chordata; class Amphibia; order Anura; family Ranidae; genus Lithobates; species Lithobates clamitans. The sequence continues at coordinate 957,382 of JBBGZY010000028.1, read as the reverse complement.
CGACAGCTTCCCCCTTCACCTCCAACCACGACAGGTTCTCTAGCCGGCAGAACTGTTACTTCTGGTTGGACTACAAGCCCCGTAGTCCCAAACCTACACTGCTTCTTGATGGGCCCTCAGACATCCTAGCAGCCAGACGTCCTGGGATAGGCCTTAGGTTTCTGGCCTAGCAGCCTGGGCAATACAACACATGTCCACCCAGACAGCCATCCAGGTGGCACAAAACCCTGATCACCTGACTCCACCCAAATAGGCTCTTCCAGAAGGCCAAGGGAACCAATAAAATCCCTGCCCATTGGCTGAGATACCCCATATACTCCTAATCTGTCCTTGCAATGCCCTTGTCTTATCTAATGTCACCAGATACCCGGCCATCTAACTACAGAAGAGAGAAGTGCAGCAACTACAGAATTGGGGTGAAATCAATTGACCGCCTAACAATTAGCCAAAGCAACTATCACTTGGCAAATAAATTTAAGAGCAACCCCGCCTAAACATCAGGGTGCTACACTTACATGAGGAAGCCAAAATCCTTTTGGGAGAATGTGCCGTGGACAGATGAAACAAAATTACAGCTTTTTGGTAAAGCCCATCTACTGTTTTCAGAAAAAGAAATCGGGCATTTAAAGAAAAGAATGCAGTCCCTATAGTCAAACATGGTGAAGGTTCACTGATCTTTTGGGGTTGATTTGCTGCTTCGGGCACTAGATGTCTGGACTGTTTGCATGGCATTATAAAATCTGAAGACCACCAAAGAATTCTGGGTTGCGATGTAGAGCCCAGTGTCAGAAAGTTGGGCCTCCGTCAGAGGTCATGGGTCTTACAGCAGGACAATGACCCAAAGCACACGTCAAAAAGCACTCAAAGGATTTAATGCAAAGCGCTGGAGAGAACTGAACTGGCCAGCAATGAGTCCAGATCTAAATCCCATAGAGCAGGGGTGTGTAACTCCAATTTCATCGTGGGCCGCATCAGAACCATGATTGTCCTCAAAAGGGCCGGTTGTATCTGTAAGACTAGATGTCCACCGCATCCCCTCCCCTTACATTAGATGTCAAGAGCCACCCCACCATCAGAAGTTGAGTTTCCTACTCTCCCTAACATCACAGTGCACCCCCTTTCCTTATGCTGCTGCTGGGAAGAAGCTGGATGCATTGCTTGAAAGCAGAAAGTAGGGGTCTGGAGCAAGACCAGAGGAGGGCTGGAGCTCTCCTGCAGGATTTGGCCTGCAGGCCTTGTGTTTGACACCTGTGCCATAGAGCACCTGTGGAGAGGTCTCAAAACCGCAGTAGGGACAATGAACCCTTCCCATCTGAGAGACCTGGAGCAGTTGGTGAAAGGAGTGCTCCAAAATTCCAATAAAGAGGTGTAAGAAACTCAATGGTTGCAGGAAATGATTTATTTTAGTTATTTTTTTCAAGGGGTGTGCTACCAAATTAAAGTGTAAGTTCACCTTTACAGAAAAATCTTTAAGGTGAACTTACACAGGACCCTGTCCCCCATCCCGCTAGCCTGCAGCGCAGTGATTACATGTTCTGAGCCCTGCTATATCCACCTCACCAAATCGGGGCTTAGAAATCTCCTCGGCGTTCTCTCTACTTCTTCCCTGCTGACAGGATGGGCTACGTGAGATCTGATTGGATCAGCGCCACCCACGTGTCAACCAATTAGAGTGCTCCGAAAAAATCCCTCCTGACGGGGGACGTTTTGGAGATTAAGCCGAGGGGATTTCTAAGCCCCGGTCAAGTGAGGTGGCGATAGCAGGGCTCAGAACGGGATGTCCCCACGCTCCAGGTCAGAGGGACAGGAGGGGGGGAGGGGTGATGAGGAGGGGGTCCTGTGTATGTTCACCTTACCGATTTTTCTGTAAAGGTGAACTTTCCCTTTAAATTGTGGGTGCCAATAATTTTGTCCACTCAATTTTTGGAGGGTTTGCGTGTAACGTGTCATATTTGGCTTTTTGTTTCTCCACTTCCTACCAATACAAACAAAACAAATAAACATGAGAATGCCTAAACATTTGTAATTGCAACAATTTTCTGGGTGAAGTGGTGCATTATCTGCCAGAAATGCAGGGGTGTCAATAGTTTTGGCCATAGCTGTAGACAGAGCTTTTTTTTCTCAGAGAAAAGGTGCAGGAACTCCTCCCTTCTAAGCCACCCTGACTCCACCCCCTACCCACCTCCGAGAACCGTTCCTTGGTTCCACCCCTTACCCACCTCCCAGTACCACCCCTTTTAAAGAACACAGAAACAAGTATCATTTTGTGGTGCTAAGTATTTTGAATGGAATTTGTTAATGATAACAAACACAGTAAAATAGATCTAACAAAAATGGACACCCCAGCGACAATAGATCCACCCCAGCGACAATAGATCCACCCCAGCGACAATAGATCCACCCCAGCGACAATAGATCCACCCCAGCGACAATAGATCCACCCCAGCGACAATGGATCCACCCCAGCGACAATGGATCCACCCCAGCGACAATGGATCCACCCCAGCGACAATGGATCCACCCCAGCGACAATGGATCCACCCCAGCGACAATGGATCCACCCCAGCGACAATGGATCCACCCCAGCGACAATGGATGCACCCCAGCGACAATGGATGCACCCCAGCGACAATGGATCCACCCCAGCAACAATGGATCCCCAACAGCCAGCATTAATATACCCTCCAGCAGCCAGCAGATCGCTCCCAGCAACGATTGACCCCCTGCAACATAAGACCCCCCCCAGCAACCATAGACCCCCCTGCAAAAATAGATCCCCTACAGCAACAATAGATTCCCCAGTAGCCAGCATCAATAGACCCTCCAGCAGCCAGCAACAAAGACCCCTCCCTCAACAGTACATCCCTCCTCGCAACGACTGCCCCCCCCCCCAGCAACAATAGATCCCCCACAAGCAACAGAACAACTCCCCAGCAACAATATATCCCCCATCATCCAGCATCAATAGACTGTCCAGCACACCACATCACCTCTTTCCATTACATACATTCAGTTCGGGTGGTGCAGGAACTGACCAAATAATCTAGTTCTGTTCTCAGCTGCATAAGGGATTTGGAGAGGTGGGGGTAGAGAAACAGCAGGATATTGATTCCAGTGAATGGCAATGCGGGGGGGGGGGGCGGTGTCAGCAGAAGTCTTGGCCATTGGAGAACAGGCAGGCTGAGCTCACAGCACAGCCAGAAAACTGACCACACTGGGATAGATGTGCTCTCATGCCTAGCATGTTCAGTTTGCAATAGGAAAGCAGGGGGACTGGAAGGATCGCCAGGTATTTCACACAAAGGAAACAATACAAAGAGAACAGGATACTTTAAACACATGTACAGTTTACACATCAGGATAATGAAATGTTAGGGTAACATATCCTTTAAGCCTCTAATTATTTGTATATCCACCCTGACATGTCACTAGTATAGTACAGTTCTTTATGGAAAGCTGCTAAACTGGTAAAAAAGAAAAAAAAAATCTTGTCAGTGCCACCATCTTGCCTTTTCTCTTGAGCCATCTGGAAGCAGAGAAACGTGAGAGGCATTGGTATCTCTACTATAAGTTGCCTGACTTGGCAGCATAGAGGGGGACGGTGGATTGGAGTGTCCACATCCTTGGGAGGGGAGTAATTGTAGTGGGAGGGGTAAGACTTAACTTTTCACCTTGGTCAAAAAGATTTGTAGGGTGTCTTTATAAAGCACACATGCATTGGACGGAGGAAAGGGAAATACTTTCCATGAGCGTTTTGGATCTAATAATTATGGATACTTCCATAATTTTGATATTTTGCAGCTTTTTAAAAACTCTCTATGGGAAGTTGACCTTTTTCTCATTCTTGCAAGTGCTTGCTAAATCAAACTTAAATTTAGCAAGCACAAAATTAACTCTATATAATGGGATTGCTGGGATGGATAAATAGTGCAATAGCTGGGCTGATGCACTTGCCTAAGGAAATTGCTACTAAATGTTCCTTCCAGCGCTTGCCATTTGGAGGGAAACCAAGGCCAAAACCTGCCAACTCTACAACTGAATTAAATAAGGGTTACCACCTTGGGAAAGAGAGTGCCTGTGCATACACCTTGCAGGTAGGATTACCGGACATCATTTTATTAAATGCAAGAAATTTTGATACAAGTTTACACCTTTTTTTAAACTACAGGAAGATGTACGATGGCATATTGTGTTTAACAACTTGCCGACCATGCTATAGTTGAATGACGGCTACAGCGTGGCCAGCCAGTTCTAGGATGGCGTCCTATGACCTCTTCCTGTGATTGTGCCCACTGCGGCACAATCGAGGTAAAGGGCCAAAATCTAATGGACACAGTTGATCACGATGTAAACCCAAGCCGGTTATCGGCATTCCTTTCCTCATGCTGTCAGCGTGAGAAGAGGAGAGCTGATAGCCAGCTTGTGTGAAAGGGACATCTAAACTTATAATCATGGCTCTGATTATCAGTGCAGTGCCAATCAGTGCCCACCAGTGTCATCTATTAGTGCTGCCTACCAGTGCCACCTATCAATGTCCATGAGTGCCACCTAGGCGCGTGGGCGACCCGCTCTGTGATCACTGTGCCTTTAGGACACAGCTGATCACAGATTGTGGTAAAGGGCCAATCACAATGTGTCACCTATCAATGTCCATGAGTGCCACCTCACGAGTGCCGCCTCATCAGTGCACGTCAGTAAAGGAGAAAAATGACATGGTTTCAAAATGTTATCACAAACTATGAAAACCTTTTTTTTTTTTTTCTTCAAAATTGTATTTTTTATTTAGCAAAAAATAAAAAACCCAATGGTGATTAAATACCACCAAAAGAAAGGTCCATTTGTGTGAAAAAAAATTATAAAAATGTCTTCATATGGGTACAGTGTTGCATGACCGCACAATTGTCATTCAAATTGTGACAGCGCTGGAAGGGGGGTAAAAGTGTCCAGTAGGCAAGTGGCTAAATTGTACAAAAACCCTAACATTGAATGTTGTTCATTTCCTCCTTTTTGGTCTTTAAGGACTTGTACTTTAGACTTGCAGTTTGGGGCCATGTGATTGGAAGGGGGGGAGATCCTGTCAGTCATCTGCCCATCCTCCATTCACTGAATGCTTTGCATTCTCAGAAAGCATAGTACAAATTCTATGAGACAGTGAGCATAGTCATAGACATGTGACATGCTGCATGTGTGGGTATAGATTGGAGACAGTGAGTGAGGAATGGCAGTGGACAGGGGTGTTCACATGCCATGGTCGTGCTGCTATGCTTCACATCTGCAGCAAAAACTAGCGATTCTTTCACGTTCGGTAGGCAGGATCCCGCCAAACCCAACTGCAACTTATTCAAGGGAATCGGGCGTAAACTCCCCACAACTGTGTGCAATGCATATTCATGTGGCATTTACAGAGTTAAAATGACATCTCACCTCCTCAACACTTGTTTTGTAGTTCTGTCCTCCACAAAACTTTAACTGGGTCCTTCTTTTAATCCAAGTTTAAAGAGACCCTGTCGTCAGACCATTGATTTTTAACAACAACATTTCCATAGGATTGAAACATAATACCCGATACCCAAAAAGAGTCTCTAATCACTTATTGCAGCAGTGCTATGTGTCAGGATAGTCAAAACACATGAGGAATGACATTAAAACTTTTAACGATAAAGGAGATCCAGGAAAGTTCAAGTAGCTGTGGTCTATTGTAGTGGAGAGCCTCTTTCACCAAGGAAAATCACCACGTGCAGGGGGTATCACCCCAATGGGATTGCACTCACCAAAAGATCAGCATACATAAGCCTTTATATTAAACGCTTCCTTTCTCCTTCATCCAACACCAGACGTCAGTCATATTCTTAGGTGAAACCGCATTACATAAGGGAGGAATAAAATAGCCAAATAGTGTAATATTGCTAAAATAATTTTTATTTAAACTTTTAAAATATTCTCCCTTTAGCTAACATGCGTACCAGATATGAACAAAAAACGAGCAATTGTTAAAGTGCACTGTGCCTGTTTATCCCGTCTCCCGGGAGGTCCTCTGGAACGTTTACTGGATAGAAAACCAGCGTACTTCCTTGTTCCCCTCGGGTGCGTGGAACGCACGCGTCACTTCCGGTGAATTACGTCACTGACGCGTTTCGTCACTTCCGGTCGTCGTCTGAGGCCGTCAGACGCATGTTAGTGATACCCCCTGCACGTGGTGATTTTCCTTGGTGAAAGAGGCTCTCCACTACAATAGACCACAGCTACTTGAACTTTCCTGCATCTCCTTTATCGTTAAAAGTTTTAATGTCATTCCTCATGTGTTTTGACTATCCTGACACATAGCGCTGCTGCAATAAGTGATTAGAGACTCTTTTTGGGTATCGGGTATTATGTTTTGTTCTCTATGATTTTATTGCCTACATACATGTATTGATTTCACTTAAGCAGCTGCTCTGTCTACATCAGATTTCTCAGTAAAACCTGGCGCAGAGGAGTGGGGGTTAGAGGCGGACACATCTTCCACTTTTTTCTAATTATTTCCATAGGATTATACAGTGGGGAAAATAATTATTTATGTAAGTTTGCCCACTTACAAAGAAATGAAGGGCCTATAATTTTTATCATAGGTGTATTTTAAATGGTCGAGACCAAAAATCCAGAAAAAACACGTGATATAACTGTTATAAATAGAGTTGCTGTTCAGTAAGTAAAATCAGTATTTAATCCCCAAGCAAAACATGACTTAGTACTTGGTGGAAAAACCCTTGTTGGCAAGCACAGACGTTTCTTGTAGTTGGTGACCAGGTTTGCACACATCTCAGGAGGGATTTTGGTCCACTCTTCTTTATAGATCTTCTCTAAATCCTTAAGGCTTTTTGGCTGTATCTTGGCAACTCGAAGTTTCAGCTCCCTCCATAAATTTTCCATGGAATTAAGGTCTGGAGACTGGCTAGGCCACTTCATGACCTTAATGTGCTTCTTCTTGAGCCACTCCTTTGCTGCCTTGGCGGTATGTTTTGGGTCATTGTCATGCTGGAAGACCCATCCACGACCCATCTTCAGTGTTCTGGCTGAGGAAGGAGGGTTCTCACCCAAGATTTTACAATACAGGGCTCCCCTCTTTTGGCCCCTCAATGCGGCAAAGTTGGCCTGTACCTTTTAGAGGAGAAACCGCCCCAAAGCATAATGTTTCCACCTCTATTCTTGACTGTAGGGATAGTGTTCTTGGGTCATAATGTGCATTTTTCTTCCTCCAAACGTGGCACAAGGCACATGTACAGGCCTGTCTGAAGGTTGCCAATGAACAACTAAATGATTCAGAGAAGGATTGGGAGAAAGTGCTGTGGTCAGATGAGACCAAAATTGAGCTCTTTGACATTAACTCGATTTGCCCCAGTAGCTTAAAAAAAGGTAGAGAGGTGAGGGAGGGTGGATTAACTGGGGCAGCACAGACAGTAATCTTAAGAAAAGTAGAGGGCTATGATATGCAAAGAGGGAGGGGTTGTGCTTGGAAACATTGCAAGTCAGTAAAACTTAATTTATGGAAAGAAAAACACTGCAAGTAAGCTTTTAAAAATACTTGAGTTTTCAGTGCTTTAACCTACATTATATATAGTTGGTGACAGGGTCTCTAACTGCTTGTATGTCATCCAGCCTGTTCCAGCTAACCCGTGCTGTCACTGGCTACAGTGCAATTTTTGTCAGCAGGTCCCTGACAATGATTTTGGCTGTGGATCTGCTGAAACGCACAGGACTCTGGACCCAGAGCAACTATCTGGCTGTTTCTTATAGGGAGAAAAAACAGCCGGATCTGTAAGTAAAAGCAACACATTACACATTTTTAGGCACACAGTTAACTCCTTGACTGCCCTTATATGTTAACCCCTTCCCAGCCAGTGTCATTAGTACAGTGTCAGTGTACAGTATAATATCCGATCACTGTATTAGTGTCACTAGCGACGTCCGTCAATTAGTTCCCACCCAGTGTCAGATTGCATGCCACACTATCATAGTCCCAGTATAAGACGCTGATCACGGCCATTACAGTATGGCGTCTATAGCTGCGTAAATTCCAGTATATACACAAAGTTACCCTTTAAAAAATAAAAAAACTGCGATATATACACCATAGTTTGTAAACCCCACCACAACACTACCTGCTTGGAGTTTGCATGTTCTCCCTGTGCCTGCGTGGGTTTCCTCCGGGTACTCCGGTTTCCTCCCACACTCCAAAGACATGCTGGTAGGTTAATTGGATCCTGTCTAAATTGTCCCTAATATGTATGATTGTGAGTTAGGGACCTTAGATTGTGAGCTCCTTGAGGGTAGGGACTGATGTGAATGTACAATGTATATGTAAAGCGCTGCGTAAATTGACGGCGCTACATAAGTACCCGAAAGAAATAAATAAATGCTATAACTTTCACACAAATCAGATAATATACACTTATTTTTATTTTTTTTACCAGATACATTTTGCCCTAAATTTTATATATATATATATATATATAAAATTTGCGTGTATATATGTATGTGTATATATTTTTTTTTAGTTTATACAATAAATTAAAAAAAACAATTGGCAATCGAATACCAACAAAGGAAATCTCTATTTGTGTGGAAAAAAGATCTAAATTTAATTTGCGTAGTGTTGCATGATTCCACAATTGCCAGTTAAAGTAGCACAGTGCTGAATAAAAAAAAAAAATTGTCAGGTCAAGAAGGGTGTAAAACCTTCTGGAGGTTATGTGGTTAAAGAAGGTTCCTTACTACTTTAACCACATGACCCAAAGCATAATGTTTCCACTTCATTTTGCCATTATAAAATGAAGTGTACACTTCAAACATCCAGTTGTATGCAAAAGAAAAACTTCTTTTTTTTTTCCAAGTTCCCCTGTTTAGAATCGGTTATTTTGTAGTCAACAACGGTTGAGGTCACCACTCTTGTAAACCAGGATCACCTGATCACCTAGGCGCAGCAAGTGTGTTTGCACCGTGTATTGTACAGTTATCTTAATTCTCTTTTTTGGCTGTAGATTCTCCTGATCTTGTACTCTTTATGTACACTAAAATGACAGAAAAGTACACTGAACGCTTTGTTGCATGACTTCCAGCAAACAATATTTGCTCAATCTCTTTCCTCTTTCCTTTTGTTCCGTCCCATAGCTCGGATGAGCTGTGACCAGCAGATGTAATTTGGTGGCTTGTAACGCACTGCTCTCCCTGTCCTTTCGCTCCCTACAGTGCCGGCTAAGCTCCATTGTTGTGGGATTAGGTCACCACATGACCCGTCTTACACTCGCAATCACTTCACTCCCATAGCTTTGTATTCATAGTCAATCAGGATACAGACACGTGTACTGGGGCCGGCCTGCACTCTGCTTAATCATTGTCTGTACAAAGCAGTTGGGAAAAACAAAGTGTTTATAGGCTGCCTTGGCTGATGTTTAACCGGACTTTCCTTAAACATGCAATTCTAACATGTTCGTAAACTGGATTTGTTGACAGTGTGGAGCAATCTCTATCAGATCGGCTGTTGAAGTCCAACATTGCAACCTTGTGGATGAGATTTGTGGAGAAGCGTCTGGATTCATGGGAAACCCCCTTTATTCGGTCCGGTAATGGCTCTCGTGCCTGGAACACCACCAGGAGCCGAGGACTTCCTAGCTATTTCCCCAGGGAAGAGTTGTCTTCTTGATGAATCGGACTCCAGTGATGTGGATGAAGGCCTGCTCGATGACTTGGAGCTAAACCCCTTTGACGGTTTGCCATACTCGTCTCGGTTTTACGAGCTCCTGAAACAGAGGGAAAAGCTGCCTGTTTGGAAAACCAAATATGTCTTCCTGGAGAGTTTGGTGCGGAACCAAATTGTGGTGGTGTCAGGAGGAGCCAAGTGCGGAAAAAGTTCACAAGTAAGTTTGCTGGTTGTTAGAGTTTCTCTTCTACAGCTTACAAAAGTTTAGAGCACAAAAGAAAAGTTGTCGGTAGAGTTATCAGACAAATCTCAAATTTAATTTTTAAAAAATTGCAAATCGTAAACTCATTGGGGCACAAATTGCCCGAAGGTGGTCCTGATCCTGGTGGGCCAACGTTTGAATCTGACCAGAAACTGTCATTTCTATAGGGATAGTTAGGAAATTAAAGAAGAACTGGGGTTACTATGGGCAATACACGCACATTTCAGTCCTCGGTCACCTTGGGTACATCAGGTCTACTACTTTTTCTTTGTCTTAAATAGTTTTTATTAAAGATAAACTTTGCTCCCCCTTTGCATTTTTTTTCTTGCCCTCTTACTTTGATCATTGGTTTGTACTAAATAAACATACATGCACAGCAAATCCAGCATCATCTGCTGTAACCTGCCATTCATGCAGATTCCTGCATCGCCTTCTTCACTTCTTACGTCATCAGGGGCTGCCTATCTCTTCTGGGGTTTTGCAGCTGACCCTCTTATGAAACAACAGTGCAGCGCATGCGCAGTGTGCTAAAGCAGTGTTTCTCAACATTTTTTCAGTCAAGGTACCCTTTAAAATTCTGCACAATCTCAAGGCAACCTATTGTAAAATTTAAAATGAAGCCGATAGTGTTACATATTACAGAAACCTCCACACAGGTAGGAGACCCAGCATTAGAGAGGAGTTCTTCTTCCAAAGCAAATACACCTTTTCACACTGGTACTGACTTGTGTTCCAATGTTTCTCTTCTCCCTCAGTTTTTCTCCCTCACTCCACTAATGAGGGGCAGGAGAGGAGCTAACAAGGATGCTGTGCAGGCGCCCGACGTGCTCCTACCGATGACATCATTGGTTGTTAGGAGCCAGCAACTAGAATGTTGTAATGATGCACAATGAAAACCTGCGGTTTTGTGTAATTTAAAAGGCAGGCTTCATTCATTCTCTGGCTTGTATACAATTTTTGGCCCTTTTTAGGCATTCTGCCAAGGCACGCCTGAAAAAAACCCGAAGGCACTCCAGAGGCTGTGCTAGAGATTACCCTGAAGCCATGACATGGATATCCCAGGAGACTTTGAGCAGAGGGGAATATTTTTTCTACCTAGAAAAGAAAGTCAGAAGTGCAGGGCCAGGTCTTGCAAACATGGGTTTTTAAAGTGGAGTTCCATCCAAAAAAATAAAAATTTCATTGATGTCCATGGAAAAAAAAAAACATTTGGAAATTGTTTTTTTTTTTTTTAACTTACCTTTTTAAGCCTGTTTGCTATGTGGTCCCTCAAAATCTGCCTCCTTCAGCACCTGGGCTCCTGGCGTCACTTCCCTTGGTGCAGGAAGGGAGATCACCTCTCCCCCCTCTCTAGGCAATCATCTGGGACACGTGACAGGTCCCAGATAATTTGCGCGGCCAGTCGCGGCGCGGCTCGCGCATCTGCAGTGTGTGCCCAGCTGTGAAGCCACAGCCGGGCGCCCACAGTTAAAATGCCGCCGAGCGGAGGGGGAGACGAGCGGGGCTTCGATCCCCCGCATCGCTGGACCCTAGGACAGGTAAGTGTCCAAATATTAAAAGTCAGCAGTTGCAGTATTTGTAGCTGCTGACTTTTATTTTTTTTTATTTTATTTTTTTTTTTAAGCGGAACTCCGCTTTAAGAAAAAAATATTTTTTTCAATGTCTGATTATATAACAAGAGGGAAGGGAAGAAAAAGTATGTGAAGTGCATTGTTCAAAATTGGACTGCAAGTGCAGTCCGATTTTAAAGCTTCTTGGAGGTTACAAGCATACAATATAATATGCATGTACATCGTATATATTTGATTAGAAGACAACACTGATCAATTAAAGTGTTTCAATGAGGCACATGTGTACGTTTAATAAATTAGAGGTTGAAAAAATCTAATGGGAAGAGCATTGGTTAAGCTGAGGTGTTTTTTTCTGCAGCCTTTGGGGTGTAAAGGTAACTGAATTGGGGTAGGGAAGGGGGGCCCAGGGCAGGCAGGATAAAGGTTGTATATGGGGGGGGGGGGGGGGGAGACCGGGTAGGGATGGTAGAGAGGTTCAAATCTCATAAGAAAAGAAGTGAAAAAACCAAAGACAAGGAATTTGAGGTAACAGGGGAGGGGAAATAGAGGATAGCGGTTGTGCACAGAGGCCCATGTTTCTGAATAATGGAAGGTCAAGCGTTTAATAAAGGGTGGTCACAAGTTGCAAACAGGTAGTGTGTTACCCAGGGGGGCCTATATGTAATGGAATTTGGACAATCTGTCACTATCAGTGGTGGACAGCATGTCATATAGCATACATTGATGCACATGCAATTTTAAAACTGATGTCCAGGTTTAGCCCTGGTTCAGGTGCGACTTCAAAGTGGTGCGATTTTGGTCTGACTTTAAGTGCGACTTCAATGTACTGTGATTTGGCTATGACCAGTCAAAGTACAGTGTGTGACATGATTCCTTTTAATTCTAGCACAATTGTCGCCAACTGAAAAGTTAGAAAAATAAACTGCGGGGCTTGAGGTGCAGAGCTCTTTTTTCTTTTTTTTTCTTTTTTTTTTTTCGGGCCTGCATTCATCATACATTGACGTTGGATCTACTTCGGAGGACTATTTTTTTTTTTTTTTTTTAATGACTTGTGAAAAACTGTTGTGGTTTTTACTCACTTTTTACACTTTTTTTTGATGAATGAGTAGTGATACTATGTACCCCATATTCATTTTACATAGGGCGGCCCTAAGGGGACCTCCAGATTCTGATAAGTTACACCCTGCACCCCCACAACCACTGGGCCAGGGTTATGTCCTCTTCAATATGGGGACAAGGTGCTTTGGGGGGGATCCTCTTACCCCAAAGCACCCCCTCTATGTTTAGGGCATATGGTCTGGTATTGTTTAGGAGGGGGGGAGGGCGCTCGCTCGTCCCCCTCCCCCTCCTGCCCCTACCAGGCTGCATGCTCGGATAAGGGTCTGGTATGGATTTTGGAGGGGACCCCATGCCATTTTTTTTTAAAATGTTGGCATGGAGTTCCCCTTAAAATTCATACAGATCTGAAATGCCTGGTATGGATTGGGGGGCGGGAACCCAAGCAGTTTTTTTTCTCCCCAATTTGCCGGAAATTTAACTTTCAGTGTCGAGCCTGCTACTTTTTGTTTTGTGAACAAAATTGTTAGTCAGGGTTAAAAATAAAGTGAATAATGTCTCATAGTTACGCTGATATGGACACAGGCACGACTTCAGTGCGATTTACATTACAGAACTAAATCACACTGAAGATGGGAAAAAGTAATGCATAAACTACTTTTCAAAAAGCACAATGTCAAGTCGCAGCTATTAAGAGCCATAGAAATGCATTAGGTGTGTCTTCAGGTGCGATTTGAAAATTGCATGTCGCACTGGTGTGAACGGGGGCGTATTTTCACTTTAAATAGTTAGTTTGAGCCAAGCTGGCCCAAAAAAAGTATTTAGAGTGAAAGTAAACCTGGACATCAGCTTTAATCAATCTATGAGGTGTTAGGTGTTTTCCAGGCCTTAGCGATGGTCTGCAGCACCAGGGACATATTTATCTGTAATGAAGTTTGTCTATAATTCTGTCAAACCGTGCTAGTATAAGTGCCAGTATAAATAAAATAAAAATATACATCCAATTGAAGCAATGTATCTTCTTGTGATTGTCCAAACAATGTATCCAATATTCTAGTGCAATTTATTACTGTGTATATAATAGGTGTCCAAAATCAAGGTGCAATATTCCTAATTCTTCACAAATCCTCAAAGACCGTGCCTTATATGAATCCACCACAGTCCTCCCCATTAGAAATGTGCTCACCTTTAATGTGTGACCTCACAATTAAGTGCAGTCAAAATAAGCATTTGTCACTCTGGACTAGCAAGTGATATGATCCTCCTTTCTGTCAATGTCTTCCCATAATGACTCGCTATATGTGGAAAGAGAACTCCATATAGTGCTTATATCATTTTAAACATAATACCATTTATTAAAATATGTGCATAAAACTGACATTTTAATAGGTGCTCCAGTGCACCAACTTCAAACCGGGTATAGCAAATAAAATCCACGAAGCTGCAGCAAATTCGTGCTTCTCCTTAGCTGATACAAAAGCGTCTTGTCAGCCGAAATTGCCCCTCCCCTACGCGTTACATCACAGGGTCTCGTGACGCAACAGGGGGATTCATATTCCTATGATAGGAATCCCCCTGATAAGTCACGAGATATTGGATACATTGTTTGGACAATCACAAAAAGATACATTGCTTCAATCGGATGTATATTTTTATTTTATTTATTTATACTGGCTCTTATTTATTTATACTGGCACTTATGGTAACAGTTTGACATAATTAGAGATTTGCATGGTTTTAGCGCAGCACTATCTGTTTTAGTTCATTATCTGTGCACATTTATATTGGGAGTGTGTTTTTGCTGCTTGCTTAGGACACGCATATTTATATTTTAGTTGCTCGCAAGAATTACACATTTTTAAGTCTGTTTACAAATGGATGGTCCCACTACTGACTTCTAGGGTCTGAGGCGCTGCACAGTAATGATCAGGGCTTTTTTTTCTCAGAGAATAGGTGCAAGAACTCTCCCTTTCTGAGCCTCCCCTTTTCTCCACCCCTACCCACCTCCGAGCACCGTTCCTTGGTTCCATCCCCTACCCACCTCCCAGTACTGCCCTTTTAGACAATACAGAACCGAATATCAATTTGTGGTGCTAAGTAATCCGTAAGGAATTTGGTAATTATAACAAGAAAAGCAGTAAAATAGATCCCCTGCAGCCACTAACAGTAAAGCCCCCGCCAACAACAATAGACCACCCCGCACACAAAATCCCCCCCCCCCCACCAGCAACAATAGACTCCCGGCAGCAACAGCAGATCTCCCCACAACCAGCATCAATAGACTCTCCGGCAGCCAGCAACAATAGACCCCTCCCTCAACAGTAGATTTCTCCCAGCAAGAAATGACCCCCCAGCAATATAAGACCCACCCCCAGCAACAGTAGGTCCCCCACCAGCAACAATAGACCTCCTCAGCAACCATAGACCCCCATGAAAAAACAGATCCCCTCCAGCTAGAATAGATCCCCCAGCAGTGAGCATCAATAGACCCTGCAGCACTTGCCATTACATACCGTCAGTGGTGAAGGTGCCGGAACTGCGTTCCCCCACGTTCCCGCTGAAAAAAAGCCCTGGTAATGATACAAAAGTCGCAGGTTGAGCACCAGGGAATTAAAATAAACCCTTGTTTCATTTACTCTGTACACTGATTTGATGTTTAAAGTGACACTAAATTATATGCATTTATTCTCCAAAATTAATACATACACATCCACTACTCAATGGCCCTGTGCATATTTATTATTTTTTTTGTATTGTTTCTTACTGTCCAGGTTGTCTATATTATTGATTGGACCCTGGGCAAACATTTTCTTGGAGGCCCGCCCCCCCCCCCCCCCCCCCCCCTCATGCAATATCGCTCTACACCCTAACATCCCAAAACACAAACATATAGACTTCTGGAGCTGGTCGATAAACGAGTCCTTAGCTTGATCTGTAATAGTACGTACTCTCCAACTGTAGTAATAAAGGACCCCCTCTCCTCCGTCAATACACAGAACCGCTCCCCCATACTACACTCATTATTACACAGGACCCCCCCTCTCCATGCTACCCCCATCATTACACAGGACCCCCTCCCACAATTATCCCTTCTTTATCACAAAGGACCCTCCTCCCCCATACTACCGCCATCATCACATAGGACTCCCTCACCTCTCTCCACAGACCCCTGCATTGGACAACAATGACTGGGCCCGGGGCAGCTGCCCCTTTTTTCCCACATTAAAGATGGCGCTGCTTACTGTGTTCTTCTGCCTCCTTGTAATGTCCTCCTGTGAGCCCACAATCCTTTCACTTCTCTTTTTTTTTGGAACAAACTGAACTATAGTTGCAGTCATGTGCATTGCTCTATGCACATTACAAATCCCATAGTCCATGGTCCATCTTGGAAGTGAGCAAGAGAGGGTTGCTACATTCCTACATGCAGCGGGATCATAGAAAATGAACATAGCCACCCGTAGCAGCCAAAAACAAAGCAATTTGGAGATGTGGAGAAGGCTAAAAGCAATAGAAGGGACTTTTCTGAGTTCAGAATACATACTTGAATAGATTATTTTAAACCAGAGCTTAGCGTCACTTTAAAGCTTTATGTATCCGGCAGAAACTGCTGCTTTTATCTGTGTATCATCATTCTAATTGGCCACCTATAATAGTCTATGATTGTATATATTTAGAAGGGTAAACAGAACAGGTTATTGCTCGTGAATCATGCAAGATGATGTCACGTAAGATTGCAAAGTTTACAATATGGACCCTTGGCGTGCTTTAAAACTTAAGTGTTATTTCAAGGTTTTCTTACACAACATTCTTTTACCTGTGTTACAGGTTTGTATATGTAAGGCCAGTACTTGGATTTGTAAAAATAGACTGTTTGTGTAGGTAATTGTATCCTATCAATAGTTTGTTCCTAAACTGTGTGTTAAAGAAGAATTCCAGGTATGAATATTTTGACCTTGTATTGCAGCTGCCATGACTTGTTACCTTACCCCCACCAAACTAAGTCCCCATTACCCAAAAACAAACCACTGGATACTGATTTTTTTGGGTTGAAAAGACCATAGCAGCCATTTTATTAAACAACCAATCCAAAATTCCTACCTTTAAAAATGTCAATTTTCTTATCAAATTTATAACAACAATCCTAATAAAGACTGACCTGTTTTCAGATCTAGGGTCTTTGAAGGCACATTTATTTTACCAACCCGCTGTATCCACCCCAATTCCACTTCAATGCCCTCACCTGCAACTGCACCGACTCAAGGACAATTTTTAATTATCCATTTATCCTTGATACAGTCACACAACCATTGGTGCCTTACTGCCTTATCTTAAATATGGAAGGTACACCCATACTTGCGATGGGCCCAACCATTATTGTCCAAGTTTTGACCACCGTCTCCCACCTTCGAAGACCCTTAAGACCCCTGCCAGCTGCTACAACAATAACATTAATGCAATAAATTCTATCAGAACTTACAACTTGGTGTTGATGAGCCTTCACTGTCGAATCCAGCACCCAAACCCATCATGAAATAGGACCCATATCAACAAATTGTGGAGGGGGAATTAAGTATAAAGCTAGTTAAAAATGGAGGGAGGGAGAAGTTTTCCTGTCCCTATTCCTGCTCCAACTGACCATGAGGCAAGTCACCACCCCTACTAAGACCACAGTGGCCACACCCTGCATGCACTATCCAATCTGGTAAAACCCCCTGTAACTTTGAAACCCATCAACTTTTTAACCCTATTTGTATCCCAGCCTAACTGCAAACTTAGTCATGTAGGCCTTCCACTTAAGCTGCGCCTCCAGCTCCAGGCCTATCTCTTTGTCCAGCTTGGACCAATGTAACTATTGTAGCACTCCTGCAGGAACCTGCAGATTAAAGTGTTACTAAACCCAGAATCAGTCTGTATATGCAGTAAAGAATGCTTGTTATACTCACTGTGAAACTTAAGGGGTTAATTCTGCGCATTGTGTAAAAAGGCTGTTTGATCCTGTGTTCTCTGATCCTCCCCTTCTTCCACAGTCCCCAAACCATCTCCTGATAGAACAGAGTCTTGGAAGCAAGTTGCACATGCTCATGTATTACTAAAGAGGTTTTTTTTTTCTTGGAAACACGGCATCAAGTAGCTCTACGCGTTTCGTGGCTGATACGCCACTCATCAGGAGCATGCACGTGATAGTCTAAGGTGGAAATGATATAAAAATTAATCAGTCACAATTGAAGATGTAAACAGGGGTAGAGTAGAGCCCCAAGTAGCACTGAAGTGCGTACTTACTAGTTGAGGTACGTTGGTTAATGGTGTAGTGGCGGGATGCCAAAAACATGGAGGTGTATTTTGATGTTTTTGGCACCCCGCCGCTACACCATTTACCAACGTACCTCAACTAGTAAGTATGCACATCAGTGCTACTTGGGGCTCTATTCTACCCCTGTTTACATCTTCAATTGTGACTGATTATTTTTTATATCATTTCCACCTTAGACTTTCACGCACATGCTCCTGATGAGTGGCATATAAGCCACGAAACGCGTAGAGCTACTTGATGCCGTGTTTCCATTTATTTATACTGAGATCTTCAAGCTACTATGCAATCTCTACCTCCACAGGTTTAATGAGGCCTCAGGTCCTGCAGGCATTACCTCGTAATTACATTTTATCCAACCTTGTTCTTGTTGAACTATGGAATTTTATTATGGTCTTACTCATGACATTTCTTGTTACCCATTTATCCATTTTACAACCATGTATTTACCTTCTATTATTGACATCAGTGGTCATATTTTGAGACTATTGTGTTATTACAGGTATTAGTGCTATTGTGTGTACTGTTTACTATTTATCTGATATTTACATTATATGTTTGTTTACCGGTAGTTTTTTACCTATAGAATTCCCTTGTTCAGCTCTACTACTTTCTCGCTACCATTTTGCTTCACAAAAAGTCCCACTTTCCTTGCTCCTCTCTTCTCGATATAATAGGGATGGAAATACATGACCTCACCGGGCCATGATTTCATTTGAAGTCCCATAGGGATGGAAATACGTGACCTTACCAGGTCTAGGCTTCCTAAAAGTCCCTAAATTTATCCTTCTCTCTGTTCTATATAGGAGCAGTGTTGTTTCACCTAGGACAGGACTACAGAACCTCCCCCTCTCCTCTTTTCCATACCCTAGGGGTCTCCAAACTTTCTGAACAA
The DNA here is from genome assembly GCA_037952925.1 of Lithobates clamitans. Lineage (NCBI taxonomy): Eukaryota > Metazoa > Chordata > Amphibia > Anura > Ranidae > Lithobates > Lithobates clamitans. The sequence goes on along the minus strand of JBBGZY010000028.1, from coordinate 938,614 downwards.
AGGGCCGATTTACTGTCCTTCAGACTTTGAGGGTCGGACTGTGACCAATGGGAGTAATAAAACCCTCAGTGTCAGTGGGAGTAAAATAAATTACATAGTGCCTTTAGTCAGTAGAAGGATGAATAGTGTCCCATCATTGGTATTGGTATTGGAAAAAAATTCCCCATTGTTGGTGTCGGTGGAAGGAAAAATTCCCCATTGTTGGTGTCTGTGGAAGGAAAAATTCCCCATTGTTGGTGTTGGTGGAAGAAAAAATTCCCCATTGTTGGTGTTGGTGAGGAGAATAGTGCCCTGAGGGCCGGATAAAGGCAAGCAAAGGGTCACATTTGGCCCACGGACCACTGCCCTAGTGGGCAGGTGTTCTCTAGTCCAAAGATGTAGCGTGGAAGACTGCTAACCGATAACAATCAGCACAAGCAGAGAACACAACAATTATCAGCTCACTAGATTTCTGACATGATTAACAGGTATTTTTCAGATTAAAAGAAGGACACAGTAAATGATTTGTACCAAAACTATTTAACTTCTAGTTATGCCTATCAGAAAAATATCCAAACCTGTTCCCCGGAATTCAAGACTTGCGCAGACAGATTTTGCGAAAGTGTCTCACATGCATTCTAAAAGTGGCACAGCGTACCCCAATTTCCTGCAACTGTATAGAACTTCTATTTGGCACACGCCGCACCACTTTTGGAATGCATGCAGGAAGCTTTTGCAAAATCTGTCTCTGGACGCCAAAAGAATGTTGGTCTTAATTGGCTCCACTTTTATAAGAAATGAACTGTTCGCATTTTATTTTGAATTTGGCGCAGGTGTTGCACCACAATGTAAAATTGGAGCAAATTGGAACTTGGAGGGTCCAGTTGATGCCTCTTATTGTTGCCCTTTCATCACTGACTTTTCTTGCCAGCACTCTGGAGTCAGACATATTATCACCAAATACTGGCACATCCTGAAAAATGATGGGGTGCTGACATCCATTCTACCAGAGAAACCTCGGGTGGTTTTTAGGGGTGCTCCGTCACTTAAGGATAAAGTGACCTCTAATATACTTGATCCTCCCATTGTGAGGTCCAGTTTTTTCTCTGAACTAACTGGATACTACCAATGTAGGAGGTGTCAGGTTTGCTCCAATAATGGTTGCAGAACCAGAAGGTCTTTGAATTTTACCTCTACCTGTACGTCTAAAACCTTCACCATTGAGCCTTTTATTACCTGCTCTACTTCCGGGGTCGTCTACATGCTGCAGTGCCCTTGTGGCCTGCAGTATGTGGGCCGGACCAAGAGAACCCTGCACGAGCACATCAATAATATAAGGAGGGGATTTACTAAGCACTCCATATCAAAGCATTATCTCACCTCCCATGGGAGAGACCCCTCAGATACTATATTTTTGGGAATTGACAAATTTAGGTCCCATTGGAGGGGTAGTGTCCTTGTCAGATGCATCTCACGACTAGAGATGGCGTGGGTCTATCGGTTGAAAACATACGCCCCGTTTGGCCTCAACATCGATGTAGATGTCAACTCATTTATAGATAATTCCTAAGCTCTTTGGACTAATTTGTAATCCATCAGGGTAGAGGCCCTAATTCTTTTTTTCTGATTTATGCTTTGTGAAGTGCTTTAGGATTTATGTTATCCATTTTTGTCTGTAATCCTGACTGTAAATTAATATTTACTGTTATGAATGTCGAGCGTTTTGTTAGGACTTCCCTGCAGTTTTTTTTTTTTTTTTTTAATTTTGCTTGTTTTATATTCAAGGTGTATAATTTTTGCACTTACTATTGAGTCAATAATGTTATTTATTTTTATTTTTTAAACACTCAAATTTTGTAGTTTTCATCACATATATGTCAGCGCGACTTTATTGTTTTTCAGCAAATTGGAACTACCTGAATTTGGAGCACGAGTCGCTGTCAGGACCAAAACTGTCCCATAAGTTTTTTTTAATTAGGCGCAACACAACACATTAAAAAGAGCAATTAATGCCAGAAAAAACTGAGCAGCAGCTTTATTGGATTTGCCTATTGTCTAATTGTCTAAATCTAATATATTGCAGTTTACCATTCCTTAGGTGTTATTTTTGCATTCGTTTTTTTTTTCCAGACAATTAACTCAATTCCTATCTGGAAAACCCTTTTGTATGCTAGTCCGACGGACCAAAAATGACGCAAGGGCAGCTATTGGCTACTGGCTATTGAACTTCCCTTTTCTAGTCCCGTCGTAAGTCATCGCGTTCTAAACTAATGGACCTTGGTGTGATCGTGTGTAGGCAAGTCCGTTTCAGCGGAACTCCGTCGGAACGACCGTCAGAGTCTACTCTGATGGAAAGTCCGGTCGTGTGTACGCGGCATTAGACTCTCCTCTTCCCCATAACATAGGGGGAAGGTGTTCTTTAGTTTGCAGAAAAGGCTGGGGAATTTATCAGCTCACCACAAACTTTCTGGCCGGAGCCTCAGGTAGCAATTATTTAAATTTTGCAGTATTTGAACAGATATTACAAAATGCATGCCCCTGGGGCACGTATCGGGCACGATCTGTGACCGCTGTGTCCTTAGGACACAGCAATCACAGATCAGAGTAAAGGGCCAATCACAGGGGGTCACATGTAAACAGAGTTGCCAGGTACCAGCTGTCCTTTGTATAAAATGAATTAATAAATTAATTTAAACCACGCTCTCTGTTATGTGTCAAAATAACGATATACTAAATCATATATATACAATAAAGTGCAAGTACATAGTATAAGTGCATATTTCAAAACAATTTCAGCAAAGCATTTGGCCAAGTGCATATAAAGTGTCCATAATAATGGCAATAAACAAAATAATAATAAATGTCCAAATTATTGCCATTATTATGGACATTTTATATGCACTTGGCTAATTGCTTTGCTGAAATTGTTTTGGAATATGTTTTGGTTTTGTTTTTGTTTTGGAAATTTTGTTTTGGAATATGCACTTGTGTGGAAATTTAGGAAACCGCGATCACTGGTCAATTGGCTTCAGTATAAATCACACAAATAGGAAACATAAGGGGAATACAAAGAATTTCTGAATTTCAAAAGAGCCAACTTCCCTAAACTACGAACCTTGCTAGAAGGCATAAAATGGGCTAAAATCTTAGGAACAAAGACCACGGAGGAGAGATGGGTTTGCTTTAAGGGAACATATTAAATAAGGGCATTAGCCAATGCATCCCATTGGGTAATAAATTTGAAAGCGCGAACAGAAGTCCTGGATGGCTTAACTCCAATGTAAAAATGCATATAAAAGCAAAGGAGAAGAAGGCCTTCAAAAAATACAAGGTTGAGGGATCATCATCAGCATTCAGACTTTATAAAGAATGCAACAAGAAATGTAAGGGTGCAATTAGGGCGGCTAAGATAGAACATGAAAGACACATAGCGGAGGAAAAAAATCCCAAGAAATTCTTTAAGTATGTAAACAGTAAAAAAGGGAGGACAGACCATATTGGCCCCATAAAGAATGAGGAAGGACATCTGGTTACAAAGGACGGGGAGATGGCAAAGGTATTGAATTTATTCTTCTCCTCAGTCTTCACAAGGGAATCGGGGGGGCTTCAGTAACCAAAACTACAGTGTTTATCCTCATGACACATCACAGGAAGCACCTCCATGGTTAACAAAGGACAATTAAAATTAGACTTGGGAAACTTAACATATATAAATCACCGGGACCAGATGGCTTGCACCCGAGGGTACTTGGGGAACTCAGTCAAATAATTAATTACTTGACTGATTACTTGACTGACCATTGTTCCTAATTTTTACTGACAGTCTACTGACTGGAATGGTACCAGCTGATTGGACAAAAGCCAATGTAGCACCAATATTTAAAAAGGGCCCAAAATACATGCCTGGGAATTAGACCGGTTAGCCTAACGTCAATAGTATGCAAGCTCTTGGAGGGGATGATAAGGGACTATATACAAGATTTTAGTAATTAGAACGGTATCATTAGAAGTAATCATGGATTCATGAAGAATCGTTCTTGCCAAACTAATCTATTAACATTCTATGAGGAGGTGAGTTGCCATCTAGATAAAGGAAGGTCCGTAGACGTGGTGTATCTGGATTTTGCAAAAGCTTTTGACACAGTTCCCCATAAACGTTTACTGTACAAAATAAGGTCTGTTGGCATGGACCATAGGGTGAGTAAATGGATTGAAAACTGGCTACAAGAGCAAGTTCAGAGGGTGGTGATAAATGGGGAGTACTCGGAATGGTCAGGGGTGGGTAGTGGGGTCCCCCAGGGTTCTGTGCTGGGACCAATCCTTTTTATTTGTTCATAAACGACCTGGAAGATGGGGTAAATGGTTCAATCTCTGTATTTGTGGACGATACTAAGCTAAGCAGGGCAATAACTTCTCCGCAGAATGTGTAAACCTTGCAAAAAGATCTGAACAAATTAATGGGGGGCAACTACATGGCAAATGAGGATTTAATGTAGAAAATTTTAAAATAATGCATTTGGGTGGTAAAAATATGAATGTAATCATGGGACCCCAGCATGGTTAATGGCACCCCCCATGCTACACCAGCGAGCCCTCCGGTTGATGTTAACCCCTCCAAGCTCTGAGGCCCCCAGTGGTAACGTTGGTTTATCACATATTTTACACACTATTTATACCATTGTTTTATGCAGCTGCTATTTTAATATTGTTTTCAACCTGATTTGCCTATATATTTTTCTTGACTATTCATCCAATATGGTCTGAACTGCCTGCTCTTACAATATCACTACTTTGGATCCAGCCTACTGAGCGCTGCACAATAGTCTACTACTCACCGAGGGGGGGTGGCCACTAGGACTGCAGCCTGTGCACATAGGAATCGCATAGGTGGCACCAGCTGACCCATATGTCCTATGTGCGAACAGTAACCAGCCTCCTCCACCAAAATGCTGCATCAGTACCAATTGGCTGCAGTCACTGTTTAAGAAAAATCTTGCCAAAAAAAAGCCCTACACACTGGTTTGTTTGTCTGTGGGTACCTTTAGGCTAGACATACCTGTACCTAGGTGGATGCAGCATCGGTCCGATGCTGCATCTGTCTTCTGCCGGCTCTTACACTGAGAACCGAGCAATCAAATACCACTGATTGCTCGGTTCTCACAGCTCTGTGAGCAGAGAGTCAGTGACTGTCAGTCATCGGCTCTCTGCTCCCCCCCCCCCTAGACTCAATGGAGCGCTGAGCTGTAGAGGGGGTGGGATCAGCCAGCTCTCGCTCTTGCTGAGAGGCTGAGCCGGCTGCTGGCTCACGCATGTGGGCGGATCCCAACCATATCTTCATAATCCTTCCTGAGCCTGGCATGGCTCTGTGACATCAGCTGATGGTGGGTTGCAGCCCACTGTCGGCTGAAAGCGGGTCACAGGAGTGAAAAATGAACTACACTCCTGTGATTCATAGGAGAAGTACAGCCAAACGAGCTTTGGCTGTACTTCTCCTTTTTAGGCTCACAATAAAAGGCGAGGAAAGTCAGAATCAGGATTCATATTGAACCTCATTTACCTGGGTGTCTGCATGTCACTTAGCAACCAATCACAATGTCCCTTTTATTTTGTAAGTTTAACTGAGGAAAAGCTGGCTGGCTTCTATTGGCCACCCAGACGGTTTCATTTGCAGGCTGTTTGATAAGTGAGGCCCTTGGAGTTTTCATGTACATAAAAGCGTTCATTAGTTGTAGAAACGGAACGTTCCCTTGACTCGTGCGGTAGAATACTGGTGTTTACCTGCATTGAAGTTCCCATCCCCCGAGATCAATTGCAGCTTCAATATTGTTCATTAATCTTCCAGCAAGTCAGCTTGGAAAGTACGCAACCTGCATTGTGTTCTCCAGTTTACAGAGAGCCGGAAGACATTGTTTAAGCCATTTATGGAAAGATGCTTTTTTACTAAAGGGTAACCCCAGAAAATAAATACAAAACTCATGAATACATTTATGTTTATATTAAAGCTATACCTTACATGTGTTCTTTTTTGTTCTGTGTTTACCATCTGGCTGGGGCCAGTCCAATGACCTACATCTTTTTATTGGTCCCTCTACACTGGCTTTGTGTATTCATTCTATATCTGCCCTTGGCCTTCCTTCACATCACTCAGGCCAGGTTCACACTGGTGTGACATGAAAGTCAGGCTACCATCGATCCAACTTTGCCCTGCAACTTCGCTCCAACATCTGTCTGACATCGATCCAACGTCAATGAACGGTATTCGACCTTAAGATGAGTGCGACTTCATGTGGTTTATGTCCAGTTATAGCTGGCTATTGGAAAAGGGTACTTGTAATATTAACCCAAAATTGTATCTGTTCCGGTGACATGTACTCCACAGATATGTTTGTTGGGTATTCTAAATGAGGAACAGTGGCCAAAATTCACTAAAATTCTGTTGAAACACTCTTCTTAGGTCGCAAGGCCATAGCGATTAAATGGAATCAAGCTGCTCCTCCATCTACCTGACAATGGCTCCAGATGGTGAACCAGATCCTCCCATTTGAAAAAATGATCTTTGAGCATAGGGGCTGCCCCACTAAATACAATAAGTTGTGGGACACTTGTTGTTCATCCACTCTCACTATCACAACTACCTGAGAGCTTAGAGCCTATGCTTGGTTTATAGATCTGGACGTGCTCCAACCTCCATGCCTGATGGTGTTGTCTGATGCCCGACTCACCATTACTTAGCTAATAAGTGAGTGGATGTCATTCGTTTATGTGAAAAATGTATCATTGATCTCCTGTATATACAGCTGTAAATATGATACATAATTGTGTACTGAATTGTATTTTCATTGTGCTCATGTTGAGCAACTTGGTCATTGTACCAACATGTCTCTTTTTGTACATCTTGTCAATAAAAAGAGTTTAAAAAAAAGATGAGTGCGACTTGGGTCTTGAGGGAAAACCACACCACAAAAAAACGGGGTCAACACCCCCCCCCCAAGATCCATACCAGGCCCTTATCCGAGCATGTAGCCTGGCAGGCCAGGGAGGGGGGGGGGGAGACGCGTGAGTGCCCCCCCCACAAACCATACCAGGTCACATGCCCTCCACATGGGGGGGTGCTTTGGAGCATGGGGGGCTCTTCCCTCCCCACTCTAAAGCACCTTGTCCCCATGTTGAGGGGACAAGGGCCTCTTACCCACAACCCTGGTCTTTAAGAAAGGGGACCCCCAGATCCCCTCCCCCCTCAATGTGAATGAGTATGGGTATGAGTATACCCCTACCCAGTCACACCCCCCAAAATGCAAAGTGTAAGAAAAACAGGAGGCAGTTTTTGACAAGTTCCTTATTAAAAATGAATAATGTCCACATGGTAGCTCCAATCTCAATCACGATGGCCGTCCCCGATGCTATTAAAAAAAACAAAAAAACAAAAAACAAAACGCTCTTCCCCTGACGAAGCCTTCCACCATTCTAGCAGTGTAGGTGTCTGATAGTTCTTATAGAACAATGGGGCTTGGACTATGGGACCCAACATTGTGTTTTTTTTTGTTTTTTTTTCAATAAATTTTGCATTGCTAACCTTGCCTCCTGAGCACATGTCACAAGTCGGACCAGTTAGGATGACCATTAAATTCAAGTTGAATTTAAGTTGACCATTAAATTCGATGGGCTGAAATTTTACCAAAGTAGTGCAGGAACCTTTTCAAAAGTCGGACCAACACAAGTCGGACCAGTTAAGAAGGCTCTCATAGGGAAACATTGATTTTTGCTCTCCAAGTCAGAGCGCATGTCACACCAAAGTGAAACGGGCCTCCGTGTCTCCATCTTTCCTCACCTGTACCTAGTCTAACCAATCCTTAAAGTGGAGTTCCGCCAAAAAAAAAATTAAGTCAGCAGCTATAAATACTGCAGCTGCTGACTTTTAGAATAAGGACACTTACCTGTCCTGGGTGCCCACGATCTGCTTACCCGAAGCCAACCTGTCCTTCGGCAGGCACCGGCATCTTACATAGGTTCAAAAAAGACACAAGTCCATGTAGTTCAACCATAAAAATAAATAAATAAAAAATATCATACAATCGCATATACCCAATCCTATACCCACAGTTGATCCAGAGGAAGGCAAAAAACTCCAGCAAAGCATGATCCAATTTGCTACAGCAGGGGAAAAAAATAACTTCCTGACCCCCCGAGAGGAAATCTGATTAATAACGCACAGTCACAGGGGGACATTACATAAATCAACCGAGTGGATAATGTAAATTTAACAACCACTTGAAGATTAAGAATTGTTCTAAGAGGGGAAATTTGGGGAGGTGTGCTAGCAGTGATGATTTAGAGGGAATTTGTGTTGAGTGGGGAGATGGGGGGGGGGCAGGATTTGTGCTAGGATGGGGGATTTGGCATGTTTGTGCTAATAGGGATGATTGGGAGTGTCTGTGCCTGAAGGGGAAATCTGGTGGTGGTGTGTTTGTGTGTGTGTGTGTGGGGGGGCTTGTGCTAGGATGGGGGATTTGGAGTGAGGAGGGGGGGGATTTGTGCTCGTAGGGGAAAATTGAGGGGTCAGAATTGTACTGGTAGTATATGTAGAATCAGCATGTATGAGCTAAGCATGCAGATTAGCTCTCATTGTTTTGGGGGAGAGGATTTTTGCTAAAACATAATGCTTCTACATCTCGGGGGGGTTGATTGGGATGTTATGTGGTGGGGTGCAATTTGACATGTTCGCCCTGGGCTCTAAATGACCTTGTCCTGGCACTGAGAGGATCCATATTATTCTACGACAAAGACTTGGGTCATAGTAATCCCCAGTCCATGACCAGCATGTTCTCCCTGTACATAGATACTCTGTTTGACAGAAATGTTCCATAAAATTTTAGGCCTGTGGATAGAAAAAAAAAACTGTCTCCAAAGGAGTAATTGATCTGTATTTTCTTGAAAATAGCTAGCCATTAGGCACAATGTTTTTCAATTTAAAAGTTTTTCTTCTATTATATGCTTGATTCATATGCTGTAAAAGGTCTGACCATTTATTTTCTTTTTTCTTTTAACAATTTTCAAGAACATCTAGCAGGTAAGACATTCATAACAGAACAACAGAAGTTGACAGACTGCTTGCAGGCAGAATTATCCTTCACAGGAAAATATGTATAAGCTATAGGCAGCATTGTCACTTGGCATTCAGCGGCAAAGACAAAGAACGTACTAGAGAGGTAGATGAGAAGCAAAGAAGTAGGAGAGGAGCTGAGCAGGAGAGGAGAGAAGGCAACTGGTTGAATGGATGGATCTGTATGGACATTGGGCGATCCATGGGAACTGTTGGGTCAAAGTGAGCTCTGCAGTCGATCAGATCCTCCAAAAAATTCATCTTGCAGTTTAGTTTAGGCAAACATTTTTGTGTATACGGCAGACCTAGATAAATGCTTCTTAAGGTTAGGCGCCAGTAATTTTCTTAGGGTTAGGAGTAAGTAGAAGTTTTATGATTCATGTAAACCTTCTTGACGTACTCGTCAGGCTTTACATTCAACTACTACAACCAAAATATAATGCCTGCATTTCACCCCAGAACTTCAGCCTCCATCACAAACCTTATATAAAAACTATGGAATTGCACTTTACTCTTCCTGGTATCTGATCTCTGCTTGTGACTAAGAACCACAAACAGGTGCCTAATAAAATATAATGTACCAAACCTGGACAAAATCTAGTATTCTGTTACTGTACCCGGCATGCCCTCCTACACAACGCTGTATCCTGGCCTAGGCCGACAAGGCCCAGGGCTAGGGCAGCACGGAAAGAGTCCCCGCCGGCTTGCGCTACACTGTTAGCGTAGCGTCAGCCTTATAGGGTGGACTGGGCTGAGAGGCAAATTAGTCTAGTGCCCCCATGCTTCCGGTGTGCAGGCGGCTGGCATTCCGCAACTGTCACGGGGGGGGGGGGCACCACTTCTAATTTTGACTGTCCTATCATCCTGGACCACAAACCTTCCTCACTGTGCTATGTTTTCTGCTGCACCATTGGTATGGTTATATCTTCTTAGTCCTCTCCATAAAATTATCAGAAATTTGTGCTTAAACTATAGGCAACACTTTTTTTTTTCCATTTTGGATAGAGTAAGGGAGGGTTATAGCCCCTGTAAGTTTATTTTTTTTACCATCCCTGTCCCATTGCAGAGATTTCCCTTCACTTCCTGCCCCTTAGCCAAACAGGAAATGGGAGGAAATCTATGCAAATTAAGGGAATAGATTGCCCCCCCCCCAGGCCCTCAGAACTACTGTCCCCACTTGAAAATTTAAGGGCAGGTCTTAAACAGCAAGGGGTGTGGCCTTGCAGGAAGGGGTGGGTCATATTTAAATTGGGGGGTACACGAGTTTAGTCAGGCCTAGGGCAGCACAAAACCTAAATACACTACTGCTCCTACCTCGTACCATGTTCTAAATATATCCAAGTCTGGTATCATACCCCAAACCTGTGTGTGATCCTGTATTCTGTGCTTGAACCTAACATGCCACTGCCTTGCACTGTACTTTACAGTATATCAAGGTCTTGTATTATACACCCCAACTGCTCATGTCTCCGTATTCTGGTACTGATCCCAGCATGCCCATCAAGCAATACTTGGTTGGGTCTAAAGCCTTGTAAAGCCGCTAGGTTGAACGAAAAAAAAACCTGACTGCTGAAGTCGGAACCACTGCACTAACAATCTGGTGTTAGAACAGAGATCTCCCCTTCTGTACTATTGCATTCTGACAAAGGGGCGGCCTCCCCGCCAGAACACTCCGGTCAGCATGCTCAGCCATTGGCTGAGAGCGCTGAGCAGGAGCTGATCGGCAGACCTTTATCGGTCATAACCCTTCGACAGAAGCCAGCCGAACGCCCGGCTTCTGTTGGACCGGCTGCCGTACACAGGCTGAATGTCGCCCAATTTCTTTTGAACTGGCCGATGCTGCCCGACATTCGGCCTGTGTGTACTAGGCTTAAAGGGGTTGTAAACCCTTTACAACCACTTTAACCTACAGGTAAGCCTAGATTAAGGCTTACCTGTAGGTGCTTGAAATATCTCCCAGACCTGCACGGTCTAGGAGATATTTGCAAATCGCCGTAGGGCAATTTCTTCTGTTCATGCGCCGGAGTTAGGGCACGCTTTGCTGTTTCTAGCTCAGGTCATGCCGATAAAGGCAGCTCCCGCACGCATGCGTGGGAGTGACGTCACGCGACTCCGGCCAGTCACAGAGCCGGAGTTCGTGGCCCCGGAAGGAAGAGGGGTGAAGAATGGACGCTCGCTGCTAGCGAGGAAGACGGGGACATTGCGGGCTTCTCCTGCAGGTAAGTGTCACATAATGGGCTACTATGCAATGCATAGTAGCCCATTATGCTTTACCTTTGCAGGGAAACAAAGAGGAAGTAACACCCATCAGGGTTTACTTCCTCTTTAAAGGGGTTGTAAAAGTTTGAATTTGTTTTAATAAAAATAACTAACATGTTATACTTACCTGCTCTGTGCAAGGAATTTGCACAGAGCAGCCTTGATCCTCCTCGTCTGAGGTGCCCCGCCGACACTCCTGACTCCTCCCCTTCATCAGTCTCCCCCACTTTCCATGGGGGCACTTGTGCGGGCATGCTCCCAAGTCCCGCTGCTGCGTCCTTTCACACAGACAGCAGGACTTGGGCCCCCCTCCCCCGCTCTCTTGTCACTGTTTTTGATTGACAGCAGTGGGAGCTAAAGGACAGAGACAGTGGCTGGAGCCGCTGGGCTTGTGCTTATCGCTGGAACTGATGGGCTCAGGTAAGAAAAAGGGGGAGCTTTGGGGACAGCTGCAGCACAGAAGGTGGTTTAGAATGCATTAAGGTGAAAAACCATGAGACTTTACAATCCCTTTAAGGTCTGGTGCCACTGTCTGCCTGATTGGGCCAGATTAATGGCTACGAAACATTGTATTTTATGATCAACAAAAGGGATTTTGTACTTGATATGAGTCTGTTGTACCAGAATATTGTTCTCTTTGTATTCCTTCCTTTATGTGAAATACCTGGTGATCTTGCCAGTCCCCGTGGTTTTCAATTTTAAACTGATGAAGCTAGGTCTGAGAGCACATCCCGCTCATCCTGCAGAGTTTTCAGGCTGTACTGAGAGAATAGGCTGCCTCTCCAATGGTCAAGACTTGGTCAACCCCCCTGCACAGCAATTCACTAAAAAGATCAGTGTATTGCTCTTTCTTTGCCTCCTTCCGATATACCCTCCCGCAGTCTCCACTAGAGGTCGACCGATATGGGTTTTACTCTGGTCGATGCCGATATTTAGAAATCGCGGTGGCTGATGGTCGATATATGATGCCAATTTTGTTTTTGATTTTTTTAGACCAATAGGTTAGGCCGATTTTTTTTTTTTTTTTTTTTTTTTTTTTTTTTCTATTTTTATTTTTTTTTCTTTTTTTTTTTTTTCTTCCCTTCATCTCATAAAATCTAACAGTTAAGTAATAAGAAGTGATACAGAAAATTTCTTAAATTAAACATTTATTAAACATAACAAGCCTCCAATCAGTGCACTTGTATCATTTAAATAAAAAAAAACTATGTATCTTAAATATTAAATACACAAAAACAGGTAATCAAAACTTTTGGACAAAGAAAAAATGGGCTAACTACAGTTTTTTTTTGTTTTTTTAATTTAATTAAAGTGTATTTTTTCCCAAAAAATTGTGTTTGATAGACCACTGCGCAAATACCGTGTGACATAAAATATTGCAACAACCACCATTTTATTCTCTAGGGTCTCTGCTAAAAAAAATATATGTTTGGGGGTTCTAAGTGATTTTCTAGCAGAAAATACTGGATTTCTACTTGTAAGCAACACACGTCAGAAAAGATTTAGTCTTTAAATGGTTAAACTGAGATCTTCTATACACCGGAGTTCATTCTTTGATAAGTAGTAACATTGTATCTCTTTGCTTCTTTTATCAGGGATGTTCTCAGACTTGGCAGGCTGCCCAGATAGGAGAGACTCCAGTAGCTCAGACAGGGAGACTTCTTGCGACTTGCATTGACTTCTATTACAGAAGTAATTTGCAAGTGGCGCTGAAGTTGTACTGTGCGGGGGCGGGGTTAGTCGCCGCACAAGTCGGATCGCCCCTGTGTGAACCGGCTTGTGCATAAATTAATCGGCCTAATTTGCAGCACAATCGGCCGACTCTCCACTCTCCAAAGCTTGCCGCCTCAACCTCCGCAACATCTCTAAACTATGTCCCTTTCTAACCAATGAAACCACAAAGCTCCTGATTCACTCCCTGGTTATCTCACTACTGCAACTCCCTCCTCATTGGCTTACCTTTAAATAGACTATCCTCCCTTCAGTCCATCATGAATGCTGCTTCCAGACTCCTCCACCTTACAAACTGCTCAGTGTCTGCTACCCCTCTCTGCCAATCCCTCCATTGGCTACCACTCACCCAACGAATTAAATTCAAAATACTAACAATAAGTTACAAAGCCATCCACAACTCTGCCCCCAGCTACATCACTAGCCTAGTCTCAAAATACCAACCTAATCGCCCTCTCCGTTCCTCCCAAGACCTCCTGCTCTCTACCTCCCTCATCACCTCCTCCCATATCTGCCTCCAGGACTTCTCCTGAGCCCGCCTATCCTCTGGAATTCCCTACCCCAATCCGTCAGACTGTCTCCAAATTTTTCTTTTAGGCGATCCCTGAAAACTTTCCTCTTCAGAGAAGCTTATCCTGCCTCCATCTAACAACTGCACTATTTTCTTCATTAGCTCATCCCCCACAGCTATTACCCTTTTGTATAACTTGACCCTCCCTCCTAGATTGTAAGCTCTAACGAGCAGGGCCCTCTAAATCCCCCCTGTATTGAATTGCATTGTACTTGTACTGTCTTCCCTAATGTTGTAAAGCGCTGCGTAAACTGTCGGCGCTATATAAATCCTGTATAATAATAATAATAGCTGAGAACAGAGGTTATGTGATCACTTATATAAATAAATTTAAAAAAAGGGGGTATTTATAAGAGTTTGAAACAAAAGATTACTTTTTAATAACAATTAAAGCTAATCTTCTTCTAAAAATCTCCTTTTGGTAGCTCCCACCCCAAAACAGGTTTTAGTACTGGGTTTAGCCTAAGGAGTTTAACAAAGAGGAATACTTTCCTTACTCCTTAAGACCCTGGAAGCCGACCACTCCTCCATTCCTGCTGAAGCCCTGGAATGTGGAAGGGCACTTGACATCCTGACATACAATGCAGGTTTGCTAGACCTGAGTTTTAAATGAGGATGTTGTCAATGAGTAAAGGCCAAATGACAGGCAAAGTGGAGTGGTGTTGAGGGACCAGGCATACAGTCAGTATGAAGCCTGCAAGACTGAGGAATCAGGTAAGTAGTTCTGCCTGTTACATGCCTTCTATACTAAACAAGCCTAAAAGCCTTACTATTAGAGAGAAAGCTACTTGTATCATGAAGAAGTAGTTAAAGAGGAACTGCAATCTGCTCACATAATTTATAATAAAAACATCTTTGCCATTCGGAAGCTTCCCTCCAACCACTTTGCATATTCTTTTATATATACTGTGATTCTGTATTTGCCAAATATGCTGCATAAATCTCCCTCCATTGAGTCTGGCTGCAGCCATTTTAACTGTGGGCAGCTGAAGCTGCTGTCTGTTCACTTCCTGGATTAAGTCAAGTCAAGCTTTATTATCATTCTACTACACTTGAGGACATACGGTAGAACGAAATGTCGTATTTCACACACACCTCCAGCTCTGCAGCTCTCATTGTCCCTCTTATGACTCACCCCCCCTCCCTTCCTGGCAAACTCTCAGGAGAGAGAGAGCTGTGCATGATGTCATAAGTCTAGGCTTTTTTTCCAGACAAGAAACAGGAAGTGGGCTGTATAAGGTATTTACTGACATAAAAAAATGTTTTACTATCCAAAGTTAAAACAACAAGGGCAGAAGACCACAGACGACTTGCCCAAGTCCTGCGTTTAGATTCTTCTCTGATTCAAGACGTTCCCTCTGGCCCATCTTCCCATACTTCGATGCACTGGCTGCAGAGGCAACAGGTGATTATCTTTTATTCAAACCTTTCCATCCTTGCCTGATATACTTCGTGACCTAACAGACTTGGAGAGCATGCTGCTCCAGACTGACCCTCCTACGCATGTGGTCCCTCAACTATACTCTCTCATACATATGGTCTATAATCCTGCCCCCCCCCCATACACATAGGCCTGGAGGGAAGATTTGAGTCACTCCATTTCACCTGTAGATTGGCAAAAGTGCTTAATTCTGACTCACAAAATATCCTTAGCCTCCAAATCGCAAGAAAAATGATTCAAGTTGGTGACCCGTTGATACAGATGCCCCTCGACATTACACTGGATAAACCCGGTGCTCCTGGATACCTGCTGGCGTTTTTTGTCATCCAAGGGAACCTTACTCCACATTTGGTGTGAATGCCCCCCTGTGCGGAGGTTCTGGCAAAACATGCTCGATTTGTACTGCAGACTCATGACGACCTCAATTACACCCTCTCCTGAGGTAGTTCTGCTATCTATGCTCCCTGGCCCGCTTAAATCGCTCAAAAAAGACATTCTGCGTCACTTTCTGGCGGCAGCTAGAATGGTTCTGCCCAGTCGACAAGCATGCCCTGGGGGATTGGGCAATTAAAGTGGACCAAATCTATAGACTAGAATGAATGTTGTCGCAGGAAACGGGTAAGGAGGAGCAATTCTCCAAGACCTGGACCTCGTGGTCTATGTTTCGTTACTCCACGGAATTTATTCCATAGGCTACAGAAGACTCCCACCAATGCAACTGTGTAACCAGAGTGGAATGTCTTTCTCTTAATATCTATATTCCTTACTCCCTTGTCCCCTCTATCCCTACTCTTCTTTTTTCCCTTTCCCTTTTATATGTTGCAGCGCTACACAATCACCTAATTCATACTCTCTAATCTCATCAGACCGAAAATGTGACACACACACACAGCTTACCCCTCAGAGAAAACGCGTTTAGCACAGCAACAAAAGCCCTAGCTTGTTTGCAATGGGTGGACGCCACTCGTTGAGTGGGTAGTGGTGCTCACCTACCCTTAATAAGTCAGGTTAGACGATATAGCTACACAGGCTTGTATATCAAACTAAATCAATCGAAGTTCATGAATTGTCTAAACCATGAGACGATATGTTACCAGTATTGCAATGATGTCTATTTCTATTTTTGTGTTTTTGGATGACAACTGTCTACTGTACATTTTTCCTTTCTCAATAAAACAAGATTGAATTAAAACAACAAGGGCAGAAGATTTAATGGATGGAAAGATGAAAAAATGACAAATTCTCAAAGATCACAAACAAGATTCTGAAGTCCATTTCAGTTGGTTTCCAGCAGCTTAGAAACCTCTCCTGCATGTTTAGCTATCAGGCTGCTAACATTCTTGTGCAAAAGAAAGTAATAGGAAAAAAAACAAAGATTTCTTTGCCTCTGTTGTGAAGTTTAAAGATGAATTTCCCCACAATGCCTATAGCTACAGCAGTGAATGATCACTTGTTTTATGTTCACCTTTGGAACATGTCAAATGTTCCACCAGTCTTTCGGGTGGAACATGTAACATGTCCCAGCTCCTGCACGTTCTCCCTCAGATTCGCCCCCCCGTAACAGTAGGCAGGGGTTCCTCACCTTGCACCCACTGTCACTTTTTAAAAGTAGCACATCCACTCAGCTGCATAATTCATTCACAGTCTCATTGTCAGTTAAAGTGACGCTGTTCAATATCGCAAAAAATGGCCTGATCAGTAAGGGGGTAAATCCTTCTGGGGCCGAAGTGGTTAAGTTCACCTTAGGAACATGTCACATGTTCCAACAGTCTTTAGGGTGGAACATGTCCCAGCAAGGAGGGAGAGATAAGGGTGCTCTAGTGAGACTGGGTATCCGGTCCTTAGTAGCAGTGGAGAGATGGCACTCAAGGCAGCAGAAGAAGCAGCTCTGGAGGGTCATAAAGGAAAGAGAAAGGGGCCTCTGAGTGCAGTGGTGTGATGGAGCTGTGCATGCTTCGAAACGTGTTACTGCCCACCACCTTCACCTGATATCAAATCGCCCGCGTGTGTGTTCCAGCTTGGTTCCACAGCCCTGGCCGCCTCAACGCATCTTCACCTCCTCGCCAATCCACGTCACCAGAGACTCTGTGTCAGAAACCATGAAATCAGGCCGAAACAGAAGTACAGTTAAATCACACTAGTTTAATAAAAAAATTAAAAAGAACAAACATAGTCAAAACATAGCCAAAGTTCAGTAACCAGAACAGATAATCAGCCAAGCCATAAGTCAGGGATCAATGCAGTGGAACAGCAAGCAGGATCTGGAGCCAGAAGGGATGTCAGCAAAGCAAGTCTCGAACGGGATCGCAGGGGATCGTTTCGGTGATGATGACAAAGGTGAAGGCAGAGAACCTCTGGACTGGACAGCTTAAGTAGGCAGGACTGACGAGCAGGATATCATCAACAGCTGAGCAACTGTGGAGAGATAGGAGCTGGCAATTAGCCGACAGCTGAGCAGCCAGCTCAGAGAAGGAAGGGCTGAGCCCAGCCCTAACAGCTGCAGGACGTCTCTCTCTCTCTCTCTCTCCCCCAGTCAGATGAGGATTACAGCGATCCGCATTAGGACAAATCATTACATGCCATTACACAAGCAAATTTTTTTAAATTCCATTGTGCCTTTAATAAATCTTTTAACCACTGCACTTAGAGGCACCTTTCTCTTTCCTTTTTAACATGTCCCAGCTCCTGCATGTTCTCTCTCTGCCCCCCCTTCATGAAAGTCCCTCACCTTGCACCTACTGTCCCTTTTTAAAAGTAGCTTGCCCACTCAGCTGCTTCATTCATTCACAGTATCCTGTGAATGAATAAACTACAAGTACCATCAGCACTACTGCAGATGTACTTGTACTGTGGGCATGCTAAAGACTCATGGACATGCACTATACGCTGCTTGGTATCTGATCTCTACTTGTGACTAAACACCAAACATGTGTATAATAATGTACCTAATCGCTTAGAATTATTTCCTGTGTGTTTAGCTTTCAGACTGCTAACATTCTTGTGCAAGAGAATAAGAAAAAAAACAAAGATTTCTTTGCCTCAGTTGTGAAGTTTAAAGATTAATTCTCCACAATGCCTATAGCTACAGCGAATAATCACTCGTTTTACTTTGTTCCTCACCTTGCACCCACTTTCACTTTTTAAAAGTAGCGTGCCCACTCAGCTGCATCATTCATTCACCGTTTCCTGTGAATGGATAAACTACAAGTACCATCAGCACTGTGACAGATGTACTTGTACTGCGGTCATGTGATCAGCGCGCCCGTAGTTCATTCACACTGCCTACAGCTCTGCAATGACAGCCCATACAGAGCTGTAGGCAGTGTGTGCAAGAACCTGACTGCTGATCGTGGGTGCGATGCTTTCCAGGCTCCTGTTTTAACCACTTCAGCCCCGGAAGGATTTACCCCCTTCCTGACCTGGCCATGCTTTGCGATGCGGCACTGCGTCGCTTTAACTGACCATTGCGTGGTTGTGCGACGCTGTACACAAATAAATAAAATTGACGTCCTTTTTTTCCCACAAATAGGGCTTTCTTTTGGTGGTATTTGATCACCTCTTCGGTTTTATTTTTTGCACTATAAACAAGAGCGACAATTTTGAAAACAAAAACAATTTTCTACTTTCTGCTATAATACATAACCAAAAAAATATATAAAATCAGTTTAGGTCAGTATGTATTCTGCAACATATTTTTTGGTAAAAAAATCGCAATAACTGTATATTGATTAGTTTGTGCAAAAGTTATAGCGTGTACAAACTATGGGAAAGATCTAGTGACTCTTTAAAAAAAAAAAAATTAATTGTTTTTACTGGTAATGGCGGTAATCTGCAATTTTTTAGCGGGACTGCGACAGTGCGGCAAAAAAATCTGACCCCAAGTGACCCTTTTTGGAGACCAAGGACACCAATGCAGTGATCAGTGCTATAAAAATGCACTGATCACTGTATAAATGGCACTGGCAGGGAAGGGGTTAACACTAGGGGGCGATCAAAGGGGTTAACTGTGTTCGCTAGGGAGGTGTTTCTAACTGTATGGGGTATCGGCTGCCTGGGAGAAGAGGGAGATCGCTGTTCCTGATTACTAGGAACAGCAGATCTCTCTCTCCTCCCATGTCAGAACAGTATCTGTTTGCTTACATTGACAGATCTCCCCTTCCGGCTCTTTCCCGCGATCGCGGGTGGCCGGCGGACGTCGAGTCTTGTGTGTGTATACATGCCTGTGTGAGTATGTGCATGTCCTATATACACATGTGAGTGGTGCTGGGAGCGTACAGGTTTGAGGGGGGGGGGGCTGGGAGCGTACAGATGTGAGGGGGAGGGCTGGGAGCGTACAGATGTGAGGGGAAGGGCTGGGAGCGTACAGGTGTGAGGGGGGGCTGAGAGCGTACAGGTGTGAGGGGGGGCCGAGAGCGTACAGGTGTGAGGGGGGCCGAGAGCGTACAGGTGTGAGGGAGGGCTGAGAGCGTACAGGTGTGAGGGGGGGCTGAGAGCGTACAGGTGTGAGGGGGGCTGAGAGCGTACAGGTGTGAGGGGGGCCGAGAGCGTACAGGTGTGAGGGGGGCCGAGAGCGTACAGGTGTGAGGGGGGCCGAGAGCGTACAGGTGTGAGGGGGGCCGAGAGCGTACAGGTGTGAGGGGGGCCGAGAGCGTACAGGTGTGAGGGGGGACGAGAGCGTACAGGTGTGAGGGGGGCCGAGAGCGTACAGGTGTGAGGGGGGCCGAGAGCGTACAGGTGTGAGGGGGGCCGAGAGCGTACAGGTGTGAGGGGGGCCGAGAGCGTACAGGTGTGAGGGGGGCCGAGAGCGTACAGGTGTGAGGGGGGCCGAGAGCGTACAGGTGTGAGGGGGGCTGAGAGCGTACAGGTGTGAGGGGGGCTGAGATCGTACAGGTGTGAGGGGGGGCTGAGATCGTACAGGTGTGAGGGGAGGGCTGAGAGCGTACAGGTGTGAGGGGGGGCTGAGAGCGTACAGGTGTGAGGGGGGGCTGAGAGCGTACAGATGTGAGGGGGGCTGAGAGCGTACAGGTGTGAGGGGGGGGCTGAGAGCGTACAGGTGTGAGGGGGGCTGAGAGCGTACAGGTGTGAGGGAGGGCTGAGAGCGTACAGGTGTGAGGGAGGGCTGAGAGCGTACAGGTGTGAGGGAGGGCTGAGAGCGTACAGGTGTGAGGGAGGGCTGAGAGCGTACAGGTGTGAGGGGGCTGAGGCCGGGCTCCCGCGGCACGTGGCGGGCACGCTCGCAAAAGCCAGTGCTCAAACTGATGTACCAGTACGTCTATTCGTGCAGCTGAGCCAACTTCCAGCAGTATAACTGCGCCGGCTGGTTGGCAACTGGTTAAAAAAATAATAAATGCGCCTTTTTTTACCTGCAAAAAGATTTGCATTCATTATTTATTTATTTTTTTTATATAAAGGTGACATTCACCTTTTTAAAGCGATTTTACTGCTTGTTCAAACTATGTAATTACTTTAGTGTATAGTCTGTGGATGTTGCTGTGTCATGTCACATATGGAGGCAGTGTGAACCTTCAGCTTTTTGGAATGTAGAAACTTTTTTCACTGCGTGATATTTCAAGACTCCTCCGTTTCACACAAAGTTTAGCAAAGAAAAGTTTGGGTTTTTTTTTTTTCCCCACAATTGTTTGTAGTCCTCTTATTAAGTGTGAATATTCAGTGTTCTCTGTGAACCTTTTCGGAGGGAGAGAAGAGATTTTTCTGCCGTACATTTAGCAAAACAAAGAGACAGGGAATGGCGGGGGGTTCCCAGGGGGAACGTTCCTCCCTTGTGCCCACACACAGCTCAGCCGTGGGTTTGATAACAAATTTCCTGGCCGATAGCACAGTGTATGTAGCAGGTGTAGGGGATGTTTGTGTGTATAAGAGAGAAGTGCTTGGCGGCATGTCTCTTGTCCCCAGCGTGAGGTGACATCTTCGATTACTACAAGAGGCCGCCGTCGCAGCAGCTGCCGCAATCAGCCTGTCATTTCCCTTTTCCAGGGATTACACTGCAGGATTTACATCGTCCTGAGTTTATGTAACTAATGCATCTACTTGTCTTGTCACATTTCTCTCTAGGAGTAGTTTATTTTTAAAGCGCAGAGCACCTGTATATTACCAGTAAACATGAAACTGAGAAGGATAACGAGGTGAAAGCTGTATTCGCTTCTTTAGTAATTAAGGCTTTGATGTAAGTTTTAGACCTGCTTTCTACATTTTAAAGTGTATTTAAAAAAAATCTATAAATGTCATTACAATGACTAAAACATAGTACAGTAAAACCTTGGATTGCGAGCATAATTCATTCCGGAAACATGCTTGTAATCCAAAGCACTTGTATATCAAATCAATTTCCCCATAAGAAATAATGGAAACTCAAATGATTCGTTCCACAACCATTTATTCATAAGTCCTTCAGTTTATAGTCCATATAAAAAGATTATAGCAATGTGATAGGTGGTGTGACCATACAATGTCCACCCACAAATAGAAGCCTCCACAAGGGGATTAGAAGCAAAATCCAGCAGGCTCTACAGCGTATATGGTTACATTTAATGAAGGTACAACATTTAGCAATTCACATGGTTGATGATTAAAAGAGGCACATCTAAGTATGCAGGCATCCGGGGTAAAGCTGTCCACATAGACCATCCCTCACACTGCCGGCTCTCACCGCTGTCAGTCTGCAATCGTAACCGGAAAGACTACCCTACAGTAGTGCGATTTAACCGCTTGTGGAGGGGTTAATGTAATGGAGGGGATGTGTGAAGAAGACGTGTCCAGCTCCTATCCTGGCTCCTATCCTGGCTGCCACTGTCCATCCTGCTACACAGGTATATCCCTGTGGTCTGGTAAGCTGCCCTGGTTCTCCCCATGAAAGGGAAACGTAAAACTGCTAAGAAAACAACCGTACAGAGCCCCCGGTCCCTTCCGCCAAGCACTCGTGTGGTGGCCATCTTGCCTGTCAGCTCCTTTACTCCAGTCTCAGTGGAGACACAGACAGAATCCTCCATGGCGGCGCTCATGACACCGGACCCGACGGGCTCCTCTGCTGGTCATCAGGCGGATGCAGAGCTCCAGGGTGAGCAATCCACCGCTGTGATTCTGGCAGCTATTGCGGAAAGTAAATTCTCTGTGGAAGGGAAGATGGACACCCTGTCCATAGAATGTGTGTTAATTAGGCAGGACATGGACAAGTTCAGAGGCCACCTCCATGAATCTGAACAGCGCATCTCTGAGGTGGAGGATACCTCTGCCTCCACTATGCAGTCTGTGGCTTAACTTCAGCAGCAAGTAAAGCTCCTTATGGCGCATTCAGAGGACGCTGAGAACAGACTCAGAGGCAACAATGTCCGGGTGGCCGGGCTCCCAGAGGGAGAGGAGGGCCCCAATCCTGTTGTGTTCGCTGAGACTTTTTTCAAACAGCTTTTGGGCCTACAGCATTTGTCTCCAGTCTACATTGTTGAGCGTGCACACAGGGTGCCCACCGGCCGGAGGCCTGCTGGTGCATGGCCAAGAGCTTTCCTGGTTCACTTGCTGAATTTTAGGGACAGGGATCTAATCCTAGCAGAGGCCTGTAAATATCCTGAGCTGAAATATGAGAATGCTGTCATACATCTATACCCTGACTTCTCTCCGGATCTACAAAAAAAAGGCCCCCCTTACGGATGTCTGCAGACACCTAAGAGAGAAGGGCCTAGTCTACAACATGCTATATCCCAACCATCTAAAAGTTATCCACAATGGATCCGCAAAATTCTTTGAATCCCCTGCAGATGCGGTCGGCTGGTTGGATTCCCTCGCCTAAGGCGGTATGCTGGGAGTTGTTGTCCATGCTGCTGCAATTGTTTGGCTATAACTTGTTCCTATATGGCAGATGCTTTCTCTAGCAAGTGGATAGTGTTAAAGAGTTCGGGACTATCTATCCATTAACTGCGGGAACCTAAGGTACTATTGCTTGATGCTATGACATACCTGTAAGTCTTCACGACCCCTCACTGAGTGGATGGACTCTTGGAACAATCCACTAATGTTTTCTATGTTTTTGGGACTAAAGTTTCTCCGGTGGTTTTTTTTCTGTTCGCCTGGAGCAAACAGGGCGTTGGGTTCTTATACCGTTCATTTTTCTGACTATTTTGCTTTTTTTGTTTATTTTTTTCAACCTTATTTTGCAATTTATTTTTTTTTCTTTTTGTGTTTTGCCCTGAGGGACCCTACTAATGGGCTTATTTCCCTAGTACAATTTATGCTGCTATTCTGTTTTATGGTGATCTCTACTGTGTTTATCCTGCCCTCATGTTCTCTAAACCGTCAATTTATAAATGATCTCAAAATCCTCTTTTGGAACGTCCGTGGATTAAACTCTAAATTTAAGAGATCATTCATCCTTTAGTACCTTAAAGCCCAGAATCTTCACGTAGTCCTTTTGCAGGAGACCCATTTCAGTGGGAGCAGAGTACTCTCCCTAAACAAGAATTGGATCCAGAGACCTATACACTCCACACACTCTTCATATGCTAGGGGTGTGGCTATGTTAATTCACAAAAAGTTGACCTTTAAAAGAGTACTGGGATCATAATGAGGGCACAGCGGGCAGGCCTGTAGTGTGGAATGCATTTAAGGCGTCCACCCGGGAGATGTATGTATAGGCCATCAAGGCTGCCAGGGCTGAGAAAAACTCCACCTCTGAAGAGCTTCAAGCTCATGAAATACAATGTGCAAAGACTCATGCTGACATACCCTCCCCTTCCTCCCTGGCTGAGTTGCAGATGGCCAGAAGGGCACTGTTGGTATACTTCCAAAGTCTTACTCGATGCAATTTCAAACAAGAGCTGAGACATTGTTTGAAAAAGGTGACAAAAATGGGAAGCTACTAGCTTACCTGACTGCTGATGCTCGGGCACACACTGCGATCCCTTGCGTTCACTCGCTCTTGTGAGAAATGGAGAGAGCATCAAGCAGGCATTTCTCATATTATCTGGAACTATACTCCCCTGTCCCATCGTATGACCATCAGGCTTTGGTGGATCCGCTGGGCCCCCTCCAGATCCCAGTGCTGCCGGCCAGCCTGGACACGCCTTTTACTGATAAAGAATTGGCAATGGCTGTTGCCTCCTTTTCCAAATGGCAAATCGCTGGGCCCTGATGGGATTCCCGCAGAATGGTACAAACAATATGCGGAGCTTCTATCCCCCAGACTCTTACAACTCTATGGGGACTGTTTAGAAACAGGTACATTACCTACCTCCTTTTACGAGGCCCATGTAGTGTTACTACCTAAACCCGACAAAGACCCTCTCTCTTGCTCATCGTATAGGCTTATAGCATTGCTCAATATGAACTTCAAAATTCTTATCAAAATGCTTGCCAATAGGTTAAAGAAAATAATACACCACTTAATATCACCAGACCGAACTGGGCTCATGCCTAAGAAGGCGACAGATAGTAATCTCTGGAGGGTGTATACGCATACTCAGTTGGAGGCTGGGGGGTTGTCTGGGGGGGGCCTGGTGTATTTTGACCTGGAAAAGGCCTTTGATTCCATTGATTGGGGGTACATGACTCAGGTTTTCCACCGCATGGGATTTGGCCCCACCTTCCTTAAATGGATATCGCTGCTGTATGACCATCCGGTTGCTGCCCTCTGTCTCAATGGCGAGGTATCAGATGCCTTTCCGGTGTTCAGGGGCACCGGACAGGGGTGCCCACTCTCACTAAGAATATTTGCATTGGTTATGGAACCTCTTGCGATAGCACTGCATTCTCCTCCCAGATGCAAGGGATCACTATGGGTACCCTGACTGAAACTGCGGCCCTTTGCGCAGATGACCTAGTATTGTTCATTAAGGTTACTGGACCGTCTCTTCAGGCAGCGCTGTCACTCCTAGGTGACTTCATGGTGGTCTCTGGCCTTAAGGTTAATTGGACCAAGTCTAAAATACTCCCTTTACGGTCCCATCCAGTACCCAGACAGGCAGATCCAAATAATCCCCTACAGTGGGTGGCACAGATTATGTATCTGGGGCTTTTAATCACAAATTCTGTGACTGATTTCATTAATCTTAATGTCTCACCTTTTACTTGGTATTCTTACCAAAAATTTTGACGCCTGGCAAAACCTTCCCCTGTCTCTCATTGGGAAGATAAACCTGATCAAGATGAAAATCCTGCCCTTACTACTATATGTCCTCCAGAAATTCTCCAGTGTGGATCCCAAAGTCAAAGTTTAATCGATAGATAGTATGCTGCTCTCCTTTTTGTGGCAGGGGGAGCTCCCCGCCTAAAACTGGCCATACTGCAGCAGCCATGGGGGGAAGGGGGCCTTGCAGGACCTAATTTCTATAAATAAATATTTTCTAGCTGGCCAATTGACAGTAGCCCACCACTGGTTGACTTCTCCACCAAAAAATGCCTCGGTGTCCCTGGAGGCTGCCAGTGTGGGCTCATATGAGGTGCTCTCACACTTGGTCTACAGGGATCTGAAGTCTCCATACTCCCTGACTCCCTCTATGCGCTCAGTGATTAGGGCATGGAATGTGACTCAGGGATTGCGACCGTCTGGTTTACACAGGTTTTCCCCTGATTTACCGTTGTGGAGAAATCGCAATTTGATACACTTTTATGACTACCCAGACCCTGTAGTTTTGACTAACTATAGAGTTAAAACTTTACAGCATATTGTACTAAACGGCATCTTCATGTCATTCAACGAACTCCAGGAACATTTCACCATACCAAACTCACACTTCTTCAGATACATGCAACTGAGACATGCTTTTTATTCTCAATTTGGCAGGGAGCCTCTGGACCTTGATCCTAGTGACCTAGAACTACTGACATGCAGTGACTTTTAGCTAAACCAGTCTCTAGTTTATACAAATACCTCTTCCAGGAAACGGTCCTATTGATGGAACCCTGCAGACAAGCTTGGGAGGCGGTGACCCCAGGGCTAGACAGAGGTCTGGGACAACACATGGGGGACTACGTTTCAATACTTGGTCTCTACCAAGGATCATTTAATTAATTCTAAATTCTTACATAGAATATACTTTACCCGGGCTAGATTAGCGAAAATGTGTGGGAACCAACAGTCTCTATGCTGGAGATGCTCAATACCTATGGCAAACTTCATGCACATATTTTGGAATTGTCCCCATATTAAACCATACTGGCAAGCTATAACGCACTTTATTAGGTTGATCACCTTTATTTCAATCCCCCTGTCCATTGAAGTATGCTTGTTGCACCTAGTTGAACCTTTAGCCACTACTAGGGCTATACAAACTCATCTCCCCTTATTATTGTTTTATGCTAAAAAAACAAATTGTCCTATCGTGGAAGAGTTTGTCTACCCCAACTTTGGCAATATAATGTACATATCTGTTTAGGCAAAGGTATACTAGGGCTGTGTTAATACCTGTTTTGGGTGTGTTTGTTATTTTTTCTACTCGCTGTTTTTGTTGTTTTCTGTGCCTTTTTGTTGTCTTACGCTGGTATGTTTTTTTTATCTGTAACCAGTGGTTGTTTCCGCTATATGCGGGTTATTATTTTTAGTTTCATGACATACAAAGTAATTTACAAAAAACGATTGTGGAGCGCAGCGTAGAAGGGATGACGTTGATGGCGGTGCGGAGGATGGTCTATGTTGACAGCTTTACCCCGGATGCCTGTAAACTTTGATGTGCCTGTTTTAAAGGATAACTAAACCTTTTTGTGTTTTTTTTAAATAACAAACATGTCATACTTTCCTTCTCTGTGCAGCTGGTTTTGCACAGAGTGCCCCCGATCCTCCTCTTCTGGGGTCCCTCAGTGGCGCTCTTGGCTCCTTCTCTTCTTGAGTGTCCCGTTGGAGAGTTGCTCTCCCTCGGGGCACTCGTGCGAGCGTGCTCCCCGTGTCCTGCTGCTGCATCTATTGATACAGACCGCAGGACTCGGCCCCGCCGCCCAGCTCCCACGTCATTGGATTTGATTGACAGCAGTGGGTGCCAATGGCTGCGCTGCTATCAATCTATCCAATCAGAACCTGAGACACCGGCTGGAGCTGGTGTGCTTGTTCACGGCGCTGGAAACACCGTGCTCAGGTGGGTAAAAGGGGTGGGGTCTGGGGGATGCTGCGCTATAGAAGGTTTTTCACCTTAATGCATATGCATTAAGGTGAAAAACCATGAGGGTTTACAACCCCTTTAATCATCGACCATGTGAGTTGCTAAATGTTGTACCTTCATTAAATGTAACCATATTGCTACACTTAGAGGCGCCTCGCTTCTCTTTTATACTAAGGCCCCTTTCACACTGGGGCGGTGCGGGCGCCGGCAGTAAAACGGCGATATTTTTAGCGCCGCTTTACCGTCGTTTTAGGCCGGTAGCGGGGTGGTTTTACCCCCTGCTAGCGGACAAGAAAGGGTTAAAACCACTGCAGATCGTTGCTTCAATGGGCAGGAGCGGTGTATACACCGCTCCTTCACCGCTCCAAAGATGCCGCTAGCAGGACTTTTTTTAGCGTCCTTCCAGTGCACCGCTCCAGTGTGAAAGCCTCGGTCTTTCACACTGGAGACACAGCAGCGGCTCTTCCAGGGCGCTTTGCAGGTGATATTTTTAGCGCTGTAGCGCCTGCAAAGCGCCCCAGTGTGAAAGGGGTCTAAGTTGTGATATGACACTACTTGTATATCAAGATCAATTTTTTTATTTTTTTTTATTTTTTTTTTACAGTCTTTTTAATTTTTTCTTATCAACTTTATTGCTAGCACAAGCTTGTGATAGCAGTGACAGGTACTCTTTACTGAGAGATCTGGGATCTTAGACCCCAGATCTCTACTCTGCTCTAAAAAGCATCAGATCAAACCAAGATAGGTTTGATCCAATGTTTTTATAGGCTGGTTACAGCCTGTTTACATCAGACCAAAACTGGAAGTGACAAAACACTCGTCACTTCAGCTTTCTTAGACCATAAAGATGATCAGAGACGTTCCGGTCCTCGGTCATTTCTATGGCCAGCCGCAAGAATTGCTTTTACATAAATCCATCACCAGCTTAAATAAAAAATGCTGGGATGATGCCCGTAGCTGCAGGCATGATCCCTGTATAACCTCCTTACCATAGGTGTGTACAGCCTACTGCATTAGGATGTGCACTCCAAACTATGAATTTATTTACTAAATCAGAAACTATGAACAAAAATCAGGGATTTGCTTTAGGCCCAAACAGCAATTTTTTTTTACAATTGATCTATATTTTGCAAATACCTTGACAATTGTCCATAATTGCCTGTCTAGTGAATAAACATCAAAGAAGGCAGAGTTCAGGAGTGCGCTGCATAAAGAGGACAGAGTTCAGGAGTGCGCCGGGTGCAGAGTTCAGGAGTGCGCCGCCTACAGAGGACAGGGTTCAGGAGTGCGCCGCCTACAGAGGACAGGGTTCAGGAGTGCGCCGCCTACAGAGGACAGGGTTCAGGAGTGCGCCGCCTACAGAGGACAGGGTTCAGGAGTGCGCCGCCTACAGAGGACAGGGTTCAGGACTGCGTTGCAGAGGGCAGAGTTCAGGAGTGTGCATCTCACACGTGACTTTACTGTTTAGTGAATAACCCCGCTGCGGGCAGAGTTCAGGAGTGCGCTGCGGGCAGAGTTCAGGAGTGCGCTGCGGGCAGAGGGCAAGAGTGTGCATCTCACACGTGACTTTACTGTTTAGTGAATAGACCCCAAAGAGGGCATTGTTCAGAACTGCGCTACGTACAAAGGGCAGAGTTTAGGAGTGCGCTGCGTAGAGGGGGTGTGGTTCTGCGTACAGAGGGCATAGCATTGTAGCTTAGTCCTGCGAGAGCTCAGACTATCTCCTCTTCATGTCACTAGGCTTGGCTACATCCTATCGCGCATGTGTGAGAGTGCAGTGTTGATGTTGCAGAAGGGCAGAAGTAGGGATCGGAACCGGTGGTTTCCCAAAAGGTAGTGGCGCCTTCAGCAGCATCATGATAAATGAAGCATCAGCTGTAAAAAAAAGTAACAACACTCTAACTATATCATGTCTGGTTAATTTGTAATGTGGATTGCAGAGCGAATCTGTGTTTTAAAAGGATTTGGCACACTGAGTTTACTACCCCTTTAAGAGCACAAGCATCTCTGACAGTTATCATTCACGGCATGCCTTGATTGTAACGGTTTTGGGAAAAAGTTGAATTGATGGATTTAGTTCTGCATTAAGATTGGTGCCTGGACTGAAGTATTGGGTCTTGTAAATGGCCTGAGCCTGGAAGCGACCCCACAGCAACACATGGATTAATTGGATGATTACCACATTTACTATTAGTCACTGCCAGTTTCTAGAACCTGCCACTTACACTTTAATTTTTTTCCCGTCCTCATACATAAATCATGATATCCAACAGAAATAATAATCTAAATCTACCGATGGTTCTCAACTTTCAAATGCAAAGCCTTCAAAATAAAATGTAAAAAAAAAAAAAAGAATAAATTGCAGTAGGAAATTGTGTTCTTCTTTGTTTACATTTTGATATGGGTAATGGCTTCATTCTACCATATGGCGATGCTTTGCTGTGCTAATGTTGAGCCTTGCTTCAATGTGTTCTTTGCATGCTGGGATTAATTTAAAATTTTTAAAAGAATATGGAATGTAATGGCAGAGTTAATTAAAACTTAGTTTTTCAAACGTCAGATAAATAGCCCAGAACTTCTACATCTTTGTCTGGGCACTGTTGTGTACAATGATGCCAGGGCATATGGAGCGAGGCAAGGTAAAGAACCATGGTGTGCAGACATGAAAGACAATTGCTGATTGTTTACTGTGGCTTACTGGTACACATTGCTCTTTGATGGATTAGGTATCCAGGCAGGTCGTAATTTGTTACCATAAAATCACAAGAAAATAGCAGAATGTTGTTTAGGGGTTTTTTTGTTTCTTTTATTGCCTATAAAAATGAACATGGATGTTTTTGATTTTGATGTATTGATGCAAAATCTGCATGTGAATTTTTGTTGTTTTTACATGTTTGCCACTGACATTTTTACTATATGTGGTATTGGACTATTTGGCCGTACATTTTTAACACCAGAAAACTATACTATACTATAAAGAGGAACTGGAGGGAGTGAGGTGAGAGCACTGGAATGCTTGCCACAATGTGAAAGTATGCACGACACTTTATTGGTAACGTACCACTGGGTTGCCCTTTATGTGGTACAATAATTTTTATTGAGAATCAAAAGAAAATACAATGCAAAAGTCACCCACCCAGGGGGCCTTATACAGACATGCATACGTAAAAATCACTTATACCTTTAAACCGCAATTGCCATAAAAGGTGGGCTTGTGTATGACCGTTTAATGAACGGTCAGGGATTGAACTCGGCCACACGGCGCAGACTGTTGGCCTAAACAACTGTCTGAATCTAAGGACCAAGGCTAAAAGACGGAATTTAGAGCGTAGGGGTTAATGATTCTTACTCTAAATGGTCTAAGGTTATCAGTGGTGTACCCCAAGGTTCAGTGTTGGGACCCTTACTTTTTAATATCTTTATAAATGATATAGGCTCTGGGTTTAAAAGTAACATTTCTGTCTTTGCAGATGACACCAAGCTATGCAGTGAAATAACGTCCCTTCAGGATGTCTTCAATTTACAAGTTATACACTTGGGGGCTAAGAATATGCATGCATCATACATACTAGGGGAAGTACAACTGGGGAAATCAATGGCGGAGAAGGATCTGGGGGTTCTAATAGATCATAGACTTAATTTTGCCCCTGTACAAATCATTAGTAAGAGCTCATCTGGAATATGCAATTCCAGACATCTCAACCTGCAAAAACTCATTTCAGGGAGTTGCCCCGCCCCAACCCCCCCCCCCCAATTTAATTTAATTTAAAAAAAAAGTTCACAATGCTTTTTGGGGGAGGGGGTTGGGGCAGTGGACAGTGTTGGTAGGGCAGGGGAGAGTGGTGTCAGTAGTTTTTTATTTTTATTTTTTTTACACTTTTTCATTTTTTACAATTTTTTTTTTAAATATTTTTTGGGGGGCTTTGGTGAGATGTTAGGAGTCTAAACAGACCCCTGAGATCTCCCCTTTGAGCCAAAGGGACTAAGGACACAGATTCCCCAGTCCCTTTCTCAGCGCTAAAGATGAATGAATAGGAGACAGAGGCTCCTGTTCATTCATAAACTGAGCAGAGTAAACACAGTTTGCTCTGCTCAGTTATCACAGAACACAGGAGCGATCTCGCTCACTGTGTCCAATTCCTGACAGTTAACCCCCCCCCCCCCAGAACCAGCGGGAGAGGAGGGGATCTGGCTGCAGGGGACGAGGGGGGGCAGAGGAGGAGGACAGGAGGGGCAGAGGAGAACACAGGGGCCGGAGGAGAATGGAGGGGGGCGGAGAAGGACAAGGAGGGGGCCGGGGCAGGAGCACACAGAACAGCTGGGGATGCTCAATACGGCGGGAAGGACAGCTGTGAACACAAATCTATACAAAGGAGATCGGCGTTCACAGCTGTTCTCCGCCGCACCGATCATTCCCGGGAGATCGCGAGGCGCTTGCGGGTGTGCGGGAGCCGGCGCAGAAATGCGGGAGACTTGGGAAGTCTGCAATTCAGTTTTGGGCACCAGTTCTCAAAAAGGATATCGGGGAACTGGGGAAAGTGCAGAGAATAGCAACCAAACTGATAAGAGACATGGAGGAGCTCAGCTATGAAGAAAAATTCGAGGCACTAAATTTATTCTCTCTTGAGAAAAGGGGATAAAGGAGATATGATCAATATGTAGAAATACATAAGTGGTCCATATAGTGAACTTGGTTTGAATGATTCACTTTAAGGTCATCACAGAGGAGGAGGGGGCAACCTTTAAATCCAGAGGAAAAGAGATTTCATCTCCAAATACGGAAAGGTTTCTTCAGAGTAAGAGCTGTGAAAATGTGGAATAGACCAGCGTTAATTTCGTCAACGAAAAAATTTTCGTCAGTTGCTGTCTTACAGTGACAAAACGAAAAGTACACCACATTTTCATCCTTAGATGAAAACTATGACGAAAATCCGTTCCGTTTTCGTTAACGAACGAAAACTGAACAAAAATATGAGGCAGGGACTTTTTCCCTCAGAACTTCCGGTTTCCACGAAGCTCCTGCTTCCTCCGGATGGATAGGATATCGACAAAATGGTAGCACACTAGATTCTTCGATTGGTTGGTGAAAACTTTATTGTCAAAAGCCAGACAAGTGACAGGGAATGCAGTTGACGCGTTTCACAAGATATATCTTGCTTGATCACAACTTCGAACTGATCTCCTCGGCAGGCTATTTAAGGTGTTACCCTAAATCAGGGCACACCCAGACACACCTGCACAAAGAGAGCAGCTCATGCATACATTAAAACATCTCCACTGATAAGTTTTTAGCGTTACACTTCTATTAAAAAAGCAATATTCTTGTAATGAAACTTGATTTACCTTAGAGTGGATGTAAACTCTCACATATACCCAGTGAAGTGAACAGCCTCAAATGATACACAGAGATGAAACTAATTTCCCTATATAAGTTTTACATGTATATCTACTGTCTTCATCTGTATATATCCTTTAGAAATTGCTCTTCGTGTTAGAGATTTTCTCTTCCTGTTAAACACTGGGTGTGTATAATTGGCATACAGCTAAGACAGTTGATTGGAGGAAAGGCACACACCCCCACTCCTCAAAGGAAAAAGGAAGGGAGCAATGTGCGGAGCTCTCCTCTGAGACGGGAAGCTCTCTGCTAATCTATTTATTTATAGCAACCTCCCCCGACACAAACTTCAGGCTGCCATCTCGGAGAGCTTGTCAGAAGTTATCGGGCTGATAACAGAGATAATGAGCCAAGCTACGGGACATAGTACTTTGAAGAGAGATAAGAAAACACTACCGATATATGTGCCCAGCTCAAATTTCATGAATCTGGTTTACATCCACTTTAAAGACCTTTATATAACGACTAAATTCGATTTTTCACTCCAGGAGTATAAAAGGCCTCATGCACAGGAGACAATGTTAAACGCGCGTTCAGAGGCAGTTGGACACTTTTTTTCAACTGCCCCTGAACCCATTCAATGTTATCCTATGTGTCCATGTACACAGTCTCGTTTTTTGGTGATTTTAGGCAGTTGCGTTTAACCTCGTTTTTCCAGAAGCAAAAAAATTTCTTTCAGGCGCAAACGTTTTCCACGTTTCAGACGCCAGTACCGCATTTAGCCGCGTTTGCATTTATAAGTGTTTTTAAAGGAACATTTTACAACCTGACTTTGGGGCCCCATATCTTGAGGCCACTTGGTGCTAGGAACCCCAAATTTGGTGTGTTAACACAGTTGGACTAACACTATAACATATCCAAATTGGTTCCTAGCACCAAGTGGCCCCGAGATATGGGGCCCCAAAGTCGGGTCGGAAAATGTCATTCTCTGCTGCAGAAGTGCTTGACATTTTGCGACCCGACTTTGGGGCCCCATATCTCGGGGCCACTTGGTGCTAGGAACCCCAAATTTGGATATGTTGTAGTGCTAGCACACCAAATTTGGGGTTCCTAGCACCAAGTGGCCCTGAGATACAGGGCCCTAAATTTGGGTCACAAAATGTCATTCTCTGCTCTGCAGACGCTTGTAGACGCAACCGCAGCTAAACGCGGCATGCAAACGCGACAAAACGGGCGTTTCCAAACGCTGGTTTCAGCTTTTAAAAACGTGTTCAGCAGAGTTTGCACCGGCGTCTCGTGTGCATGAGGCCAAAGGTGTTTGGAAATTGTAGAGAAATGCTTAAATAATGCATTACAATGTTTCTAAACACATAGTTGACTAAAATGTACTGGAGATTTTGTCGACTAAATACGACTAAAACTTAAACACTTGCAGAAGACTAAAATGGGACTAAAACTAAAATGATATTTGCTGCCAAAATTAACCCTGGAATAGACTCCCTCCAGAGCTGGTTCTAGCCAGCTCAGTAGATTGCTTTAAGAAAGACCCGGATTCTTTCCTAAATGTACATAATATAACTGGATACAAACATTTATAGCTAAAGTTGATCCAGGGAAAATCCGATTTGCCTCTCTGGGATCAAGAAGGGATTTTTTTTCCCTGCTGTAGCAAATTGGATCATGCTTTGCTGGGGGTTTTTCACCTTCCTCTAGATCAACTGTGGGTATAGGATTGTGTACAGTGCCTTGAAAACGTATTCCAACCCCTTGAAATTTTCCACATTTTGTCATATAACAACCAAAAACGTAAATTTATTTTATTGAGATTTTATGTGATAGACCAACACAAAGTGGCACATAATTGGGAAGTGGAAGGAAAATGATAAATGGTTTTAATTTTTTTTTTACAAACAAATATCTGAAAAGTGTGGCATGCATTTGTATTCCACCCCTTTACTCTAGTGGGACCAATTGCCTTCAGAAGTCACATGATTAGTAAATAGTGTCCACCTGTGTGTAATTTAATCTCAGTATAAATACAGCTGTTCTGTAAAACCCTCAGAGATTTGTTACAGAACCTTAGTGAACAAACCGCATCATGAAGGCTAAGGAACACACCAGACAGGTCAGGGATAAAGTTGTGGAGAAGTTTAAAGCTGGATTAGGTTATAAAAAAATATCCCAACCTTTGAACATCTCACAGAGCACTGTTCAATCCAACATCCAAAAATGGAAAGAGTATGGCACAACTGCAAACCTACCAAAACATGGCCGTCCACCTAAACTGACAGGCTGGGCAAGGAGGGCATTAATCAGAGAATCAGCCAAGAGTCCCATGGTAACTCTGGAGGAGCTGCAGAGATCCACAGCAGAGGTGGGAGAATCTGTCCACAGATTAGTCGTGCACTCCACAAATCTGGCCTTTATGGAAGAGTGGCAAGAAGAAAGCCATTGTTGATAGAAAGTCATAAGAAGTCCCATTTTGCAGTTTGCGAGAAGCCATGTGGGGGACACAGCAAACATGTTGAAGAAGGTGCTCTGGTCAAATGAGACCAAAATTGAACTTTTTGGCTTAAAAACAAACGCTATGTGTGGCGGAAAACTAACACTGCACATCACCCTGAACACACCATCTCTAACATGGTGAGGGCAACATCATGTTTTGGAAATGCTTTTCTTCAGCAGAGACAGGGAAGCTGGTTAGAGTTGATAGGGAGATGGATGGAGCCAAATACAGGGCAATCTTAGAAGAAAACTTGAGTCTGCAAAAGACTTGAGACTGGGGCAGAGGTTCACCTTCCAGCAGGACAGCCTTTGGTGAATTCCATCCCATATAGCCAATATTTACACATCCAAAGGAACTGCTCTACTGACAGTTCCTTCAAAATTGGGGCAGATGCCCTGCAAAATAGACTTTTGGCTAGGGGATATTCTAAAACCTGTCTGAAAAAAGCTTTCAGATGTGCAGTTACTCCCACGAGATAGACTCTGCTTTATGCCCCTAAAAAATCTAAGGCAAATATCACTACTGGTATTATTACTTGGTACTGTGGCCAGCACTCACAGGTTAGGAGGATTATGGAGAAATATTGGCACCTTCTTAGTATGGACCTGAAGATTCTCTGGTCTCAGATAAACCCACGATTACTTTTAAAAGAGCGAGGTCACTAGGAGACCAGTTGGTCCATAGTGAATTCTCAGTGGGTAGTAAAAATGATTCATGCAAATATCCTGGCACCTTTCAAAGTGGTGGATGCAATTTTTGCCAATTTATGCAAACCAATAGACAAGTACGCTTGCCTATTGGGACTATTTTTAAACACCGCCACTACGCCAATTTAAAAACGTTGGGTGTTGTATACCTCCTAATCTGTGACTGCGACTGTTTCTACGTAGGCAAGACCATTCAAGAGTTTTGGAAGCATGCATACCGACATTTTAAGCATGAGGTCATGTAGCCCAGACCTGCTATTGGGCAGGCATGTCACGGCCATCCATAATGGCAAATTCCCCCCTATTCACTTTCTGATGTTTGAATAAACCCCCGTCTCGTGGGGGTGACTGGAATAAGAAGTTACTCCAATGCGAACTACGGTGGATTTACCATCTGAATGCTACATCTTCCCCTGGGATGAATGAGGCCACAAACTCCAAACCCTTTTTAGAGGGATTCACCTCAGGGGTGTGGAAAAAGTATTAACATATTTTTAATACATAGTAATAGAGGGCATTCAGTTTTCATAAACATAAATAAAATTTCAAAACCATTATCTGCCATAGCTGCTGGGTCAAACAATAAGGGTGCCATAACTGGCTTGGTGTAGTGTGGGGAAAGTGTAAGATAGCCAAGGCTCCCATATTTTTAGAAAACTAGAATGGGCATCATGTAAGATACTTGACATCTTTTCATTGATCATCATAGTGGTTTCTTCCAAGCCTTTGCTATGATACGCTTTGCCGCTTTTTGAGTGGTGGCAACTCCATGATCTTTATCGCCTTTCCATCGCAGATTCTGGCATCTTCTGTAGCACTCTTTTTCTGCCTTCAGTATTGTTGTGCTTTATATATTGGGCATCAATTAATGATACAACTCCAACATCTGCACTGGAGTATGATCTTAAAGTGTCTATTTCGCACTTTGCATGCCAAGGGCAGTGTACACACACAATAAAGAGCAGCACAGTGGTGGTTAGCACTCCTGCTTTGCAGCACTAAGGTCCTTGGTTCAAATCCCAACCTTGACACTATCTGCATGGAGTTTGCATGTTCTCCATGTGCTGGTGTGGATTTCTACCCACACGCCAAACGCATTCTGGTAGCTTGGTTGGCACCTGTCTAAATTGGTTGTAGTTTGTGTATGTATGCATGCATTGTAAGCTCCTTGAGGGCAGGGACTGATGTGAATGTACAATATGTAAGGTGCAGCATATATTTTAGGTGCTATACAAATACCTTTAATATTTCACGGGGTCCAAACATTGACCAAGTTATACAAAAAGTCAATTAATTTCTCCTCAATGAGAAAGTGTTCCTCAAACGTAAATTCATTTTGACACCTTGAATCGCTCACTATCTCCAATCAATTTTAACAGTACGTTGTTTGGAAGTGAAATGAATGGTGAAATAGTTGTTAACCTCAACAGTTCACAAGGACCTGACCCTCCTCTGCCCCCCTCTCCCCCCCTAGTTTCTAACCTTTCTTCCAAGGACCCTCTATATCTCCCAATTATTTCCTGTTTTTTTATTCAGACTTTTCAGTTTTGTCTACACTAATTCTTGACGAGGAGCGGTAGATCTCTAGACAATTGCTCCCTCCTCCTTCCATTGAACATTGGTTAACTGATGTTTGAAAGCCAGAACAGATCCATACATGACAAAGGTCAACACCTTTTTAATGCCTCGTACACGTGATGAGATTATTGGACAAATGATCGTCATTTTATTTTTTTTTTTGCATGTTAGTCCCATATCGGAAATTAGGTGGTTACTAAAGTTAAGAAAATTCTTGCACACCTGAATGAAATTTCAGAAGTGATTTAATATATTGCATTTTTAAACGACAACTGTACTGATTAAAGAAAAATAGTACAATCTGGTATCGTACAAGAAAACGTTTTGTGTTTGTCCCATTGGATAATTTTGCATGATTTGTTGTGATCGGGTCTCAAAAGCTGTGTAAGAACGATCAGATTATTGTACGGTCGCTTCGAAGGCGGTATTTTTCTTACGATTTTCTGATCGTGTGTACGGGCCATAAGGCTTGGTTCACACCTACAGGTGCGACTGAGTATGGGCACGTTTTGTGTACTTTAAATGCATCTGGCAGCCTATTAATTTTAACGGGCTGCCCTATACGAGAGAAATGCATAAAATAAGTCTGACTCTAGTTTAAAAGCGCACTGTACAGGCTTGTACACACTATAAGAAAATCAGGCGAACATATTCATCTGAGGAATTTTCTACCATTTCCTAATCGTCTGTACACGCTTTCGACAGCCGATTCCGACCTTTCGAACAAAAATTCCCGAAAAAAAAAATTCTTGTACGGGAACAGAATGAACAATTTTAATTTTTAACGTGTACAGTTTTTTTGTAAGATTATCGTATGAAAAACATCAAAAGCGAAAGACTGCTCATGATCAGAAAAAATAAACAACAAAAAAAGCCTTTGTCGTACGAGAAACAATGTGGAAAATCGGATAATTATTCGGCCATATTTCTTATAGTGTGTACCCCAATTAAGAATAATGTAAAACTGTTTTGTACTGCCCTGTCTACTATGTACTGTGCGTTTAAAAACCTATTGAAACTAAAAAGTTTGTTTAAAGCTAATTTTAATATGCTTTACAAATGCAGATAGCTTTCAGAATCACAGTTTGCCTATTTATTTACCTCCTGTAATAATATTGTACCTAGAACAATTGTAGGCAGTAACCCAATTAGAAGCATGTACTTAGTAGCATAGAGTGGAGAGACCAGAGAAGTTTGCAGTTTAATCGCTTTGGGTTATTGTACCGTATTGCTTTTTGCTCTATTATTAGGTGAGCTGATGAGTGTTCCATCACCTGCATATTATTTTCTGCTCTTTTCCTGCTTTTCATATGACTTGTATATACTCATGCTGAGTCTGTCATCTTATTTTCCAGTTTTGAATTCTAAAACACCTGTTAGATGGGATTAGGAGTGAAGTCATCCTTATACTGGTGAGGTCTGTCAGCATCTAGTTGTGTGTTTTGCCTCCCAGGAATGAGGCTTCCATGTGGTCTCCTGAGCTCATGTCTGTCTGCTCTTGGACCATGTAATTTATTCCTGGACCAGTCACTGGGTGTTCTGTTTTCCCCCAGGCTGACAGTGGCCAGGTCTTAAGATCGGAGCAACTCCTTTACGAAGACTGTGACTCAGTAATGTTGTTTTTTTGTGTTCAAAGTCTAATCCAACTTAAATAAAACCTCTGTTAAATCTTGGCCTCTCAAGCTACCGGGCCAGGCTTGCATTTATATACAAAGTGCCCCAAACGGCTGGGTTGGGGAACCAGAATTTCAGGTGTTGGAGAATAGACTGTCCCCTGTTTTTTACCATATTTTTATTTATTTTTTAAAGATTCATTCTTATTTTTTTTTTGTTTTTTTGTTTAGTTCATTGACTTCTACACAACAGCTGAAGGCCCATGACTAGTCAAGCCCATAACTAGCTTATTGCAACATTTTGCAGGCGAAGTGAGGCATGACCAGAGAAGGATCACTTTGATGCCATTGGCCAGCTTGAGCTATATTCCAAATTATGCAAACTCTGTAAAATCTTATGTGCAGAGGATTAATTGCCGCTGCTTGCTGTCATACCCTCTGCACTTCTCTCATGAACGTACAGGTCCTCTTGATACCTTCTGCATTTCTCTCATGAACGTACAGGTCCTGTTCATACCCTTTGTACACTTCTCACATATATACTGCTTGCTGCCATACCCACTGTACTTATCTCCTACAAATACCGCCTGTCGTCATACTGCCAGTACTCCTGTCTTGCATATGCTGCCCGCTGTCATACCCTCCGGCCTCCATCCTACATATATCACCGGTTCTTATACCCTCCACACTCATACAGGCCCCTGTCATACCTGCTGCACATCTCTACATACTGCCTATTATTATACCCTTCAAACTCCTGTGACACCCTTCCCACTCCTTCCCTGCATATACTGTCTATTCTAATACCCTCACCACTCCTCTTCTGCACATACTGTCCATTCTTATACCCTCCGCAATTCTCTCCTGCACATACCGCTTCCTGTCATACCCTTCACACTCCTCTCCTGCACATACCGCTTCCTGTCATACCCCCACACTCCTACTCTTGTATATACGACTTGCCACCATACCCGCCATACTTTTTTTTTTTTTTTCCTACACTTATTGCCCACTGTCCTACCCTCTACACCACTCTTCTGCACATACTGCCATTGTCATACCCTCCACACTTCTCCCCATGCATGTATTGCTTGCCATACTACCTGCCACACTCTTCTCCTACACATACTGTCCACTTTCATACCCTCTGCACTGCTCTCCTGCACATACTGCCCGCTGTTATACCCTCGGCGTTCTTTAATAATATCTTCTGAAGATGCATATCCTGGATGTTGCCAATATCCCTAGTAACATAGAACTTTCCAAAATTGTGTAATGCTACTTTCAAGGCACCCAGAAATAACTACAATGTATAGATAAAACAATTATAATTGGAAAAGGCTCATCATAAGTGTAACACACATTTGTGGATTTTGGGACCCAAACAGTTATCTATTGGGTGCCACTCCCGTGATCTCTTGTATGCTTCAATGCCCCCCACGTAGCTGCCGGCCATATTAGGCCTGGGTTGAGAGATGGAGCATGTTTTTATGTCATGGTTGACTAATTCCTTGTACAACCTGTGTATATACACATGGCTACTCCAACCCCTGAGGAAAAGAAACGTTGAAGCGCATCAGATTATCCCACCTAGGACTTTTCATAAATGGTCACAAGACTGCACTGTGTACTATATCCGAGGCAGAAATTAGAGTGGTTTAATATGCTGGGTTATGATGAGTGATGTTTGTCTAGAAATGTGTCAGCCTTTATTTTTTATTCGTATGATTTTATACTGTTTTTGTAATTTAAAATATAACTTTTTATATATACATTGTAGTTATATCTGGGTGCCTTGAAAGTCCAATTACATTTGGAGAGTTGTATACCATTGGCACTCCTCTCCTGCACATACTGCCTGCTGTCATACCTTTTGGCACTCCTCTCCTGCACATACTGCACGCTGTTATACCTTAGGCACTCCTCTCCTGCACATACTGCACGCTGTTATACCTTAGGCACTCCTCTACTGCACACTGCCATACCCTTGGCACTCCTCTACTGCACGCTGCCATACCCTTGGCACTCCTCTACTGCACGCTGCCATACCCTTGGCACTCCTCTACTGCACATACTGCCCGCTGTCATACCCCTCACCCTGCTCTTCTGCACATAACATTTGCTGTCATACTCTCTGTATTCCATTGCTGCCTGCTAAAGTATGTTTTCAGCATTTTTTTTTCTTATGCACACTTTTGCATATACAGTAGGTATAGAAAAGAATTACCCCACTTTAAAATAATCAAATTTTATTGCTTTGTAGCCTGAAATTAAGACAGACATGGTTTTTATTCATCCAGCTATATTTACTCAGTGCAACTTATAACATCCAAGTGAAAGATATAACACTAACATGTCAGAAAAAAAAAGAGACTAAAATTTAATTATTTGTCCTCAACCCCCAGTGATATGTCTGGTGAAAATCCAATACAGCTCACCATCCAAATAATACCATTCCTACAGTAAAGCATGGAGGTGGTAATGCCCTGTTATGGGAGTGTTTCTCTGCAGTAAGGACTGGAGCACTTGTCAGGATAGAGGGAAAATGGATGGGGCAAAATACCCTCAAATTCTTGTGGAAAATCTGCTTCCTAGTAAGTTGTCAATGGGAAGAAGGTTTACATTCCAACGTGACAATGACCCAAAGCACACGGCAAAAGTGACCACACAGTGGTTGAAGGAGAAAAAGGTGAATGTCCTTGCACAGCTTAGTCAGAGTCTAGACTTAAACCCAATTGAAAATCTGTGGAATGATTTAAAGACTGCAGTCCACAAACGGTCACCATCAAATTTAACTAAACGTGAGCAGCTCTGCATAGAAGAGTGGGCAAATATTGCAAAGTCTAGATATGCAAAGTAAGTAGAGACAAATCCCAACAGACTAAAGGCTGGAATTTAAAGCAAAATGTGGTCCAACAAAATACCGACATAAGGGAGTGATCCCTTTTCCAACTCAGTGATTCTGTTTTTTAATTCAATCTTATTTTATTCATATAGAGAACAAGAAAGGGGAAAAAAAAAACATTACATACATTGGTAAGGTACACCAACAATAATTACCGTATATACTGGAGTATAAGCCGACCCGAATATAAGTCGAGGCACCTAATTTTACCTCAAAAAACTGGGATAACTTATTGACTCAAGTATAAGCCTAGGGTGAGAAATGCGCAGCTACTGTAAGTGGAAAAGAGGGTCATCAATGCCCATTTGCAGCCTCACTGTGCCCATTTGCAGCCATAGGTCACCCGAACTTCAAACTCTGTAGTTAAGGGTTCCAAGATGCCCCCTAGCTGCAGCCAAAATTTGGGGTCTCTGGACCCAAAGGGTCTCGAAATGACATTGCTGCAGATGGACATAGTTGACTGACTTTGGGGCCCCGTATGTCGGGGCCACTTGGTGCTAGGAACCCCAAATTTGGTGTGCAAACCCAGTGGAACTAGCACTACAACATATCCAGCTGGGGTTCCTAGCACCAAGTGGCCCCCGAGATACGGGGCCCCAAAGTCGGTTCAGAAAATGTCAAGCACTTTTCTGCAGCTGAGAATGACATTTTCCGAACCGACTTTGCGGTCCCGTATCTTGGGGCCACTTGGTGCTAGGAACCCCAGCTTTGGATATGTTATAGTGCCACTGGGTTTGGACACCAAATCTGGGGTTCCTAGCACCAAGTGGCCCCGAAATACGGGGCCCCAAAGCCGGTTCGGAAAATGTCATTCTCTGCTGCAGAAATGTGCTTGACTCGAGTATAAGCCGAGGGGGGCATTTTCAGCACAAAAAATGTGCTGAAAAACTTGAGTATATACGGTATCAATTCCATCGGGAAAAAAATGCATATCCAGGTTACAAAAAAATGAAATGAAAATATGTTAATAAGGCACATCAG
The DNA here is from genome assembly GCA_037952925.1 of Lithobates clamitans. Lineage (NCBI taxonomy): Eukaryota > Metazoa > Chordata > Amphibia > Anura > Ranidae > Lithobates > Lithobates clamitans. The sequence goes on along the minus strand of JBBGZY010000028.1, from coordinate 895,810 downwards.
GAGTCCACCTGTGAGAGCAACCTCTCACATTACAGGTTAAAGTAACATTCACCATCTTTTCAGAGAAGGAAATCGTAGGTGTTCCATACATAGTACATCAGTAAAGGTCAGGGCTTTTTTTCAGTCGAACGTTCCGGCACCTCCAGCACTAAATCTATGAAATGGCAAGGGGTGCTGGGGATGTGCTGCATGGTCTATTGATGATTGCCGCTGGGGGATCTATAGTCTGTAGCAACTACGCTGGTGGGGTTCTTTTTTTGCGCGGGGTCTATTTTTGCTGGTGGAGGTTCTATTGTTGCTGGGGAGGGGGTTTTATATTTCTGGGGATCCGTTGTTGCTGAGAGGAATCTACTGTTAAGAGAGATGTCTATTGTTGCTGGCTGCTGGAGGGTCTATTGATGCTGGCTGCTGGGAAATCTGTTGTTGCTGCTGGAGGTCTATTGTTGCTGGGGTGGACTTTTGTTGTGGGGGGGGCATTGTTGTGTGAGGGAACTATTGTTGCCGGGGTATCTATTGTTGCTGGCTGCAGGGGATCTATTTTGCTGCTAACAAATTCTATACAAATTACTTAGCGCCACAGAATGATACTTGGTTCTGTATTCTCTACTGGGAGGTGGGTAGGGGGTGGAACTAAGGGACGGTGCTCGGAGGTGGGTAGGGGGTGGAACCAAGGGACGGTGCTCGGAGGTGGGTAGGGGGCGGAACCAAGGGACGGGGCTTGTAGGTGGGTAGGGGGCGGAGACAAGGAGTGACTTAGAAGGGGGGAGTTCCTGCACCTATTCTCTGAGAAAAAGCCCTGGTAAAGGTTATATTGAAAAACTGTCCTTCTAAAAAAATATGTTGTAGGGGGCACACTCTGAATCGGTAACGATTGGTAAGTCAAAGTCGTGGTACATTTACTCAATAGATTCCTAAGGGTGTATATAAACATAGAGGAAAATGAATAGGGGTAGAAAAGAGGGGGCAGAATGATTAGTGACAAGAAGCACTCCTGCCTAGTCATGAGGTGATGTCGTCTAGGCTACTCTCAGCCCAGGAGATAAACTCCGAGGAGTATCAGAACATGGACCACGAAGTCCAAGTGAGAGAAAACTGTTCGTTTTTACCATATTCCTCAGCCAGCAGATGTTCAAGGTCCCTAATGCGGTCCACTTCAGTAGCCCAATCAGTGATTTTGTTTTTGATTGTTTTTTTTTTTTTGTTGTTTTTTTTTTCTGACATGTTGGTGTTATATCTTTCATTTGGATGTTTTAAGTTGCACTGGTAAATACAGCTGGATAAAACAAAAACTGTGTCTGTTTTCATTTCAGGCTGCAAAGCAACAAAATGTGATTATTTTAAAGGAGGGTGATTCTTTTCTATACCCATTGTATACTGAATCAAAGATGTTCTATTTCCTTTTAACTGTTACATCTGGATTGTATTATGGTACCCACTTACCTCTCTCCCTTTGTCTCTATAGATCCCACAGTGGTGTGCAGAATACTGCCTATCTGTTCACAATCAACATGGAACTGTCATATGTACCCAGGTTCAAAAACAGACCGCTGTCTGGCTCGCGATGAGGGTGGCAGATGAAATGGATGTCAACATTGGACATGAAGTTGGCTACGTGGTGCCTTTTGACAATTGTTGTACTAACGAGACTATCTTAAGGTTAGTGCTGATCCTTTATTTCATCTCTGTGCCTTGTCCAGCTGTCAGTTCACGCCGCAGAAGAAGGATGACAAGATAACAGCTCTGTGGCCAGCAAGTCACTGCCATGGAAAAGCAGCGGGCCGTTCACTAGGAAATTTGTGTCTTGTACATCAGTTATACAGCAAAAGCAGTTACTCTGCACAGCCTGATTATGTTTTAATGTGTGCATTGGCAGCTAAAGCTAATTAATGTCATTTTAAGAAGTATAATTGTAAATCATTATTTGTTGGCATTCTTCACAATGAACCAGCTTTGTTGAAGGCCAGCATATTCACCTAATCGCATTTTCCCTATGCTTTTACTGTACGCTTTTTATATCAGGGGTGTTCAACCCCTGAGGGCCACTTAAATGATTTGGTAACTGGTCGTGGGCCACAATGAAATGAAATGGTTCAGAATTTCTAATTTTTTATTTTAAATAGCATAATGAAGATTGTATACAACAATCGAGATCATCATTTTCTGTGGGACCAGTCCCCGTTGGATGTTTACCCACTGTTTAATCACAGTCATAAAAAAAAAGGAAAATGGACCTGATAGGACCAATGCTATGAAAGGGGCTTATGGCTGCTTTCACACTGATGCGCTGCAGTTTACCCGCACCGCGGGTGCAGTGCAGTGCGCCTGTGACTTTCCTGCAGGTTAGCTGTGCTTTGCCGTAGACTTTTGTTATATCATGCAGGTGCTGTGCACTTTTTGAATGCACACCAAACCCGCAGGATATAATAGAAGTCTGTGGCTCAGTGCAGGCTAACTTGCAGGAAAGCTGCAGGAGCTCTGTACTGCACCCGCGTATCAGTGTGAAAGCAGCCTTTATAACCCTTTAAAGAAAAAAAAAAAGTGCTCATATATATGCCCATTGCTAAACTGTGATGTTCAAAGCGGCAGTAAACTTAGTTTATTGAAAAGTTGCTGACAGGCAGGGTATTTATGACAGAACAGACTCCATCCGTCTCTTCTGTCATAAATGCTTCCTCCTGCCTGTCAGCCGTCATGTTCACTGAGCTGTACATGCGCAGCTCAGCTCAGTAAACATTTCAGCCCTGATCTGTGCCTCTGTGATCTGACTCCTGTGCGTATTCACGGGAGGGATGTCATCGCGACCTGGCCATTCAAGTGGCCAAAAGCACAGGACCTGCAAGGAAGACCAGGCGAGGATGGAAGTGCTCGGGACGCGCTGGATCGATCGCAGAGCTGGAGGGCTTGGTTTGACAGGTAGGTATGCCATAATATGCTGTGCATACTAGCACATTATGGCATAAAACACCTGGGGGCAACTAAAATAAGGAAATCACAGCAGACTCAACTACCACTTTAAAAAAGTGAACTTTTATCTTTCAGTTTCTGCTGGCTGTTAGGTTCCTGTCCCAGGCGTAGTGATACCAAATACAATTCGACTGGGACAGGAGACAGCACTATAGAGGAAGCACTGGCACGTGCGGCTCCTGCTCCCTCTGCAGCTGCTTGCTTCTCTGGTGCCGGCTCCATCCACTCTGATGCTCTGGGGTGGCAGGTTGGCATTACAAACAAATGGCCACTGACCCCACCTTTAACTGATGATTGCAGCAAGGAAGGGCGAAGCATGTCAAACAAAACCAAAGATAATTCCCAGCTCAACTCACCAACCAGCCTACAAGTAACCAAATTATCCTGTCTAACAGTTTGCGTTAAAAACAGGGGTTTAGTTTGCATACATTTGCGAATACGTGCGTAAACTGTAGCGCCACTTCACAGCACCCCATTCTCTGCAGTCCTAACTCTATAAATTTTAGAGGGCCTTCACAGTGAAAGCACATGCATAATAATGGATAGATATAGGGCAGTTAAGCCTGGAGGCCCATCCTTCCTTAAAAGCACAGGGGCGCACTGGACACCCAGCATGTAGCACAATGGCAGCAAAAGTGTCCAGTGTGTTCCCTCACCAGTATTTCAACAGTACAAACAAGCAGCAAGGCCAGTTGTAGATGGGGCAGTGGCCATTTGTTTGTACTGTCGGAATACTGGTGAGGGAACACACTGGACACCTTTGCTGCCATTGTGCTACATGCTGGGTGTCCAGTGCGCCCCTGTGCCTTTAAGGAGGGATGGGCCTCCAGGCTTAACTGCCCTATATCTATCCATTATTATGCATGTGCTTTCACTGTGAAGGCTCTCTAAAATTTATAGAGTTAGGACTGCAGAGAATGGGGTGCTGTGAAGTGGCTCTACAGCTTACGCATGTATTTGCAAATGTGTGCAAACTCCAGGCTTACCTGCCCTCAAACTATCCATTAGTATGCATGTGATTCCACTGTGGATGCTCTCAAAAATTTATAGAGTTAGGACTGCTGATAATACTGAGGTGGCAGGAAGTGGCTCTGCGGTTGACACATGTATTTGCAAATGTGTGCAAACTGTTGGACTGGATAATTTGGTTGTTTGTAGGCTGGTAGGTGAGTTGAGCTGAGAGTTTTCTTTGCTTTTGTTTGACATGGAGGGCCAGCAACCCGCAATCTGGGCTTGCCGACCCGCCATCCCGGAGCAGGAGGTCGCGGGCCATATCAGAGTGCTCCGTGGGCCACCGGTTGAGCACCCCTGCTTTAGGGTAAAAAGGTTGATAAAGGCTACAGTAGACTGCCCCTAGCTATCAAGCAGAATTTGACTGGCTGTCTGATTTTCAAAGTTTAACCCTGAAAGAAATGTATCTGCTATGGCCATGTTATTGTGAATAGCTCTAACCCTAATCCATGAAAGTAGACAATTGCACATTCTTGTAGCAGTGTATGTGTAATATTCTGACATATTGTGTGCTGTGTTGCAGGTATTGCACAGATGACATGTTACTAAAGGAGATGATGTCCAACCCTCTCCTATCCTGTTATGGAGTCATAATTATTGATGATATTTACGAGCGATCAGTATCATCGGACGTTCTCCTCGCATTCCTTAAAAACATACTCTTGGCGAGGCCTGAGCTGAAAATTGTTCTCATCAGCCCTCCTGAGCTGTCTAACAAGCTAGTGACTTACTATGGTGGTGTCCCCCACATTGAGGTGGAGTGCTCACATTCTATGGAGGTAGTCTACGCCCCTGGCATTCAGAGGGACCCTTTCCTTGCAGCCATCCGGCTTCTGTTCGAGATACATCACTCTCAGGAGAAAGGAGACATTGTTGTCTTCCTGGCTTGCGAACAAGTAAGTAGGTGTGAGTTTTGGGCTTTTTCTGCACATTCAATGCTTTCCAGAACAAATTACTGTGAGCTAAATAAATAGAAATTAGTGGATGTCAAAACACCGTCTGTCAGGGCTGCTTTTTCTGCCATCAGAGGTTTCTCAAACCTTCTGACTACTTGCAGTGTGGTTTATTATCATTTTTTTTTATTTTAGAAGGAAACTTTAATGATTTTCATTTACTTTTTTTGATTTTATTGATTTTTTTTTTTTTTCTAGAACAGATGTTTTTTATCAAAATATATAATTTTTTTCCACTATGGGTGTCACCTAGGTTTAAGATGCTGATTCTGGCATCAATGAATTGTCGAAAATTTAAGGCCCCTGTAGACTGTTTAAATTCCGGACCACTCAGCAGGAATTTGAGCTGTGGGGAGGCCCTGCAAGCACCACCCAACTCAACAAAAGTCGATTTAAAAAATTGACTGGGCCAGGTGGAAAATTATTGGCTTAACGGTGACCGCATCCCCTCAGATGCAGTCACTGTTCAGCAGCCCCATTGTATTCAGGGTACCATGGCTGCCTGAATTCATTTGCTGGTAGTGGAGATTCTTTTATCCACGCTGTTGGCATAGATGGGGGAATTGACTAGTTTTCACTTGTTTAACCCCATGTTGTAATGGAGTGAATTTTTTTTTATCTCAACACATCTGTAGTATTTGCTGGTTATCATTATTAAATTATTGCTTTAGCTTGTTGACTGGAACTGCTTGTGAAGGATAGGCAGTTACTTAGGAAGGACACTGGTTGTTTCAATGGTTAAGGAAGGCCCAGAGCTATGGGGAACGAATGAAGCATAGGGCTGGCATGACAGGGTGGAAGGGGAACCATACAGCATAGAGTTAACGTGTTCAAAAGAGATGTGTGAGTTTTACTTAAGTAATTGGTTGAGGTGATGGTGATAGGGAGGAGTGTAGAAGAGTAGACTGCAGGAAGGGGTGGCACAGTAACAGTCAAGTCTGGTAGCCATCAGATGAACATCCCTTCCTGATATGGGGTATATAGGCAGGAGGTATGTAGGTATTATGGTGGTGGTTGGGACCCCTTGGATGGGGTTAAAAATCTGTTGGTGGGATACAAGTAGGGAACCATCGTTTCGCATGGTATCCTCTGGTTGGGTGTGATCCAATAATAGGACCAGGTATTGGTAGACCTGTAAGGTCTCTGGCAAGTGTTAATGTCCCCGGGGCAGTGTTTTGCGGCTGGGGGCATGTATATTTTGTTTTAATGCTCTTGTTATTTATTGGTTGGTTATTGTTATTTTGTTTAATAAAAGGCCTGACCACCATTTAACTCCACCTTGTGTTAAAGTGTTTTATTGTGGTTAAGGGGGGTGGAGTTTTAGAGGGTTGTGTAGGATTTATAGGGGTGACCCAAGTCATGTATTTTGTTGCACAATTTGTACTTCTTTTCAGGAAATACGAAAGGCCTTTGAAATGATCCATCAGGAAAGCTTACACATGAATCCAGCACTGGGTGAACTGCATCCCCTTCCAATCTATCCTCATCACAGTCTGCCTTATTATGTGCCGTACGATGGGCTGGCCCATGGCGGCACTGACCGTGGGAGGAATGTGGTGTTAACAAGCAGCCGTGGCGAGTCTCTGGTCTGGATAAGCAATGTGCACTTTGTCATTGATATTGGACTTGAGAGAAGGAAGGTAAATTGTTTGTTTCATTCTATCTTACTGCTTCTCCCAAAATATTTCTCTGTATTAAAGTATATGTCAAGCCAAAACTTTTTTTGTTTTTGGATAGAATGGAGAAAGGATAGAACAACTGTCAGATTTTTAATGTTATCCGGAGAGGTTTTTACTTCTTTATTAAAACCGCGACAATGGTTTCAGCAGACGGTATGAGGGAAGTGGGAGAAATCTACAGACATCAATAAAAAGCTGACAGGGGTAATTTTTATTTTTTTGTTGCTGTTTGTGAATTTTTTCCTTCACTTCCTGTCTTGTAAATCTGTTGATCTCTCTAAATGAGCCCCTTATAACAGTAAAAGCCTAACAGGGGTTCTAACCCCTTCACCTCTCTATCCATAACTTAAAGTGGAATTTCAGTCAAAATCTAACTAAGGCTAAACCTACTCCCACCTCTATTATAAGCCTATTTTATCTAACCCTGCAAGAAAAAGGTTTGTATACTTGCCTGTTCTGAAGCTGCTCTGGTCCGGTCACATGATCTCATCAGCGGCTGCTTCTGTTTAGAGGAGAGATCGCTGACAACGGCCGCAAATGCCTGGCAGATGCCATAGACTTATTATGGGGCATCCGTTGTCTGCTGTCCCTTCTATCAAAGGTTTCACAGCACACTTACCAGCTAGCCTGCAAAACAACCCAATTTGACCCTGTCTAACAATTCATGTTAAAAGCAGAGGGTTTAGTTGCACACGTTTGCAAATATATGCGTAAGCTGCAGTGCCCATGTCAAGGCTGCTCTGTGCACTGTAGTCCTAACTCTCCTAATTTTCAGAGTCTTCCAAGTTGGACCATATATAGCAGTTGATAGATTAAGGGCAGGTTTGCCTGGAGGGAGCCAGCCCTTCCTTAAAGGCACAGAAACGCCCAGCAAAAGCACAAATGGCAGCTGAAGGCATACAGTGCATTCCTGTATCCAATTCAAGCAACCATTTTCCCTAATCTATGCCTTCCCACTTCTGCAGCTTCTTCCTCACCTGTTGTGCAGGATAAAAGTGTGGAGGACATCCCATTATTCACACAGATTTGTTCTGCCTATGCAATCCCCAATGGGACTTCAATTTAGTGTCTTCTGTGTTTTACAGGGTTCTTTTGAGCCTCTCCAAACGATGCTCTTGCCACTCCTCGTGTGCAAGGTTGCTTTTCTTCTAGTTGCTGTTACATTGGATTACAGGGTCCCAGAGTTGGATGTGCTTTCATGCAAGGAGCTATTCCTGGTCCTTCAGCAGGATAAAGTGGTATGGAGGCCTTGGTCCTCCTCCTTACCTAAGGTGGTTTCTTCATTCCGCATGAATCAGAACATTGTTTTGCCGCCTTAGGGGTTCATTTACTAAAGGCAAATAGACTGTGCACTTTGCAAGTGCAGTTGCTTCAAAGCTTAGCTCACTAAGTTCACTTTGCAAAGATTACCCAATCACGTGCAAGGAAAACAAAAAAAAGGATTTTCCTTGCGCATGATTGGATGATGGAAGTCGGCAGAGATTCCCCTTATTTACTAAGCGCTGGAGCAGCTGCACTTGTAGAGTGCATGGTCTATTTGTCTTTAGTAAATAAACCCCTAATTGTCCTAACCCTAAACATCCTAAGGACAAAGTGGATGATGCTCAAATTTATCTGAGATTTACAGCTTTTTTTTCTACAGTCGGATAACCTGTCTGTTTTGCTTGAGGGTCCTCGCAATGGTCGGGCTTCTTCTTCACCCACTATTACTAAGTGGATTCATCTGCTCATGTCTCAAGCCTTTAGGGTCAAGGGCATGGTGCTTCCTTTTTCCGATGAAGGCCCATTCCACCAGGAGTGTTGGTGCCTCTGTTGTTCAACTTAGTAAGGCTGCTACCTGGTCTTCTGTTTATATGTTTACGAAGTTCTACCAGGTAGATATTCACGCCTCTGTGGATGCGAGTTTTATTGAAAAAATTTTGCAGGTGGCTTGTTGAGGGGTTCCCCACTGTTCTGTTCTGTTTCTGGGTTTTGGGTGTGTTGGCCTTGTTGCTGTGTTTTGCCCGCAGCTTATGTTCAGTGCTTTGGGGCATCCAAAGTAGTCATGAATGTGAAGCCCTCATATAAAGCTTTTCTGCAAGCACATCTTGTCTGCTCTTAATTTCTTACTATCAAACGTAGGCTAGTTGAGCTGAGAGGCATTATGCCCTGGGAGGACCTGATATTCCGGATTTTTTTTGCCCAGTGTCCACCCACCTGAAGGGGGCAGCATAACCCGAGTAGTCTTCAGTATGAAGTCTTCTGTGTCTTATGATGTACTCCAAGTAAAGGATTTTACAGGTAAGCAAAAAATTGTATGCTTTCTCCTTTAAAATGGAAGTGCAGAAAAATACCCATTGACCAGTGGGCTCTTAACTTGCTGCAGTGGGCTAACAATGCTTCTTCTACTGTTCTCTTATGTTTGACTACATCATTCATGCTATGAAGATGAATGTAGAGTCTGTAGTCCACCAGGAGAGACAGCACAATTTGGGATTATAGTGCAGTAGAGTAAGGTGAAAGCCATTACAGGCACTCTTTAACAGAGGAAAATTTGGAGTGCAAATATATGGGGGGTCATTACTCATTGTTTGCATGGTGTACTTCTGTTTACATGTCAGACTGTAAATTGCAGGTTTTATAATATTCACACCAGGACATTTGTTGGTTTCATCACTATATATAGATTACCACTTTACTGAGGTGTATGATTATTTGGAGAGTGCTGCTCCTCTTTTCTAAAGTTATGGAGGAGCAATGTTGTCGTCGTTGGACAGGACTACAGAATACCTCCCCTTCTCCTCTCCTCATAACATTATTGGAGGTGTTTCATGGTTTTACAAAAATAGCTGGGGGCAGTATAACTAATAGGAGTCAGCGAAAGCACAGGAAGTTATCGTAAGACAACATTTTTGGCAGGATCAGCAGGCAATATTTTTGCACTTATCTAACAGATCTAACAAAAGGCTATAAATGTTCTAGTTAACGGATCAAAGGGAGAAAATGAAAGACATTTATTTGTACGATGCATCTACACTTTATTTGTGGCCAATAGCTTTTTGGTAAGATGATATCCTGTGTACGCCAGGTGTGTAAACTGTGTAATTGTGTGAGATGGTATTTGTTATATCGGACATTAGCGTGTTGCTATGTTCTTCTGACTCATTGTAAAATAAATAAAACCACTTTGAAAAGGAATTATTCTCAAGTTTAAAGTGTTCCCTGTTTTGACAAAGGGAACCTGTTGCTTAGGCCTCATGCACTCTTTTATGGGCGTTTGGCGATTTATTTTTTTTTCCAGCCTGTAAAAGCACTTCTATGGTAAATTATATGTCCATGCACATACAGGCATTCACAGGGGTTTTAGAAGAGGAGTATTTACAGGCTGGAAAAAATCAGAAGTTGAGTTCAGGAGAGGAAGAGCAGAAAAAAAACAGAAATCGGCTAAACGCTTGTAAACGCACCCAAATCCATGTAAATGCACCTAAATGCTAGAAACATTTAGGCATGTTTGAGCCTTAACGAATTTTAAAACTGCTTAAAAAAAGCATCCAAAACTGCGTATTGCGCGTTAATTTCACTGGACAGAATATTTATTCAGTGAAATCCATTAACACTCAAATGCTTGATACATCCATTTGCATGTGCAATACGCAGTTTTAAACACTTTTTTAAGCAGTTTCTCTTCTGTCAGGAGTTCCGGAATTTCGAGGGGCTAAACAGATATCCTGTGTGCACCAGGCCTTAAAAGTAAGGAAAGAAAACTTCAGGTACTCCCAAACCTCAAAGGCATTGTAGTTGATGTAATCGCTCCCCGGAGTCAGTCCTTCCTCCCTTGGCTGTTCGGCAGACGGAGTAGCTTAAATTATCATCCATACAGTATTTTAGTGCTAGTAATTACTTAATATTAATGGACAGACATAATTCAACAGATCTCTGTGAAACCGATCATTGATTTCTATGGTTTAAATTAATGTCCATTTTCACCAACTCATATGCTAAAATTTACCATGCTAAGCAGTTGGCCTTCTGTGTAGAATAGAGATGAGCTTAGACATCCTCCTAACTCATTTCTAACCTGAATTCTGTATTCCCACTTTTTTGTACTTTGAGTCATTCCCCGAAGCTTCCGTGAGCTGCAGGGTGGGGAATGACCCAAACCCACAGCTCATTGGATTGCAAAATGTTGGGAGTTTGGGTTAGAGATGAGTTCAGAGGATGAACAAGCTCATCTCTAGTGGGGAGGGCTGTATTAAGAAGAGGAGTTGGTAATACTGAGAGAAATGGGGATCACTAGTACTAAATTATAATTTCATTATGAGAGCTCATGGAATCTGTGCATATAGGATTTGTGTGTGTGTGTGTATATATAGGTTTCTGCTGATTTTCAAAATTGGCTTGGTTGTTTTTGGCATGGAAGTTTTAGTGCAAGAAATGTTAGCATAGGAAATTTTGGCCCAAATAGTTTTTTTTTGCAATGCTAATACTCTTATTTAACGTGACAAAGTTTTTGATCATTTAGTGAATGTTAATTCCTAAACTGTAATCTTAAAGAAGTGATCCCACAAAAAATGTTTAACTTTTATTTAATCCCCCACTTGGTCGCGTTTAATTCCATCTTGCCGTTCAGTTTGGTCGAAAAGTTTGCAACCCCCCCCCCTCACTGTCCGATCACACTGCTAACAAGGACACAGATTAGTGAGTGTCAGCTTTAGTCCCTCACAGTAGGGTTTGCTCTGGAGACCAGCGTGCCGAACACCATGGATCACACAGCCTGAAGACTGAAGGTTGTGTGATTTCCTTATGGCTGCTTATAAACCTACACAGCCCTGGCAGATGGATTGCACAGCCTCGGAGTCCTGAATCATCTTTTTTATTATGAATGAACAAGTAGTGTCTTTGGGCTGTGTAATAGAGCTGCTAGTGTCCTATACGTTTACTAGCAACCTGCAGCTCTATCAAACAGCCCTACAGCACTAATCGGATATTCATATTAGTATAAAAAAAGCCAGCTTAGTGAGGGGACAGGGGATTAGTGCTGGGTGTACCTGCCTTTTTAGGAATGCCCATAAATTGGGCTTCAGACTGGGGGGAAGCTGCAGCCAGCATTCTCATAAATAAAGAGGTGCTTTAATCTGAAACGGGGGTCACTGTAATAGTGTGCACTTAGCAAGAACTCTTGTTTTTTCAAATGAGTTCTTGGATTAGGAGGGAGAAGGACCACCTTCGACACTGCACATACTAAGTCACAGCAGTGAACATTCACTGTACACAATAGCTGCTTTAGTCTGGGCACAATGCCTTTGTAGGTGGCTTGCATTTTTTTTATTCCAGCAAAGGATTCAGACAAAATTTGAAAGGTCAATTTAAAAATTGTCAGAGCCAGGTGGATAATTATCAAATGAACAGTGACTGCCTCCTATCAGAAGCAGCTGCTGTTAGGAGGCATCACTGTATACATAATATAATAGGCAGCAGTGAAGATTCCACCATGTACCCTGTTTAGCTCCGATGGGCCTAAAGCCCTGTACACACGGGCTGACTGTCGGGAGACAACGGCCGGTTAAAAAAAAAAACGGCCGACATTCGGCCTGTGTGTATGTCGGTCTGTCCAACAGAAGCCGGTTGTTCCGACTTCTATTGGATGTGCATGCTGAAAAGCCAGCAGCTGACCAACTCCCGATCAGTGCTCTCAGCCAATGGCAGAGAGAGCTGATCGGACTGTTCTGGAGGGGGGCGACCACCCCCCTGTCAGAGCACAACAGCTTAACGGGGGAGATCGCTGAACTAACCTTGCATGGTTAGTGCAGCGGCTCCAACCAGAGCTGACCGTTTTTTTTTGATTACACGAAAAAAGCTGTAGTGTGTACCCGGCTTAACAGACAAAAACAAACAATCCACCTTCATTGCTACTGTGAAGCAATGAAGGTGGATTGTTTGTTTTTGTCAGTTAAGCCGGGTACACACTACAGCTTGTGTACTAGGCTTTATGAGCACACTACAGTAGGAGAAAGCTGCAAAAACGTAATGGCTGCCTATGTATCCTTTACCATAATACTCTGCTTCTGTGAAAAGAAAACCGCTTTGGCTGTACTATGGCATGCTGAGCTTGAAATGCCAGCCAAGCAAGAAGCGGTCAGCTTTTTATTATATTGCTGCAAAGAGAGAAAATAAATCTTATTATGAGATTTGGCATTCATAAGTATTTTTGCATTGGCAGCCATGATCATATAGTAAAACCTGAACATGGCAGACACACAATCCGTTTGTAAGCAACACAGAGCTCATGGGTGGGGCAGTTAATAGTCAATGGATAGTAAAAAGATTCCTCAGAGTGCCAGCATAGAGAAGCAAACTATAAACTGCTTCTAAGGATTAGGAACAAAGGGCCATAGAGCTCCTGAGGAAGTCTAAGTCTTGGCATCTGTAGTTTCCTCAGAGCAGTAGGGGCTGTCGAAGCCTGTTGTGGAAGAAAGAATATTATTCCTTGGATTACCCAGCCAAGTATCAGCATACACTCTGATTGCCAAGCCTAAGGAAGAAAGGGTACAATTAGTTCAATTAGTAAATTGCTGTGTAATTTATAGCCATGGAGATCATTAGTGCCAGCTACTTTTCATTACACAAAGTCACAGCTAATTGGCTTTGTCACTTTCCTTGTTAACACATAAAAGACCACTAAACCTAAAGTACAACCCTGAAGCATTCCTTAAATGAGGTGCTAATCACACACACAAATGTGTAGCTTCACGGAGTGTGACGATATACACTGGAGACATTTTTGTTAGACGGCCATATGGAGTTTTCATTCTCTTTAATCGACTTTGACTGGCCAATCGGAAATAAAAGGTAACAATGAAGATGATAAAGACCGTGTTGGTCAGCGTCGGAGTTTGAAATGACCATATGACTCTCCTATGTAGGAATCTACTTTAGTAACTTTTATCATAACATCTGCGCTGCAAACTACCATCCTCTATTGCAAACTTCATGGTGAAGGTCTGTGATAAGCAAGACAAAACCAGAGAAAATCCCCAGGTCAACTCGTCAACCAGTCTGCTTACCAACCGATTTAACCTGTCTAACAGTATGCGTTAAAAGCAGGGGTTTAGTTTGCACAAATTTGCAAATGCATGCGTGATTTGCAGGGCCCCTTTACGGCACCCTGCATTACCTACAGTCCTAACCCTTGTCTCTAGTCTCCAACAGTGGAAGCACATGCATTCTAATGGATAGATCGAGGACAGGTGGGCCTGGAGGTAGTCCAGTCCTCAAAGGCACACTGGACACCCAGCACTTGGCACAATGGCAGCAAAGGTGTCCAGTGTGTCCCCTCACCAATATTACATCAGTAACAAACAAATGGCCCCTGCCCCCATCTATAACTGGCCTTCACAGCAGGGAGCGCATGGAGGGGGAAGGCATGCAAGACAAAACCAGAGAAAATTTCCAGCTCAACTCACCAGCCAGTCTGCCTACCAACCAAATTAACCTGTCTAACAGTATGCATCAAAAACAGGGGTTTCGTTAGTACACATTTGCAAACACATAAGCTGCAGGTCCCCTTCACGGCACCCTGTATTACCTGCAGTCCTAACCCTTGTAAAGTTTATGAGAGTCTCCAACAGTGGGAGCACATGCATTCTAATGGATAGAGGATAAGTGGGCCTGGAGGTAGCCCAGTCCAACCTAAAGATCTTCTGTGATAAGCAAACTTTATCAAAAACGAGCCACGTGTATTCTTCCTTTTCAAAAGCAATATCAAATATGGCCCCAGAATGGGATATACGGTACTTGAAACCCAGTGCAAAAGGAGCTAGACCAGTATACAACCATCAGAGGTAAAAGGACAAGGGGTGATTAGTAGTAAATCTCAAGGCAATGTTCATAAAAATAAAGTCCATATAATATAAAGAATCCAATAGAGGGAATAAACGGTTACAGTGTCAGCAGTCTCTCCTTCAAACTAGTTCTCCTGCCAATAATCATTTAAAAACAGAAAACAGTGAGGGGTAGAGAGAGCACCACTGTCTAAGCACTGTAGTATTAGCAAAATCAATAAAAAAAGAGAATAAGTATTGCACTCACGTACACATGGATAAAAGTCAGAGTATCAATATGTACAGTGGAGACATCAATGGTAGCTACTTAGGAATACTTAGGATATAAAACAATAGGAAAAAGGAGAGAGGGGAAGCACACGAATATCGGTATAGTAATAATAAAGACAATGTACAAAAAGAGATGCACTCACATGAAGGTAGTGTAACACAGGCATTACTCAATGTTTCCAGCAGGTGGTGTCCTTCTGATGGTCCCCAATGGAGATGTATAAAGGGTAGATAGGGAGCTGCTCCTGGTGGATGGTCTCATCAGTGGATGTAAAAATACAGTGGCAAAAAACAAATAAAAACCAAAGGGAGAGTGTGCTGCTCTAAGTGTAGTAGTATTTTATGAAATAAAAAGATAAATTTTAAAAATGCACTCACATATAGAAGGTAAAGCCATCGGCAATATACCAAAAACTTGCAGCCGGAGCTCTAATGGGTTTTTCCTGGTTCCCATTCTTTGAGAAACTATAGTGCTTCTTGGCATACTTACCCAGCTATGATTATCCAGGACAGACTACCCATTGGGACCCATGATATAATGCCCCCGGCTGGAAGTTTTTGGTATATTGCCTCTTGCACTCTTGCGGGTCACTACATATATCACTCACCTCCCATCGACTCCTTATGATGGCAGGAAATCTTTCTCTGTGGGAGGCACACAACTCACTAAAGTCATAACTCTTTAGGTATTTACAAGTCAAACAATTTGTTCCCATCGCTGTTCAGAACCTGACCACAGGATTAGCATTCACACTTTTCAAACAAAATGCATTGAGAAATGCATAGACAGGCATTGGGTATCGGGTAGCGTCTTCATTCTTGTATATAAATTAAGTGATGGGCATAGACTGCTCAATTGCTCTGTGCAGAAGAATGGTTTGTGGCACCTTCCATTATGTAGCATTAATGCCTCGTATATATACAGACCTGATTGCCAGGATGACACTGGATCAATATATTATTGGTTTGCTAGGGACTCTTATTCTCTTCCTAAGGAGATGCACTCTGTCTGTGCTTCTTGCTACTAACTGTGCCCATGGTAGGCCTTGTAATCGTTCCCCTTGCCTCCCTTCATTTCTCATGTTGTCAACAGTATCTGTGGTTCTTCCCTTGTGTCTTCTGTCATGCTGTATATATCAGATTCCTCTACATAGCTACAGGCTCTTTTTTCTGCCTGGAATCTTGGGAATTCATGACTTTGTGGTGTCCTACCGATGGGTTTTGTACGGCTGAACAGGTTGTATCCTGACCCTTGGCAAGAGACCATAGTAGGCCTTTGTGTGGTGAGGCTTCTAAAGCTCCTAATCGCCAACAGAATTCACCACTTAACTTTTTTTTTCTAATGATTTCTTTATTGAGTCACACCACAAGTAGCACAACAAAAAAATGTAATTGAAAGAAGAACATTTTTCTAACAATGCAAAAACAAAACAGTCGTTTTGGGTATGGTATAAAGATCAGTGTGGCAGATATTACATGAGTAACGAAACATGAGTCAATAATGCTGTTGTCAGCAACACAGTCATAGTACCTATCAACTGGGTGTACTCCAGTGGCCAGGGCCGGTACAAGGCAGGGGCGGAAGGGGCAGATGCCCCGGGCGGTACAGTTTATTGCAGGGGGGGGCGCAGGTGAAGTGGGCTTCTAAAAACTGGCTGGAAATTGTATGTGCAATTGTACACACCAGCTGCTAATAGCTGCAGTTGCAATGATGTGCCGAGTGCGCTCCTGCACCCAGCACAAGCCAACATGCCTCCCCCCCGACAGGCGCTTTGCAGTTCCGGCCAGCCTGGCGCTACATCACTCACTGAGAGGCCGGCGATGATGGGAGGCGGGATGGGAGAACTCAGAGGAGCATCATAGAGTGCTGCTTGTGCTGTGACCAAGAGGAGCCGCGGAGGAGGAACTAAACACTGCATGACTGCAGTGTGTATCGCACTAGTAAGCAGATGATTGCAGCTTAATTACCTCTGTAGATTTGGGGGAGGGGGGGGGTTGGAGGTGGCTGAGGGGAGGTTAATTACCAACGGTATTACATTTCAGTAATATACAGCATGAGGGGGTTAATGTATTGCGATTGGTCACTGATGCATTAGTGACCAGTGTCAGTTAATTAACCCCTTTGTGCTGCATTGGTGGCACCAGTGTTAGTGTTAATTGACACTGGTGCCACTAATGCAGCACAAAGGGGTTAATTAACTGCTACTGGTCACTAATGCATCAGTGACCAATGGCAGTACATTAACCCCCCTCCATGCTGTATATTACAAATTGGGTCAAACACCAGTGATAAGAGCAAAGTCTTAATTACTATATTGCATGGACCTCCTATCACATGTAATCGCATTAGGATCAAAACAAGCTGGCTGGCTAATCACAGCTACCCGTCCTTCCAGGATTCGAGAAGCGCAGTGATGTCAGGTGATGGAGCGAATCCTGGAAGAACAGGTAGCTTGTTTTGCTCCTTATGCGATTACATGTTTTTGCTGTAAAAGCAACATTTTATACTTTAAAGTTTTTAAAGGTTTTTTACAGTATGCCTAGCAAGCCTTTTTGTATTTTGGGGACCATCTGTGATATTGTTTCCTGGATGGTGGGTCCACTTGCCATAAGGGGTTCCTTGGATGGTTAAAGGACCTAGCTGGGCTTAGAGCTACCAGTGTCACTGACCTTCCCTGATAGGGCGTCTGTGCAATCTGGTAAGCAAGCACTTTATCTATGGTGGAGGTTACTGTCACAGGATCACTCAATTGAAGGTGGCGGATGGTGTGGATGTTACCAAATAACTTTTTTTTTTTTTTATCACATTGGGACTTTGTTTTTATCACTGGTGCTTGACTCAATATTAATTGGCGCAACTCTGTTTATGGATTTATGATTTAGACCTGTGTTATATCTCACAGTAGAGTTAGCGGCTGCTTTAGATGTTCGTGTTTATTTTAGAATAATTAGCACCGTTTTTTGCTTTATTTGATGCAAAATACAAATACCATTGGTAATTAACCACTTGCCAACCCATCACAGTACATATACTGCTATGGGGTGGCAGCTACGGGCGTATGATGCTGCCTGTTTCAGTGTTTTGAGGCGCATGCTCCTACTCACCTGTGATTTGACACATCAGGAGAATCGGCAAATCACAGCCCAGAACTATGTGTTGACAATCAGTACAGGGCTCTTTACAGAGGTAATGATCACTTTTTTTTTCTTTTCCCTGCAAAGCACTGACTCTTTGCTTACACGTAAAGAAATAAAAAAAAAAAAAAAAAGAGGGGGTCAAAGGAAAAGAGCACAGCTATCTAGAAGAAGTATAGTGAGAGAACACATTGTGCTAAAAAAAGAGAGGTTTTAGGAAACTATCGCCAATGAAGCCCTCCCAGTAAGGGGTATATCAGGCAGCATGTTGGGTGTAACCTGAAGAAAAAAAAAAGAGGGGGGGGGGACGACAGGAAAAAATGGTATGGGTTAGGTGGGGGAGCCTCAACATGAGGCCACTCTAGCGGGGGTCCTTCCTAACCCTCCTCAGAGGGTTGTAAACTGTCATTCAAAAGTCATTCTAGAAAGCATAACACGATGTCTACTACTGCCGTGGAACCCAGTATATGCAGATAGACAGCAAACTATGGCACATTACATCGTAACACACAAAATTGTGAAATTAGTGTCTGGTTGGCTGGTAGTATAACATGTATAAGAAAGCGTGCCAAATCTTGTGGGACAGAATTAGTCTTCATAACTAATAAGACATAGAAAAGGGGTAGTCTAGAGCTGAGCTCTTCTGCCTTCCATTTGCCCCAGGAAGTGAAATGATATACCCAGCACAAGTAAAGCACAAGTTTACTTTAAGACCTAAAACTTGATACTTGGTTTATTAATGCTAAGAGTGTCCACTGCTGAATCCTTGAAGTCCCTGCTTTGAGATCTTGCAGCAGTAATGCCTCAGTGGCTGTTCCAGAGAAGAAAAAAGAATTAACAAAATCCTTTGATTTATGACTGTAACCATTTTAAAAATAATACATTTTTCATTTCGGTTAATGGTAACTGAGCTCTGCCTTAATATTGAATTTCTAGACACCAGCAGAATTTTTACATCAAGTTTTCAGCCTGAGTGCCTGTTTTTGAAAGACCAACTTCAGGTATGAGGCAAAAACAACCCTTGCTGTGGTTCCACCAACACTAGGTGGAGTTGATCAGACTGTGATATTTTACCTTCAACCACCTTCCCCCCCAAGCATCCTCACGTGCAACGCAGGGCTATTAACCGTGCATTGTACGTGGTGGAGACAAGCATGCAATCACAGCCCAAAGCCCCTCAGAGAGGAGGCTGCGGGGGACCGGTTGCATAGATGGTGGGAGCCTGCCAGTGATGCGAGTAAGGTAAGTATTTCTTCATATTTGTGCACCCCTAGACTAAATGAGCTTTTAACTCTTGCGTGTGGGCGGGTGAGTTTTAGCAGTGCCGGGCCCAAGCCTTCTGCTTGGGTTGGTTTTGTCACAATCCTGGAGTTCAATTTTAATAGTAGGCAAGAACAATTAGGTGGGGTTACATCTCAAGGTGTTCATCACTAGTGTTCAGTAGTCCAAAGAGCAGCTGGGAGGCATCCACAGATTTGCACACTGTTAAAATGTTGTCAATCTTTTTATGTTGTGAAGCCAATAACATATTTGACAAACTTTTTGGCAGGAAAATATTCCAGTATGATTTTTTTTTTTTTGGCTATTAGGATGGGGTAGTCCCTTATGCACTTAAAAAAGAATAATATAATATTTTTTTATCTATCTTGCCATTTGATGTCTGCTATGCTGACAGTAAACAATCGTTTGTGGTGTGTATTTCCTTGTAACATCTTGTGGATCATGAAATGAAGTGCACAAGGCTCTGCAAATAGCTGTGAGACTAATGAGTGCTGGAGAGCATTGAACTCCAGGACACTAATGACTGAGAGTGGCACTGTTCCTGAAGCTCAGCGGGTTACATCCTGATGAGAGAGCGAGCCATTGGCGTCCTCCCTATCGAAAGACCTCACAGGAGAGCCTGCGATGTAGCTCTGCTCATTTACATTAGTGCATATCGATCTCTGGCTGGCCTGTGTGTGATCAATCACAGAGAAGGTAATTGTACGCGCACACTGTTCGACGATACAGGCCTACTCAGTGTTCTTTTACTTATTCTGTACAGGGAAGATTGAATTGGGATTTCCCCTAGCTGTGGTTGGTCTGCCCACACAGTCGTTTACATTTCAGGTTTGCAGCATTCCTCCCGCTGCTTGTTGGCATTATGTGGAAAATGAGCCCATCACCAGCTGGATTTTGTGACTAATATTTACTTGTATAAAATTACAGACCATCCAATGTAATAAAAACTTCCATGGACAGATTGTGACATGCATTTGGAGCCTAGTAGCCCTTTGGGGCTTACAATAACACGGAAGAAGTTGCTAGGGTAGCCGTTGTTACCATCCAGTTGTTGCTATTTGCCATATTTATTGTACATAGAAAGCCGAACTGTTCACATCAGCCCCTGTTTCAGAAAGGAGTATGATTTATGGCATGCCCTTGCTCGGGCCAATATAGGCAGAATTTAGATTACTTCTGCCTACAGTATATAATCAAATTATGGGCTTGATTTGTCTAGAATCCCCAGAAATAGCGAACAAGGGCATATTACTATTTCTCCTTTCTGCAGGTAGGGCACAGATCCCTAGGCACTAGACGTTGAGGAGTGGACCAAGAAACAAAATATTATAATGAAAATGGAAAAACCAACTGTTCACTTGCAGGACCGATATCTGAATTTTGTTGAAACGTGTACATGCATGACATTCTCTCATTCTTCTCATCTACAACCTTATCTTTGATCCAGCGTATTTGACTCATTCTTCCTTCCCCTCCTACTCTTGCTCACTGGCCTTTTCTCTCTGTCTGATTTCCACTTCACTGTCTTGGTACAGTGCTGAGATTGGCAGCCCCCTAATTACCTGTAGAATCTTGATTGCCTATTTGTACAGTCACATTAGCCATTTTAAAAGTACACTGTTCTCTATTTACCTTACTTGTAATGTTGTTTTGCTCCCGATATCTTGGTGAAACACTTCATGGGGGAGCCTGTTCTCAACCCATGCGTTTTTTCGTGTGTTGTGTTGAAAATGCAATATAACCTATTGTTACAAAAAAATTTGCAGCATGTATTTGGGTGGAATCCTGGACCCAGAGTAACCCATGAAAATATGGGAAGAACACAGCAGTATTACTATTTACTTGCTAGTGGTTGGTCACATTAAACTGGACCTGTTTAGTAATAATGGAGATGTTTTACCACTCATGGCAATTGGAATGGGTCATACCCCAGCATTTATACCCAAATTGGTAACTCAGTCACCTTAATCCAAGCACTATAGTGTCATGAAATACATCAAAAGCAAATGGCAATTTTCCTAAAAGACGACAAGAGATGTGAAAATTTCAAAAGTGCTTGACAAAAGAAGGCAATTTTAGTAAAAGACGACAATAGAAGTGACTAGAGTCTTTAACACTGAGGGGTGCATTTAAAAAGCAGCAGTATGGCTACACCGCACATCTATAAAGTGCACAATGTGCCTTTGAGCTCTGCAGGCTTTGGGGCCTGAAGACTGCCAAGCACAATTAAAATGAATAGATGAAGAAAGAAAGTGTCGGGGTCCAGATCTGACCCTGGGACCTCTGCGGTATCTGGCTGTAGCTCTTCTTGCTGTGCCACATAATATGCTGGATCGTTCCCCACCTGATCCCTTGGACATTCTTGTCTTGGATCTTTTTTTTCTGGTACTCTTTGCTCCTCCCATGAACTTCCTGATTTAAGCCATGTCTCTGCACTTCCTGTTTGCCATATTATTGTGCTTTTTCCAGCCGATATTTTTCTTCCTTGTATACCTACAGCTGTCCTTATCTTCACTACTACTCGTATCGACCCTTGGCTTGTTCCTTGACCACTCTTGTGCTTGATCCCAACCCACAATCATTTGTTACCAACTTGTGACCTGTTCCTCAAATATGCTTTGCTTGATGCCAACCTGCACCACTTGTTACCAACCTTTGGCTTGTTTACTGACTACACTTTTACTTATCCCTATCTGCTACATCTGTGACAGGACCCCGGCTTGCTTACCTCCTGGTGGGGTGATCCTGAGGACCGTGACCTGGCACTAGCATGCAGCAAATCCCATCTCCCCCATCAGGAGCTCTGGTAAAGACTGGTTAGTGCTTAGACTACATGCCTTGAGTGATTCCACCTCATCTGCAAGGGTGACCTGCTTGTGTATTTATCTTGCTGGTTAGTGTGAACCCCTCTACTGCTAGAGCAACTGGTCTCCGAGCCTGACTGACAAAGAGGAAAAAAGGCTGAGAGGAAAGCCCAGCAATCGACCTGTCAAAGTTACATGACTAGCTACCATCTAGTCAGAGCTTTCTCTGCTCTCTATTCTAAAGAGAATTTTGTGGTGCATTGTTTAGCTACACAACCGGCCGTTGCAGTGTGCATAGCACAGCAGTACATGACATAGAGTGAATAGCAACATCCACACTCCATTGTAAATGAGCCACTGTCACCCATGTATACTGTTGTTTTAACATCTTTACACAGCGATTTGACAATTATTCACACCTACAGCCATGTAACGCAAACCACAAGACCGCAACTTTTTGGCACCAAGGTGATTTAATTATGTTAAATACTACATGATGGTTTCGCAGGATGTCTGTGAATGTTCCCATTTATCCAGATCATGGTATAGCTACTAGTAGTTGGCCACATTCAGCTGGACTTATTCCCTAATGTTGAAGATGTTTCACCTTTTTGGAAGAAGTTTCCAAGTGGCTTCTTCCAATCATATGAGTGTCATGAAAATCCCCCAGTATTTCAACAAATTTGAGTGTTTACATGTCTTCAACATTACTAAACCAGTCCAGTTGCATGTGACTGACTCCTACTACCTATGCCAGGACCTGGATAAATGAGAACCTTCAAACAGGTTACCAGTGGGAACTTAAGCATCCTTCTGTCTTGTAGTGACTTTTATAATCCTGCTATATTCTTTAGGAATACTAATATAGGCAAAAAGTACACACACGAGAGGTGCTTAGATGCCCTAAGTGAGCCGAGTCACTGTGTGTATTCCAGTTGGAATGAGAGCCCAATATCTATTACACAAGTGTCAGCTTTGCTGCAGGGTTGTGTAGTGTTGACACTTGTGTAATCAAAATCTCCCTCACTGATTGATGTACCAGGTTGTCATTGTTTTAGGCCAATTTCACACAGGTGGACTGATTGGGTTCGTCTGTCAGTTTTATAGGCGGACACTCCAGTCTCCTCTATGGAGCGGCGGGTGTCAACGGACAGGTGTCCGGTGACACCCGCCGACATCTGATCCTATTTGCTAAAAACGTTCTGCATTTGTCTGGTAGATCAGATTGGATGGCAGTCAGATATAAATGGACAGCTGGTCCATTTACATCTGACAGCCCATAGAGGAGAGTGGGCTACTTCTGTGTCTGCACTGCATAAACAGAGCGGACACAGAGCAGCCATCTGCTGGCTCAGCCGGGATCAGTGGACAGATTCCCCACTGAGCACTGAGCACTGAGCCTTGTGGAAGAGGCCTTAGTTCAGTAGATAGATGTTAAAGCCCTGATGAAGAGGTATTTGTCCTCTGAAACTTGTTGCTTTTTTGTTGTTATTTCTTTTCCATTTGTGAATAAATTAAAATACATACTTGGACTCTCATCACAAGTGTCTGGCTTTCTTTCCAGTTCAAATAGACATTACTCAAGCCTGGTGACCCCCCCCCCCCCCCTTGGTTGGAAAGATCCTTGCTTTGGGGAGAACTGCTGCACCATGTCCATTATAAGCCCAACTAAAGACTTTGCACTTTCCACAAAATTACTTGTGTCTAGCACTTTACTCCACCCCTTGTTTGAGGTCAGTGCTCGTTCATAGGACATCCAGCAGGCAAGCTGTTCTCTTATTTATTCATATTTACAAAAATTTGTCTTCTTGATTAGAGTAGGACCTTGCATGTGTCACTCAGTAATTTAGAATACAGTTAGATACAAATGTGTCTGTGTGTATAGAAACCATGTCTCCCAACCTAGTGTAAAAAGCTGTGATCCTACCCCAGAGCGGAAATATAGACGTTACCATTGGTGATCTTTAAGATATTCTATGTGGGTCTTTCATTCTTGTCCTTGCTTCGCCACTCTGCGACCCACAACAAATGTACCTGGTAATGTCACAACCCAAAAGCTTGTAGCTTCAAAAACAGTCAGCAATGGTAGTGTTAAAGTGTAATTAAAGGCAAACTTGTTTGTTTTTAGTTTTGGATGGAGTGGAGAAGGATTAGAACACCAGTTTTCATTGCTGTCTGTGCCCCCATTGGGGAGATTCACCCTCTATTCGTCCTGTTTACCATTCTCATCAAAAGTAGAAGAAAATTCCAAATTTAGGGTTGACACTGAAACATGTAATAGAGGGGAAATCTTCCAATGGGGATGCCAGTTCTGGTGATCTAGGTGCTACCCCAGGATTGCTTCTGAAGGGATTTCTCTTACTTCCTGTATTGACTATGGGGCACAAAGTCGAGGGAGATCTGCCCTATGGGACACAGATGCAAACTTATAAATAATACCTGACAAGGTTTATAACCCTCTCTTACTCTATCAAAAATGAAGAAAAAAAAATGCCTTTTTAGTTACGATTTGTTTTATTCTGATAGTTTCCCTTTAAGGGATCTACTGACAGCTACATTCCTGGGAACCAGGTTTTTATGTTCTTCCATCGTTGTATCTTATTAATTTAAGGTTTACAACACCAGGATTCGTGCCGAGTCTGTCATCACTCAGCCGATCAGCAAGGTTCAAGCGGAGATGAGGAAGCAGATTCTGGTTTCTGGTCCTGCAGGTAAAACATTTGCAAAGGAATTGTCTATAAGTTTGCAGCAGTGAAACGTGTATTTGATGTGTTTTTTTAGTAATAAGTTCTCCCCTATGCACTGTAATCCTGTATTCGTAATAGATACTGGCTGCATCGCATGTGCATTCTTGGCTGCTGTAAACTTCTGATGTGTTCCAGTATAATTTTATTACAGGTCCTTCACCCTCCAGATTTTATAAGCCTTTTGTATCAGTCGCTGATCATTATTAGGTGTAAGCTGTAACAAGCAAGGCCCCAACAGAGCATGCATTCTGTTATGTTTTGTTTGGTCAAGTGCTTATACTATTACTATAGTGGGCTTTGGAATATGATGACACTGTATTAAAGCGGAACTCCATGCACAAAAAAATCCAGGATACCTGGCACAAAAATAGTTTTCGCTGCATCAATAATTGCTCCTGCGCGTCATAGCTCCAATTAAAAATGCAACCTTTTGGGTTAGCAATGTCCCTATCTTGATGGTAGTGCCCAGGTCACTGCTGCTTGCTTCCTTTTGAGCAGGGTGACTGGTGTCCTCACTGCCACCTCTGACATCATTGGGCAGAGACCAGAGGTGGAAGCTGGTGCAGCGCATGCAAGCTATGCCTGCCTTAAATAACTCTTCCTATTCTGCTGCATATCTCTCTGCCCACATTTGTACCTATGCATCCCTCATCTTGGCTCCAGGAGCTGAAGAATCTTAACTAGGGTAATAAAGTTTGCTTGTCCTCCTTCTGCTCAGCCCATGAACCCCCCCCCCCCCCTTAACCACACCTAAGTAACCACACAACAACGTTAAATAGCCACTAAGTCGGACTTAGACGTCCATCATGGTGGTAGCTCCCTGGGTCACCGTATGGCTGCAGGAGTTGGCTTTGGCTCTTCTGGGGATATGTGCAGTGCAACTCCTGGGAATTCACTTCGTATCTAATCCCTTATTTAAAATTTATGCAATGGATATTTTGTCCCTATGATCTGGCTGCTGTTTGTGCAGCGAACCTGTTGACACACTTCTTTTATGCAGCTTTCAACAAACGTTTTCCTTAGAATAGCAACTCTCTAATTAGATAAGATGACTTGGGATACATACTGCTCGGTTACTTTTTGCTCCGGTGCCCACCCAGGGAAACTTTCTATGCAGGTGCTCACACGCCTAGGCCAGTGAGACATGTTTTTATAACCCCCCCCCCATATGTGTGTCCTGAGGAAGTGGACCAGCGAAACACGTAGACGCACAGGGGCTCACGCATTTGTGATGATGCAATATTAAGCAAAATTTGGGTATTTCTGTCCCTTTTTGTGGTCGATTTGTATATGTATTATTCATTTTCTATGTACAATAAAATGTGATTTTTCTTTTAAGAATTTGTTAGTCCAATCTGTCTTTAAAGTCCGACTTAGTGGTTCTCCCTCTTTTTAGTTCAAACGTTAGTATACGGATGTGGCTTAGGAGTGACAATAATATTTATGCTTAACATTAAATGGCCATAGCAGCCTTTATTAACAAACTGTAATATGTTAATAACCATGTAAAACATGGAGTCACAAGGTCCTAGTGGGCATCAAAGAAGAGAGTACCTGCAACCAACATAAATAGGCTTCTAGCTGCGACAACCACTGACTCAGAGACAACAAATGCAGTTACAACCATACCAACTACTGAGAGCCGTACCCCAGATGGGTCCCTACACTGTTCATTTGTGTCCTATACTAACACTAATCTAAAGACTCCGCGAGCCACCATGACTCACACACCAACCCAAAATGACCTATCGAAAGAACAACAAGTCAAAGTAGAGGTAACAAAAGGAAGGGAGGGTGCCAAGGTTTCCATAACTCGGCTCCCTTCTGACTTGGGCTGTCCTGGGACCCCCTGACTAACCACCCCTCACAGCTCTGGGCATTCCTGCTTAGCCCACCAATCACAAGTTTTCGCAACAATATTTTCTTTTTACTCAGAAAAAACCTTGTAGACCCAAGTCCCTTTTAACCCCTGCCATGCTGGCCATCCGTCCATGTTTGCAGCTGAAGGATCTTTTCATCCCCTGTCATGATATCACAGACCATATAAAACGGACAAAATAAAAAGTTTGTGTGGGGGGGGGGGCTTCAGCACAGAGAGAGAGAGAGAGAGAGGTGTACCATTTATTGTAGCTGCTCTTTGGAGATGGGATTTAAAGCTGAACTTGGGGCACACAGTTTTTAAACTTTTTAAATGTATTTCTCGATAGCCAAAATGGATATAAATCCACTTTGTGTGTACCAAATGCCTTTGCAAACCCACGTATTGCCTTATTAAAAAAGCAATAATGACATTACTGCTCTGCATATAGCTTGTCTAGGGAGCAGAGTTGTGGGAGGGACCTAGAAAACCACACACATAATACATGCTGCGAGTAGAAAAAAAAAAGGGGGGGCGGATACAAGACCAGTCACTCTGCATAAGGAGAGAGAGAGCAGCAGTGACGGGTCTTTATTAAAAGAAGCTCCTGCTTAAAGGCAAAGTTTCACTCTGGATTACTTCGCAGATCTAGAGGAAATACAGTATATAAAGTATACACTAAGATTCAAGTAAGAATACACATGCCTCTTGTACTTGGGCAATATTTGCTTATCATGGAGTTCAGCTTTAATAAGAAAAAAGTAAGTCATAGACATATTTAACCAACCCATCTGATGGCTATGTGGCCAGTGCAATTCTATTAGTCAGTTACCAGCAAGACAACTATCCTCTGTCTTGTAAGTGCTCAATGTTTGTGGCTATCTGGAATGAGGCTCCCTGGGACCCACCAATAACAGGATTAATTACCAACCCCCCTGAAAAAACAACATAATTATATACAGTAGTACATTCATTGACTTCCAATGGTCCTGTGTATATGGCCTGTAGCAGTTGGGAGATCAAATGCTTGTTCAGATTTGTAGCTCATTAAATTCGCAGGCGCTCTTGTATCTCCCATGTGCTAAATTTCTTTATGTATATTTTACTACTATCATTTTATTTGCGCCAAATGTATTCCTCCTGGCCGTTGTGTGTCTCCTCCTGATAGTGTCCACAGTGTGACCACATAATATGATTTTCTCTACAGGGAAAATGTTCTGTCTCTACCCCGAGGAGGTCACCCAAACCGAAATGAAAACCCTCCTGACTCCGAAGGTCCAGGAGTCTAACTTGACATCCATGGTCCTGTTTTTGAAGAGGATGGACATTGCCGGTCTGGGCCACTGTGAATTTATTAACAGGCCAGGTATATTTTATTTAAAGCAATTACAATACTGTAATATCTTTTCAAATGTTTTAGATGTTACTTAACCACTTGCCCACTGGGCACTTATACCCCCTTCCTAGCCAGGCCAATTTTCAGCTTTCACATTTTAAATGACAATTACATAGTTATGCAACACTGTACCCATATAAAATTTTTGAACTTTTTTCCCACAAATAAAGCTTTCTTTTGATGGTGTTAATTCACCGCTGGGTTTATTTTTTTTTTTTGCGCTATAAATGAAAAAAAATTTTGTAAAATAAATTAATTTTTCTTCATACAAATTTTGCAAATTTATTAATTTTTCTTCATACTTTTTGGCCAAAATTTATACTGCTACATATAAAAAAAATTAAGAAAATAACCAAAATAAGTGTATATTATTTGGTTTTTGAGAAAGTTATAATGTCTACAAGCTATGGTGCCAATCACTGAAAATTGATCACACCTGATGTACTGATGGCCTATCTCATTTCTTGAGACACAAGCCAGGAAAGTACAGATATCCCCCAAATTACCCCTTTTTGGAAAGTAGACATACCAGGGTATTTATTAAGAGGCATGGCGAGTTTTTTTTATTAGCTTGTTAAAAAAAAATCTTAATTTTTTCCTTCTAATTCTTTGAAAAATGAAGTTTGTTTTTTTTGGGGGGGGGGGTTCACAAAATGGTAATATCAGGTTATTTGTCACGTACCTTCAGGTAGATACTGACAAGCAGAGGAAGGCCTCTTGTACAGCCCGGTTCACAGACCACTGAGGTTACAACAGTGGCCACGAGAGCACAGTGAGGTAGGAGTGCCTACGATGGTCTCCGTAGTAGGTGAAGCAGCAGTAGTGGAGTTGCGGGGTATGGTTGTGGATGCAGGGGTGCTGTAGATGCTGGTAGGTTGCAGGTGCCGGGGTACTGCGGATGCAAGTATGTAGAGGTTGTAGCAAGTGGAGAAGACTGGTGCAGAGTCAGACAAGCCAGGTTATACACTGAAGATCAAGTACATCAGAGACATCAGGCAAAGAATGGTCAAAGTTCAAGCAGAGGTTTGGCAACAGAGAATCAAGCAGAGAAAAGAGAATCAAGGTCAGGAGTGGAGAGAATCAGAGTAGTCAGGAAGCTGGGTCACAATCAGATCAGAGGCAGGTACAAGAACAGGATACAGGGGAAAGCTGCAGATCAGACAGCAAGGCCCTAGTGCATCTGCCATCCTTAATTATGGCATTTGGGCGCGTACTCGCATACGCACGTTTGCGCATTGTGCCCACACATGTGCAATGGCCAGCATGTCCCTGTAATTATTTCTCTCAAGTGGCATATGCATACTTGTAAATACACCCCAAAATACATTGTACTACTCCTCCTGAGTATGGTAATACTACATCTGTGAGACTTTTTCACAGCCAGGCCACATATAGAAGCCCAACATGCAGGTAGCACCGTCAGGCATTCTAGGAGCATAAATTACACATTTCATTTCTTGATTACCTATTCCATTTTTGAAGGCCCTGGAGCACCAGGACAATGGAAAAGCCAACAAAATTACCCCATTTTGGAAAGCAAACACCCCAACACATAATCTAGTTGGAGGCATAATGAAGCTTTTGAACATGTTTTTTTTTTCCCACAAGTTTTTGGAAAATGTGGAAAGAAAATAAACGCTTTTTTTTTTGTTTACTGTTTGAGAACGTAAATTAAAAAAGATATTTCTGCATCCACACAAGCGAGGTGGATGCAGAAATCCCTGCCGTTGAGACGAGACGTGCACTGACAAAAAATGTGTTCGTTTTCGTTTTTGTTTCATTCTTTTTTTTTTTTTTTTTTTGCTTTTTTCGGAAAAACGAAAATTCGGATTTTCAAATCTTCGGATTTCAGAATATTCGAATTCC
Organism: Lithobates clamitans; assembly: GCA_037952925.1. Classification (NCBI taxonomy): domain Eukaryota; kingdom Metazoa; phylum Chordata; class Amphibia; order Anura; family Ranidae; genus Lithobates; species Lithobates clamitans. Next base: position 866,026 of record JBBGZY010000028.1, on the reverse strand, counting down.
GAATTTTCGGAAATTCGAAAATCTGAAAAAGAGAAAAAAAATTAGTAAAATTCGACATAATAACGAACTATTAAATTATAGGTATTGGAATTTCCTATCACATTTGGCTGTTAGTGAACGTAACGAGTACGAATTTATCCGAAGTTACGAATTATCCGAAATAATGCTGCAACTAAACAAATGGAATGGAACAAATTAGTAAAAAATAATAATAATAAAAAGGTTTTATTATTATTGTTTTTTATTATTATTAGAGCGTTACGTTCCATTCATTTTGATGCGGCATTCGTTATTTCAGATAATTCATAACTTGTTACGTTCACTAACAGCCAAATTTGAAAGGAAATTCCAATACCTATAATTTAATATTTATTATTAGTCATTGTTTCGGGTTTTCGCATTTTCAGATTTTCATTCTTTTGAATTTTCAGATTTTCATTCTTATTCTTGGATTTTCAAATTTCCAAATTTTAGAATTTTTAAATTTATGAAATTTCGGACATTCGGAGTTTCTGACATTCGGAGTTTCTGAATTTGTCAAAATTCGTTAAACTAATTCGGAACTAACCAAATTGCACATGTCTAGTTGGGACATTGTAATCTGAAAGCAAGGACTCCCCGCTGTCAGAGTACACTGATCAGAATTGCAGCCAATTGGCTGCAAGCCGTTGATAGGAGGTTTTCCAGCAAAACTGGGAGGGTGCTACACAGTTTAGAAAGCGATCGGTTCCTGCTGCACCAGATGATTTTTGATCTGTGTGTACCCAGCTTAAGGGTTGGGTTTAGGCGTCAGTAAGTGACCAGGCCTTTATTAGGTGTCAAAAAATAGTTTATTATCATGGCAATAGTAACTGCAAAAATAGTAAAACAATGAAACTGTCAGGCAATAAAACTTTGCTGCTTGTTTACAATACAGCAAACTATCAACCTTGAAAATGAATGCATAATGAGCTACTGGGATATAGCATATGCATGTATATTTTCATACTTAAAAATGCTTTCTGCATAATTATAGCCCATTCTATTCTATTCCTTTTTATCTCTGTCTTCTGACTCTCTGAGCTCCACTCTGTCCCTTTCCACATCACTGTTTTATTTTTTCCTTTGTGTACTCTTCGTTCTTCTTCCCTGGATTTCTTTGAGATTCTTTCCCTGTTCTTCTAACAAGGACAAGCCATCTAAGATGTTGATTAGTTGCTACTATATGTGGATGTTCATAGTTGTTGCTTAATTCTTTATTCTCATTTTCCATTGTACAGTTCTGTTTTGTATGGCATTTTTAGCGTTATTGGTTATCTATTGTATTGCATTTCATTTGAAGTTGAGGAGAATAGTAGAAATGATTATTTCCTTGTTTTTGTCTTCTATTGATGGCAAATGTTTCCATCATGCCCTGTATAACTACTTTCCTCTTTAAGGTGTTACTAAACCCAGGAGCCTGCATTCACTATATCTGGCCTCCCACAGTACACAGAACATGGAAATGCAATTATTCTATTAAATATAAACTGATAAATACCTTTTGTCATCAGCAGTATATAGCAGTCTTGTGACTTCTATCAGTGTCTGGTTAAAGCATGTAGGAGGAGTTTTCATTCTCCTCTGACTGTCCCATGAGGCTGCAGGACCCCTGACCTTCTGTCTGGACAGTGCTGATTGGCCCTGTGCTGATCACATGCACCCTCCCAAGAAAGAAAAAAAAACTCTCTAGCAATACACACCAAATTGAGCATGTGCAGAGTGCCCCCAAGGCTCTGTTCTATCAGCAGATGGGTTGGGGGACTGTGGAAATAGACAGGATCAAACAGACTTTTTACACAATGTGCAGGATTAACCCCTTAGGTTCTACAGGGAGTATAACAAGCATGCATTACTTCAGAAATAGACTGATTTTAACTGTTGTGGTTTTAGTAACACTTTAACCACTTAAAGACCAGACTTTTTTCTGGCACTTCCCACATACATGTAAAAATTTTTGCTAGAAAACAAACATTATATATTTTTTAAAGTAAAGGCCCTAGAGAATAAAAAGGTGGGCGTCACAATTTTTATGTTTCATGGTATTTGCGCAGCAGTTTTTCAAATGCAATTTAAAAAAAAAAAAAATACACTTTAATGAATTTTAATGCACAAAACACATTAGAATACCCAATTGTTTGCTAAAATATAAAAGATGTTACGCCTGTGAAACGGCAACAACTTGAATTATATTATCCATAGAGGTGACTCTTTAAAAGCCCTAACAGGTTACCACTTTAGATTTACACAGGAGGTCTGTGCTAGAATTATTGCTCCCGATCTGACATTCATGGTGATAACCTCACATGTGTGGTGCGATCGCTGTTTATGTACCAACAAGAGACCAACGCATGCATTCACCTTTGTGCCCGAGCATGGGGGGGGGACAGGGGAGACCACCTACCGGGCTTGTTTGCCTGCAGGTACGCCGCCCGGCAGCAAATGCTTAAAGGAGAACTGTGACCATGGTCATTCAAGTATTTACGTACTCCTAACAAGGAGTAAATTTAACTTTAAACAAGCCCTTAGTGACCTCTGTAGCTGTAGTACTGTACTCTTTAGTGTATGTGTCAGCTGTATATTTCTTCCCAGCCACTAATTGCATTTAATCTAATATTATTATTTTTATATTTATGGGAGCTTTGCTATTTGTCTCTTCCAGTTTTTCATAAAACACATCCTTAACCTCTATGCACACTAATTATGTAGGCATTAAAACGTCCTTTCATTCTGAACGTACACATTTTCTTGTTGACAGGGCTAAAGTCAATATCATGTACTATAAAACCTGTACTTGAACCTCCGTCATTCTACACTAATGGGAATTCTGGTGATTTGATTATTTTCTCTCCTTTCCATCAAACTTTCTGTAGAGCTAAAATGCAATTCCTATGTTTACTCATCAGTTCTTTGTTTTCTCAGAGCTCCCAGCCTTTTCACTATAAATTCATTCCATATTCCTTACTACTTAACCATGATCGTGATTATGTGGTTGTTTTTCCACCTGTCTTTTAATACAAGCTGCTTTCTGGATATATATTTTTCTGTCCCTCTTAGGCCTATGTAAACTCTAGCCTGGAAGTTCATCCTTTGATGTGAGGGTACGCACCCATAGGTTGGTTCCATGGCACCCATAGGTTGGTTCCATGCTTCAAAGGGTACCTCCTCCCTTGGTGTCCACCCCTTAGCCTTTGAAGCCCAAGTTCACACTCATCTGCATGGTGGCCACTCACCAAGCCATCTATAGGCATGTTTGGGTTTTAAGAAGGGTAACAATACAAATGCTTCCACTGTGTCCTTGATGTTAAAGTTTAGTAGCTTCAGTCTCTGTAGAAATTAATAATTTTGTGCTTTTGGTAACGTTTGTGCTTTGTTTAGTCAGGGCAGATTACCTAGTTTTCTTTTTTCACCCCATCCTCGGCGGTTTGTAATCACCTTTCCTTCACTCCCCTACTGCTCCTTTTTGGGTTTTCCAGAAACAAAGAAAATACCCGATACTTCCAGGTGTCAAGAAGCATGTGAATCACTCTGTGAGGGTGCTGGGTCAATCAAAAAGCACCAGTGATGTCATATGAGACCATAGCCCTGCATAAGCTATGACTTAAACTGATTAAAGTGAACCTTTTATATCCCTGCCACTAAACCCAGCCTTTCGCAACCTGTTTAACTTGAAGAAACCTTTACAATAACTTTCCTTAGGCAACACCTGCCAATAATTACAACATTTACAGCACTCAGTACATTAGTGTGATGGCCACTTGAAAGGTTGACCCTTACATAATTGGTCATTGGCATTGGGAGGATTACAGACAGCCATAAAGATTATTGCTGTCAGTGGTAACTTAAAATGGTTGTAAACCACAGGTGATTAAAAAAAAGAAGAAATTGCAAGGCAATTCCATAATGCATTGCATACTAGCACATTATGATAAACTTACCTGAGAATGAAGCCCTCCAGCACCGCAATGTCACCACTGAGACAGCTGACATCTTCCCCCAGTCTTCCCTCCAGGTTCGTGGCCTTCGTGCTTCATAAGTGGCCAGGGGAGTGATGACGTCACTCCCGCGCATGCGCACGTGAGCCGCCGTTTTCCCGGCAGGGGCTCTGAAGGTTCAGCACTGTAAGCCAGACCTTCAGAGTGCATGCGCCGGTGAGGTCATCAGCTGCATGCATTCTGAATATCTCCTAAACTGTGCAAGTTTAGGAGATATTCACAGTACCTACAGGTAAGCCTTGCCTGTAGGTACAAGTAGTAGTACAGAGTTTACTACCACTTTAATCGAAGCAGAAATTGCTGAAGAAATTCCTAGCAACCTCTGGAGGAACCTTAGATTGCCATAGAACCCTGGTTGAGAAAGACTGAACTAGACTATATATCTAAAGACGATTCTGCTATCCACTACTGGTGGACCTACTCACCAGCTAAGGTTTTTCTTGTTTTATCCAGTACTGAGGATTTTTGTCATTTTGCTGCGCCAAGGTGATCAGCTAATGAAAAAATTGTCCCAACAATATACAAGAGCTCTGCAAAAAACAGCTGGTTATTTAACATTGATTCATTTCCCAGCTTCTCCTATAAAAAATGTGCATTTATAATCATAATTATATTTTCCTGTCACCTACTAGCGATGAATAATTTATGAGTTTTAGCAATAGCTTGGCTTAACACTAGAAAGTCCTAGCGTGCCATCCAACATATATTGGGAAGAAATACTTCTGAACTCTTTAATGTCTCCACTTTGATGTTGGTTATCCATCTTGGCAGAGGGGGGGTGTTATACAGATTGCTTGCTGTACTGCCTAGTGTCCTCGGAAAATCATGTGCTGAAATATCGATAATCTATTCTCACTCCAAAAGAGACTTGACAACGCAAGTGTTCTGTAGTATAGGACTTGCTAATGTATTTCTGTGCAGGCACAGCAGCATGCTGATGGGTCAGGCTGTATGTGTTAGGCTAGGTCAGGGCTTGACAAATTTACTTTAAAGTTAGGAGCCAGTTTTTTTTGTGTTTTTTGTTTTTTTTCTCATTTAACCAATCTTACGGGTGTTACATGCAACATGTTCTCGAAGGTGAACTTTTTTTTTGCGTTCAAAAAAAAATTTTAGGCCTGAAGATTACATCAAACCCCCAAACATTATATATTTTCTGAAAGCAGACACCCTAGAGAATAAAATAGTGGTAGTTCCAATTTTTTATGTTACACGATATTACCGCAAAGGTCTAGGAAACCCCAAATTTTTTGTAAAATAAAACACATTAAAAGTTAGTTTTAGGGGGCACAAAAATGCAATAAATTACCTAATGTTTTGGTAAAATATAAAAGCAGAGGTTGCACCGAGTAAATAGATACCCAACATGTCAAACCTTAAACATGTTAGTACCCTATATTTACCATAGGCAATGCTTTAAAAGGCCCCTATAGGTCATCAGTTTAGCGTTATGAAAGAGGCCTGGTGCTATAATTATTGGTCTTATCCCGGCGTGCACGGCAATATGTAGCATGTGTATCGTAATCAACGTTTTCAGGTGTAGGCGCCCTGCCACATGCCTTTACATTTGTACATGTGTAAAAGTGGGGGTTTGTTTTGGGGGGGGGGGGTACTTGGGTGTAACTGTAATTTTTTGTTTTTTACAATTTAAAAGCATTTTTTTTTTTTTACTTGCATAGGTTAGTGGTTCTCAACCTCAGTCCTCAAGTACCCCCAATGGGCCATGTTTTGGGAGCTTCCCTTAGATAAAATAGCTCTTATCAATGCCATCTAGGGGAAGCTCCCAAAACATGGCCCGTTGTGGGTACTTGAGGACTGAGGTTGAGGACCACTGACATAGGGAACAAAAAGTTCCCTATGTGATGATTTGTTTTGATGACAGGTTCTCTTTAATGAGACATCCAGGGTCTAAAAGACCCTACATGTCTCTCCTGTGCTCCACTGAATGTAATGCAATGAACATCGCATTGCATTACATTCTTTCCTGGCCTTGATGGCCGGGGAAACTGTGAACGGGGACCCAGACATGATGTTGCAAGTCACTTCCAGGTCAACAACTAAAAGGGATGTGTGCCCACTCTCCTCCCTCCCTTCTATCTGGCGGCACCCGCTGTGCTGGTCCGCTGATGGCCAAGCGGACCCCGGGATACATAGTGGGGGGGGAGGTCTCAAGCGGGGCGTGGTTCGCCGCTGATGGCCAAGCGGACCCCAGGATACATAGTGTGGGGGGGGTCTCACGCGGGGTGTAGGGAGCATTCGGACGGTAGCCCAGGCACCAGGACAAAACTTCTTGTCGTCATGGCGACCTGGCGCCTGGAGTTTGTCAAGCCCTGGGTTAGGTGCAGATAGGCTTTCAACTGATTTTTCAGTGTTTGGTGGTGATGTAGCCAACATGGGGGCTAACCTTGGACAAGGGAATGAGAGTAGGTGTAGGTTGGCCATGAAGTTAGGGAAAGACTGGCTCTTGTAACTTTGTGAAACTAACTTTTTGGGTGAATCACTCCTCCCAGCAGGACACAGGAAACAAAAATAAAAACCTGTGTGACAGTGCCATGCCATGCCCTGCCACCGTGTGAAAACTGAAAATTGTATCATACTTACCATAATTTTCCTTTCCTGGTGACTGTCCATGGCAGCATACAGATGATAGAGCTTCGCCTCGACACCTCCGTCAGTACTAGTGAACAGCATAAATTAAAGACCTAGTCCCTCCCCCAACATTCTCCATAATATAGAACACAGAGGGTGGGAGTGTATGCTGCCATGGATAGGCACCAGGAAAGGAAAACTACGATAAGTACGATACAATTTTCTGTTCTCCTGGTGCCTCCATAGCAGCATACAGATGATAAATAACTAGCCGACACGGGTGGGATAATGCCAATAATAAGTATTTTAATTAGAAAAGGACATTGCAGCCTGAACCGTCCTCCTTCCGAACTCTACATTTGTGAGAGCCCCTAGATCAATATAGTAGTGTCTGGGAAACATGTTTTGGGCCAATATATTAGAACTGCCAACACTTGGACTGACTTTCTGAGGAGTCTCAGGAGAAACTTCAATATTGGTGGACGAGGAGGGAAAGCATATGCTGTGATGAACCTCCAGGGGCATGACAGAGCATCTACTGCCTCCGCTTGTGGATTCGGTAGACGAGAGAAGAACCTGATTAGTTTGGCATTCTCCAGTGTGGCGAAAAGATCCATCTGAGAGGGATCCCAAAGGCTGACAATCTGGTGAAAAATGGGCCCACTCCAGTGTTGTCCATGAAATTTCTCGACAACGTGTCTGTCTCCGTGTTCAATCTGCCTGGAAGATATACTGCCTTGAGGTCCAGGAGGTTCTTCTCCGCCCAGAGCATAATTGGCTCTACCACCCTAAGGAATGTTCTGCTGTGAGTGCCTCCTTGTTTCTGCAGATATGCGACTGCTGCCCTGTTGTCTAGGCGTAGTAGTACTCTCTGCCCTCTGATCTGGGCTGTCAATGATGTCAGTGCTAGGAATGCCACTCTCATTTCCAGGACATTGGATACCACTCCCTGGGTGGAACAAGACCATCTCCCCTGTATTCTGGTTTCCCCGCAATGGGCTCCCCAGCCTTGCCCACTTACGTCAGATGTAATTATGGTCCAAGAGAGGCAGCCCAGGTGACGAGGTTTAGAGAGATTTTCTGGAACTGTCCACCAGTGTAGACGCCTGCGCATGACTCCTGTTAATAGGCTTGTCTGAGAGCGTCGCTGTCTCCTCCACTGCCAGACAGAAACCTGTCTGGAAATATAAATATATATATATATATATATATATATATATATATATATATATATATATATATATATATATATATATATATATATATATATATATATATATATATATATATATATATAGGAGGTGGGTGGATTAATTTTGTGTCCACCCACCTAATTAGGAACCATAGTAAGGGCAAAAAAAAGGTCCTTTCCAGTAAGTAAAATGGCCGCCAGACTGACAAGCCATAGCGTGTGAACCCGCGAATTCGCGGTGGCTACCGCTGTCAGCGGTTCTTGATCAGGAATCTCCTGCTGGTTAGCGCGACAAGCATGCCAACCAATACTGCCAGACAGCACTATGTTGGTTTGGACACATTGCGGGAACGCGGAGGTGCTGGCAGCTGGGCAATGCAAGCTCCAGAGAGGGGCACACAAGAAACGCCCAAGGGGAGCCCCAGACCCCCAAGGCTAATGGCTATCTCTAAGAGCCCATTAGGACTGGGCCGACCCGCACCACCAATGTGTGAAAATTAAAGGAAAATTACACCAAAACCAAAATCTAAGATAAACAGAAGGGAAGAACGAAAAATAAAAGAAAAGAGGAAAAAACACAACAGGCCTGGGGCATGAGAGCTGATCCTTCCGCAAATCCTCCTGAATTCATCCTGATATGTAATGGCAGACTGCGTTCCTGTGAGGAAACTCTGCGAGCTAACCCCAAAAGATCCACAGAAGCAGCGCTGTGAGTGGCCCAAGTACAGGGACTGCGCACGGGAGAGGCTGAACCCGGCAGGAGCTGCCAAAGGCAGAGGTATGGACATAGTGCTACTCTCCACCAGCTCAAGAGGTATGAGGAAATAAAGGAGAAGAATGTTGCGGGATGACTTTAATTTATGCTATTCACTAGTCCCGAGGGAGGAGTCGAGGCGGAGCTCTATTATCTGTATGCTGCCATGGAGGCACTCAGGATTCTGATCCATGCAGGTTGAGGAGCTCCAGGGTGCTTGTGTCCTTCAGAGGAAACTGGTTTATTAGCATCCTTAATTGTTTGTAAGACCTGGTTTGGGGTCTGTTGATTTCATAGAGACTTGTGTGGGATGAAATCTCCAATCCTGGTTTTGGGAAGCACCAGCACACTAATTGGGCAGGTGTGTGCTGGTCCTTTAAAAGAGACCTGACTATGGTTCTGGGCTCCACCCTGACAGACAGAGTGGGTGTCTGCCCAGGAGTCATGGGTACTCCACCTAGGAGACAAGTGAAAGCCAAGAGCAGCAATGGGCTGCTAGCTGTATGGACCAAGCTTTTGTGAAAGGACTGTGAGGTTTTCCTTCCTTTCTTCTTCCCTGAAAAGTAAAGGCATATTGTGCTAGTATGCACCGCTGCAGGCCGCATCCACCTTCGCCTGTCTTCCTTCTGGGGTCGTGGACTCCAGCTCTGTGACTGGCCGGAGCCATGTGACGAGTGTGCCGCTGGTCATGGCACACTCGCCTGACGAAACGGCATGGGAGGCCGTTCCTTCAGAGCGCATGTGCCAATGACATCATTGGTGCAGTAAACATCTCCTAAATGGCGCACGTAACGGAGGTATTTACAGTACCTATAGGTAAGCCTTATTATAGGCTTATCTATAGGTACTACTTGCAAAGGGAGATTTTACAACCTCTTTAATACTCTACTGTTTGACACCTGATAGGAGTTTTAGTGCTTCCCTACTGTATTTAAAGGATAACTATTCAAACAGCAAAAATGTATTATATTGAAGATTACAGCCCTTAAATGTGGTGGCTGCATTAGTGTATTCTTCTTTTTTTTTTTTCTTTTTTTTTTTCTTTTAAGCTAAGAACATTTTCATTAAATTACAGAAAATACCTGTTGATTTTGCCAGAAATGCAGTGTCCCTGTTAATTTCTGTGAGCTGCACTGAAGAATATCTTTGGTCCAGCTATCTTCTGTAAACTACCTATTTTCCTACCATAGATATAGATATAGATAGATATAGATATAACATCTATATATATATATATATATATATCTTCAAAACGTTTCCGCACTTTTTTTTACATCTAATAGAGTTTTAAAAAAAAAAGGTGCGGAAACCTTTTGAAGAACCCTCATATATGAATATTAAGCAAAAGAAGCTTGGAAAAAAAAAAGAAAACAAATGCGGTCACCACACCGAGGACTTGTAAACTGTAGTATAATAGATTTTTGAATTTGGGTTTAAATACACAAAAAAAAAAAAAAACTTTTCTAAAAATAATGGTTTTATATTTTAAGGTGGTTTTTTGTTTTGTTTTATATTTTAAGATGCTATGTTGTTTTTTGGTTTATAAAAAAACAATTTTACGTTGACTTTATGGCAATTGTGGGTGTCTTGTATCCTTTTTTTAGGCAGAACTTTCACTTTTAAAAGTTAAAAAAAACTCCACCACACCAAGGACTAGTAAGCTGCAGTATAATTCATTTTTAAATTTTGGGTTTAGATATACTTTAAACCTAAAAAAGAAAAATTGCTTTGACATTGACTTTAAGATAACAATGGGTGTTTTATATTATATATATATATATATATATATATATATATATATATATATATATATATATATATATATATATATATATATATATATATATATATATATATATATACAGAACTTTCAATTTTTAAAAGTTTAAAAAGGAACACAAGGCTCAATTTGAAGGGGTTAAATATCTTTCTGGACAAACATTGCTCCAGCATTGCATGGATAAACAACGGCTGGGCTCTCTAGGCAAAAAAGTTCATTAGTGGAATATTGATCTGGTTAGTGCTGGAATTTCCACCCACAAAGCTTTAAGCAAAATGCATTATTGTTAACGTGTGCTCCTCGCACCTGTCACTTCCAATGCAGCCCAGACTTTGAGTCCACACCAATGGATTTCTCTCTAAGCTTATAGGTATTAATGTGTTTGGGGATTTCCACTTTTCTTCAACTCCAATCATTATTTTACAAAGGAAAAAAAAAGAATAAAAATTAGAAAAGCAGAGTGTTGGTGATAGGAGTGTAATACATTTCCATCATTAACCTAAATCTTTGAATAAAGGGCAGCTCCTTGCTAAACCGGTATTTCAGTATTGGTAGGCACTGGTGGTTTTAAAGCCGAACACTGGGATAAGCAAATATTGACCAAAGACGAGAGCAATGTGTACTCGTACTCAAATCTTGGTGTAGTTTTGTGTATTTTTTCCAGTAAGAAACAACCCCTGCACTTTACAACTTTTCAGTTTGTAATAAAGACCCGCTCCCTGCTGCTCTCTCCCTGTGCTGGTCTTGTCTCCGCCCCTCCTGTAGTTTTCTGCAGGCACCCTGCGGTGGGTGGGGCTGCTGGGTCCCTCCCACACTTCTGCTCTCTGCACAGGCCATGCATAGCACAGTGGTGACGTCAGCACTACATTTACTACATTTAAGGTAATAACTGGGTTTTCAAAAGCATTTAGTGTACACAAATAGAATTTATATCTTTTGTGGCTATGAAAGCTTTTGTCCATGAAGTTTAGCCTTAACTTAGATGTAAACCCTAAATTATTAGCAATTTATTTCTGTGAAATTCCTGTTTTTTTTTTTTAAACCTTTGTTACATCTCAGTGCTGTTAATTTCCTGCAGACTCTTTTATCCACTTCTTGTCTACATGCACTCCAACAACGACTGCATTAAATTTCTCAGGGTGGGTTTCCTGATGAGAGAAAATATAGGAACCAAAAGATTCCAAATTAAAAATCAATGAATAAATCACCAAAAACAAATAAACTACAATAAAGAGCTGCGTGTTGTAAAGTGTAAAAACACCTAAAACGTGAAAAGAAACAAAGAAACCGCGCTCATATATCATAAATTACACATCAGCATAGTAAAACAAATAAACAAGTAAATACATCTTCATTTATAATTAATAGAAAGAAAATAAAAATTGTGAAGTCCATATATAAATCCCAAACATGAATAACGTCCTTAGTGAGTATAGGAAAGATTCCTCTCCACCAGCATGCAGACACACTATGAACTCACCAGACTTAGTTGACCCCTATTACAGGGAGTCAAATTGTGCATATAGGAAAATCCAAGATGTCATACATGAGTTCACAGGAATGAATTCAAACCGCTGCTATTATCCATTATATATATATATATATATATATATATATATATATATATATATATATTAGGGCTGTTGCTGATTAAAATGTTCGCGTTCGATTAATCAACTAATTACGATTAATTATAACGCACATACAGATCCATCTACTTTTAGCTGATTTAGCACCGTTATGGCAACGGCCGAAGCCGGACATAGTTGGGCATGGCTAGAAAGTCATAAACTCAGCCTTACCGTGCCCATAATCGCAGCCTTACCTTGCCCATAATGCAGTCTCACCGTGCCCATAATCTCAGTCTCACTGTGCCCATTATCGCAGCCTCGCCATTCCCATAATGCTGTCTCACCGTGCCCATAATTCTGTCTCACCGTGCCCATAATCACAGCCTCGCCATGCCTATAATCGCAGCCTCACCGTGCCCATAATGCTGTCTCACCGTGCCTATAATGGCAGCCTCCATGTGCTCATAATGCAGTCTCACCATGCCCATAATGCAGTCTCACTGTGCCTTCACCGTGCCCATAATGCAGTCTCACCGTGCCCATAATCGCAGCCTCACTGTAGTCAGTGCCTGGATTACACAGTCTGCGGGCATCTCCCGCTGTGTGTCTCGGAGCTGAGTGTGAAAACTTTGGCCGCGTTGTGAGAAAAGTCCTGTGCTCCTCCTAGATCAGCTCGTGTGATAGACCGAACACTGTGTCTATCACACGAGCTGATCTAGGAGGAGGGCGGGACTTTTTTTCACAGCGCGGCCAAAGTTTTCACACTCAGCTCCGAGACACACAGCGGGAGATACCCGCAGACTGTGTATGACATATAGTGAAGGAGGAGGGAGCGGAGCGCTGCAGCCACAGCTTGGCCCAAAGCGGCCCCAGGGCAGGCAGCCTACCGATCAATAAAATTTTGATCGATCAAAAAAATTAACTATTAATCAAGGAATTGATCGTTAATTTCTGCAGCCCTAAAATATAGCATATTCAAAGCTCCAGTATTGTCATATAGAGAGGGAGAGGAAAGAACACTCTCATGGTGCAGTATTTCAAATCATTTACATATGACATATCTCAAACACCACCCAACGCCTGGTCGTCAGCGTATGTCTGACGTCAGGTTTGGACCCCTGATTTTCCCATATGCTTGTGTATTGTGTGTTGAAATGGCCACTTGTAGCCTCAGAAGCCTGTGTGACAGGGTGACAACGCAGGAGGGGAGAGGGAAAGAAAGTTGTCACCTTACTGGAAGTGCCTGAACAAGGACCTTCATGGTAGGACCGCAAGGTATTATTGTAATGAAAGCTGCAGAAATATTAAAATTAACTTTTTTTAAAATAAATTCATCTGTTTAAGCTTACTGTAATAAGACATTGTAGTAATTTGGGTTTACATCTACTTTTAATGTACCCCAGGCTTATGCTCTACTAGAAAAAAAATCCCTCACTATGATGAAAAAATTTTGATGCTATAGCTTTAGGTCTATTCAGACAAAATAAATAATATGATGAAATTGATGCATTTTTTTTACGTTCCTCAGTGCATAAAATATATGAATTATACAAAAAGAATGATATACATAAATACCAATATATATAATTGATGGTGCCCAAATAGGCCCTAACAATCATGCACATTTTATTAAATTTAAATTTCTCTATGGTTGGGACTTTTTGGACACTAATATTTATTCAAAATCCATTTTTGTATATGAATATTGATATATTTCTTCTAATTTCCATACATTTAGAATAGCTAGGCAGTATCCCGCATTGGGTATGATAGCTGGAACAGCATTAAATATCACTGTCATTATAAGAGGTATACTAATTACACCCGAATCTTTCAGAATTTTAATTATGCTGAGTTGTTAAAATTGCAGAGATTTCATCATTGGTTGGAGCAGGATCTAATGCAGGGATATGCAATTAGCGAACCTCCAGCTGTTGCAGAACTGCAAGTCCCATGAGGCATAGCAAGACTCTGACAGCCACAAGCCTGACACCCAGTGGCAGAGCATGATGGAACTTATAGTTTTGCAACAGCTGGAGGTCCGCTAATTGCATAGCATAGGTCTAATGTATATCCCGCAATAATATTGCGATCAACTTTTGAAAGACTTTCATACTCTGCAGGTGGAATTTGGCTTGCCCACCAAAAGCTTTTTTCAGTATTTGCAGCTAATTCATGTTATTCAAATACAGTCCAGATTGACTCTTTAGGTCTATATTACACCCACAATTCTTAATGGAGGCTTAGTAGCAACTTCTAATAGCAAAGGGATTGTTGGCAAGATCTCCCAGAAGTCTCTGTTTTAGTGGAATCCTTATGATCTGTTTTTGGGTTCTGATGGGGTGGTACTTGTTGGCATTGGGTGTGGCATGTCCAAATATGGTCATTTTGAGGCTGGTTTTAACATTTTGTAGGAAGGTGATCTGAAAAGAAATGTTTTGGGCTGGTAGCCTTTCAGACTCAGGAGTCCAAGGACAGTTCCATCCTACGTTTTTTTATGGTCAGTAATGTAGAATAGATGTAGGGATCTGTTACTGAACATGCGTCTGCTAAAATCTCTCCTTGAACTGTAGGGAAAGAGGTTGGCCCTCCAGGCAGTAAATACATTAATAAAGATTAGGCCAGGATAGTGAAAGTGTAAAATCATAATAGGTTAACAGAGGTCATTGTTTTCTGTTCTCTCCCTATTGATGAGTCTTTTCACAAATAGTGCTGTGGGTTATTTCTGCTTTTTAGTTGAAAGGAACAGTAATAGGGGTTATGGTTAAGTCATGAAAACCTCTAGATGCTTCATGCTTACAAATTGTAACACATTTAATTTGAAGTCGTAATTGAAATGAACAAAGGCAGCTCACTTGTTACCCTTTTCAGGCTCCGTGAACTGCAGAAAAATGAATTGGACGTGACGGAGCTGAAGGCCCATCATTGAACACGCACGGTTTTTGCTAGATGCGTCTTTACATTAACACCTTCCATACCCAGCAGGCTAGAAAATGGTGGAACATAGATATTGGGATCACCCAGCAACCAGTGTTGGGTTATGGATCAGTCTATTCTTGGGTGGTGCAAAAAAAAATATGTAGCGCTAACATACTATATGCTCTGTGGTGCAGTGCAAAAAAATGTTAAAGCCAAATGTGACTGTCAATCACAAAGTAAAAAGTCCAAAATGGAATAAAGTCAGCAAAATCCAAAGGAAAAACATGACCATGAAGTGTCAATCTTCTATTCGTGAAAACGACCTTATGGAACTTCAACAGTGGTAAATCCAATAGATGAAATAGGTGAGGTACTCTTACCGGATAAGGTGGACCCAGGTGTCAGCGACATTGGGTCAAATAGGCTTAGATGATCGAATCAGTGGCTCCTTAGGATGGAAATGGAAGTCTGTGATCTCCGAAGATGTCACCAAAAGAACATCATGGAACTCGGCAAGACTGGAGGCACAATGTGTCCAAGGAAACACACCACAGCCACTCTCCTCAAAGTATAGATACATAAAAGAAGAGAGGGGGGGCTCCAATAGCGTAGGTCAAAAAATATAGGTTTATTTAAAACCAACAGTACATAAAAAGTGATCACAATAATAAAAAGCAAAGTGGGGAGCAGATGGTGCATATTCTTGGGTATTTTCCAATAACCAGCAGATCATTTTGTTGCTGTGTAGTCAGACAAGTTTGGGTTTACACTAAAGCCTTGTACACACGGTCAGATTATTGGATGAATTTTCGTCAGTTTTTTGTTTTGATGCTAGTCTCAAATTAAAAGTGAAGAGGGTACTTACCATCAGAAAATTTTCTGACGACAGAATTCAACGTCAGAAGTGACGTAATGTGTTGAATTGTTTTGTATGTGTTCTTTTATTTCTGAGCATGCCTAATCTTGCTCTTCAGAATTTTTTTTTTAAATCAGAAAACCGTACTAATGAAAAGAAAATCGGACGTTGTGGTCACATCAGACAAAAATTTTCAAGCCTGCATGTCCAGTTTTTTTGTCTGCCGAAAATTCGTAATCTGCTGTCAAAAGCAGCATACAAACGATCAGAAAATCGGCAGATCGTTCATCGGACGAAGTTTTATCTTCAGATTTTCTGACTGTGTGTACGGTCCTTAAGTTCACCTTTTTGGGCAGAATTTCACTTTTCATAATAAATAGAAGCATTTTCTAATGTCATTTCTAACCAAGCCATCCCAATGTTCTTATCTCTCACTTATCTCATCTATAGCAGCTTTAAAGTGATTCTAAAGGTATTCATTTTTTTAAAACAAAAACGGTTATACTTACCTGCTATGTGCAATGGCTTTGCACAGAGCAGCCCAGACCCCCCCCCCCCCCCCCCGCTGGCAGTCCTGGCTCCTTTCCCTGCTGAGTGCCCCCAATAACAAGCCTTTTGCCATGGGGGCACTCGAGCAGGCTCGCTCCTGTGACTGGTCATTGTCCACTCACACACAGAGAATGATGCTCTCTCCTCATTGGCTCACTGGCTGAGATTGACAGCAGCAGGAGCCAATGGCTCCCACTGCTGTGTGAGCCAATAAGAAAAGACGCTCTCATGCACATCGCTCAATTGAGATGGGGCTCAAGTATAAAGGGGGCAGTCTAGGTGTGGAACTGCGCCCAGAAAGTTTTTTTACCTTAATGCTGAGTGCCCCCAATAACAAGCCTCTTGCTATGGGGGCACTCGAGCAGGCTCGCTCCTGAGCCACGCTCCTGTGACTGGTCATTGTCCACTCACACACAGAGCATGATGCTCTGTTCTCATTGGTTCACTGGCTGAGATTGACAGCAGCAGGAGCCAATGGCTCCCACTGCTGTGTGAGCCAATAATTAAAGACGCTCTCATGCACATCGCTGAATTGAGATGGGGCTCAATTAAGTATAAGGGGGGGCGGCTTAGGGGTGGAACTGCACCCAGAAGGTGTTTTACCTTAATGCATAGAATGCATTAAGGTAAAGAAAGCCTTCTGCCTATAGAAGCACCTTAAAGTTTCACTTAAAAAAAAAAAAATGTTTTCTGCTTGCATCACTTTCTGTAGATTATATCCCAGCATGCACTGGTTTGCTGCATCAAAGAAGATGGTGATAGGGTGTGGTCACCACTCTGACCATACCTCTTCAAAACTATACCAACTCTTATTTTATTTCCACCCACTTTCTGTACAATCTGAGTGCATAATCTCCTTTAGATCTACCATCCGCTATGTAGTGCAAGAGCCTGCCTGATGGCATTAAATAGATTGTTCAGGTGTATCCTCCAATGCCATAGTTCTGGTAAATCTAAAGGAAAATGTACAGGGATTGTACAATCAGATTGCATAGTGTGTGGCAATCTTAATACATGTACATAGGCAGGAGTGGAAGGAGAAACTCCGCTGTTAAGCCCTATTCTCATCTCTGCACAGTTACAATTAATGTTTCCACACATGTTTTTTTGGGGGCGTTTTGGAGTGTTTCTGATTGCTGCGCATAGGGCAGCCCATTCACTTGAATGGGCTGCCCTACACGCAGCATATGCCCCAAAGAAGCTCCAGGACTTTTGGAGCGGAGCGTGGTGCATTTTTAACTTTTTTTTTCTTCTTTTTTTGCATTGTGGTGGTGATTTTGCCACATGATACATGCATGCCTGCTACCCGCTCCTGGGGCGCATTTAATGAGAAATGGAGCATAAAGTGCATTTGCGTACGGCAAAGCGTGCATATTCTGTGTGGTTTGCCATGCGTTCTAGAACGCACAGATGTGAATGGAGCCTCATTGTTCTTGTGTAAACACACTCATTTCAATTTCTGGCCCCATTCACATCTAACATGGCGGGAGTGCACATTTTTTGGCTTTTCCCATGACACACATAGGGCAGCCCTTTGATTTCAATGGGCTGCCCTACACGTAACAAAGTAGCTCATGGGACATTTTGGCATGTTGCTGTTTTTCACATTTTTTACTGCACATTTTGCTGCGTTTGCCACTTGTTTCTTCACGCAGCAAAATGTGTTTTTGCTTCTGCATTTGGGGTGTCATAAACAATTAACGGCACCTAAAGTGCAACTACTTCATTTTAGGTGTATAAAGGTGGCCATACTCTATACAATCTGGGAATGGTAATCACTGATTGCATTGGAAATCCATGAACCTGCAGAAGTGGGTGAGCGCGATCTCCTGGAGGAAAGGGGGCAGGTGCAGGGTGTGTGGTAATGAGGTCAGTTGGTCAGCTAATTCCCTCTACCGATTCTTCCATCCTAAATACCAGATTCAAGGCGGCTAATGGAGAATTTTCACAAGGACACCAAGCAGTGGCTTTTCTGCACAAGAGGTACAGTAATGGTATAGCTGTACATAGGGGAGCTGGAATTCAGAAAAAAAGTGAACTTCGTCATAAAGCAAAACTATACTATGCTGACAAACCTCAGACTTTTCTATGCAAATACTCACCCCTAAGGTTGCTTATTTTGTAGGCCAGTCATTCTCAACCTCTGTAACATGGAGGAACCCTTGATATAATTTTCAGGGTCTCAGGGTTCTGCTAATAAATTCTATATCTATAAACCAATCAACACTATTCTTTACTCCTACTCCTGGACCTCTCGGCTGCCTTTGATACGGTTGACCACCCCCTCCTCCTCAAAAAACTCCACGCCTTTGGTCTCCGTGACTGTACTCTTCACTGGTTCTCGTCCTACTTATCCAACCGCACCTTTAGCGTTTCCTACAACTCTACTCCTCTTCCTTTTCTCAGTTGGGATCCCCCAAGGTTCTGTTCTTGGACCACTCCTATTTTCAATCTACACCTCCTCCCTGGGTCAGCTGATAGCCTCCCATGGCTTCCAATACTACCTCTACTCTGACGACACCAAAATCTATTTCTCTACCCCTCAGCTCACCCCCTCCGTTTCCTCACATATCACTAATTTACTATCAGATATATCAGTCTGGATGTCACACCACTTCCTCAAACTCAATCTATCCAAAACCAAACTTATAATTTTCCCTCCCCCATATGCCCCTTCCCCTGATCTCTCTGTCAAAATCTATGGCACAACTATAAGCCCATCCCCACATGCCAAGGTCCTAGGTGTAGTCCTGGACTCCAAGCTCTCCTTTAAGCACCACGTCCTATCACTGTCCAAATCTTGCTGCCTCAACCTCCGCAACATCTCCAAAATATGCACCTTTCTAACCAATGACACAACAAAGCTCTTAATTCACTCGCTGGTCATCTCTCGCCTCGACTACTGCAACTCCCTCCTCATTGGCTTACCTCTACATAGTCTATCACCTCTTCAATCCATCATGAATGCTGCTGCCAGACTCTTCCCCCTTACCAATCGCTCTGTCTCTGCTACCCCTCTCTGTCAATCCCTCCACTGGCTTCTGGTCGGGCAAATAATTAAATTCAAAATACTAACAACTACGTGCAAAGCCATCCACAATTTGGCCCCCAGCTACATCACTACCCTAGTCTCTAAATAAATAATAACCTACTCGTTCTCTTCGTTCCTCTCAAGACCTTCTGCTCTCTTTTTTAACACAGGTGACCTTCTGCTCTCTAGCTCCCTCATCACCTCCTCCCATGCTCGCCTCCAGGACTTTTCCAAAGCCTCTCCAATCCTATGCAATGCCCTACCCCAATCTGTCCGCTTATCTCCTACTCTATTAGCTTTTAGACGATCCCTGAAAACCCTTCTCTTCAGAGAAGCCTACCCAACCCACACCTAACAACAACTGTTTTTCTATTTTCTCCATCAGCTCACCCCCCACAGTGATTACCTTTTGTTTCCACTTGACCCTCCCGTCTAGATTGTAAGCTCTAATGAGCAGGGCCCTCTGATCCCTCCTGTATTGATTTGTATTGTAAGTGTACTGTCTGCCCTCATGTTGTAAAGCGCTGCGTAAACTGTTTGCGCTATATAAATCCTGTATATTAATAATAATATCTACAGCTCATGGTTCATTATCATGATGGTCAGTGGTATGATTGCTCCATACATTTGTGGTCCGTAGGAAGAATACCCCTTACAGATAGCTAAAATGAAAACTGGTTTCTGTGGTTACATATCTGACAGGGGGAAGTTGCTCAAAGCTAAAGGAACCCATAGCAAAATCTAGAAGAACCCTAAAGTTTAATGGAACTGTCATTGAGAAAGGCTGGTGTAGGCTTAGGCATGTGAGCACCCACCACCATCTCTTCTGGGACCTGGTGATGGGCCAGTTGTTGTGTGGAATGGGTGATGTGAGTGATGGTAGCTCCCAAATTTTAGTCCCCGCAGGGCCACTTTTAATATACCATGTTCATGTTTGAGTGGAGTGGGCCTCTAATTTGCTAATTTTCATTGTTGATCTCGCCTTCTTGCTGGTTTCCCTCCTTGTCCGTCCTTTTGTAGAAACTGTAGGTTTTCATTTCATGGCTGACTGCCACGACACTTCCATGGCCCGCGTTGTTTCCGCCTGACTGCTTTAACTTTACAAGGTCTCACTTCTCCCGGCATTAAACCTTCCACACTGCCTAATAAATATTTCCACTTACTGTGAAGCCTAAGTGTTACATAGTCATGTAGTGTACAGTATCTACACATGAATCACCATTAACGCTACACAATAAAATGCTGATCGGGTAGAAGCAGTGCTCCCAGGTTAGTGTGATGGATGAGCTTTTCTGCACCTTGTCTGTAGATTACTAGAAAGAAGTAAATCCCTCTCATCTAACAGCTAAGAGTATTCGATTTCGTAAAAAAAAATATATATATATATTGCATAAGCCGTTTACCATTCTTATTTGCATATCAATAGATTGGGCTGTTGATTTATTTTCTTTCCTTATTTATTCATGAGCCATAAATATTGCAGTTCGTTTTTTTTTTATTTCCTGGCACAAAGTGGCAAGGTTAAAGTTCTGTCATTGACTAGAAGGGCTGTTGGATTTGAAAGTACCTGTGGGCTAGTGAGAGCCCCTGAGGGCTGTTCAGGCCTGAAAAGCAATATGTTAACACTATGGCAAAATTCATATGGCAGATGATACATATTTAGTTTACAATGCATTTCCTGCTTGTCAAAATATTGCTTGTTTGGGGTAAGCAAAGTTTACAAATTGTCGCAAATACGGCCCGACGTAGAGTTAGGTTCCCAGTCTAGTTGGCTTGACGGTTATTGGTTCCTGGATCTGCCATGTGAAAGGAAATTCAGAAAAGATCCCACAATAAGATGTCTTTTCACTCTAGCCAACGTTTTTTGTTCTTTTTTTTGGTTTTGGATAGGGTGAGAAAGATTACCATTTCTGTTGGGCTTTAAATTGTCTGTGAGCCAAATGTGGAGATTTTTCCCTTGCTTCCTGCCCCTATGGTGCCCCTAGATGTGGTTGTTACTGGGACAGTAAATTACAGACATTTGCAATTTAAAGAGACTATAGCAGCATTTAATAACCAGGGATTATTGACTCTGTAGGCCTTCAAGTGGCATTAAAGCTTCAGCTTTAAAAAATAACAAAAAAAAAGTCATACTTACCTGCTCTGTGCAGTGGTTTTGCACAGAACAGCCCCAACCCTCTTCTTCTCCAGGTCCCCCTCCTTCCCCTTGACCAATGCCCCTGATAGCAAGCCGCTTGCTCCATAAGACGTATAGAGCCGTGGCTCTGTCCTGCCCCCTGTTCTTCCTCCATTGGCTCACTGGTTGTGATTGACAGCAGTGGGAGCCAATTGCTCCGTCTGCTGTTTGAGCCAATAAGGAGAGAGAGACCCGGACAGCCGAGGCTCCCTTGCACATAGCTGGATTGAGAGGGGGCTCAAGTGATTATTCGGGGGAGCAACACAAAGGTTTTTTTATCTTCATCATAATGGTGAAAAACCTTCAGGCTGTCCATCACCTTCAGCAAAGCTCTACAAACCAGTGCCACTGTTTTTCTGGGTTGAATGGCACCCAACCTACTTCCTGTGAGCTCAGGCCATCATGGGCAATGTCCCCTGGGAATTTCATATTACCAGCCTGGGCTCACAGGACTCCTGGAAGAGCAGTACATAACACCACTCTGTGCAGGAGTATGAACCACTGGAGGAATAGGAGAAGGCTGTGTGAGGTCTCCAGACTGGCCAACACAGTAAGATTCAAGATATGTATAAAGGGGTTTTTTAAAGTGATTGTAAAGGTTTGGGTTTTTTTTTAAATAACATGTTATACTTACTTGCTTTGTGCAAGGGTTTTGCACAGAGCGGCCCCAATTCCCCTTTACTGGGGTCCCCCGGCGGCACTCCTGGCTCCTCCTTTTCAGCGGGTGCCCCCACAGAGAGCCACTTTCCATGGGGGCACCCGTGTGGGCGAGTCCTGCTGCTTCCATTGACACAGACAGCAAAGTTTGTCCCCGCCCCTGACTCCCGTGTCAATGGATTTGATTGACCGCAGCGGGAGCCAATGGCTCCTGCTGCTATCACTCTATACAATGGGGACCCGAGACAGCAGCTGGACCCCATGGGCTCGTCCATATCGCTGGAACGATCGGGTTCAGGTAAGAAAAATGGGGGCTGTGGGGGGGGGGGGGCAGCTGCAGAACAGAAGATTTTTTGCCTTTAATGCATTAAGGTGAAAAACCTCAAGACTTTACAATTAATGTTTTTAATAAAATAATGAGTGTGAGGGAGTAGTGTCAAAAATTCTAGACTTCTATGTTCTGTAATGATGTGTGGATCCGGTGGAAAACACTATAGGCTCCGTGCTGGGGACATACTAAATGACACTCAGACATGTCCGATAACTGTGTAAAACCTTCTTCCCCAAAGCAATGTTAATTTCATTGACGAAAATATTTTCATCATAGTTTTTGTCAATGGCATGTTTTCAGTGATCCCGATCCCGTCCCATCTCCATCCATTCCCCCGATCCTGTCCCGTCTCCATCCATTCCCCCCGATCCCATCCCGTCTCCATCCATTCCCCCGATCCTGTCCCGTCTCCATCCATTCCCCCTGATCTGTTGCATCTCCATCCATTCCCCCCGATCCCGTCCCGTCTTCATCCATTCCCCCCCGATCCCGTCCCGTCTCCATCCATTCCCCCCGATCCCGTCCCGTCTCCATCCATTCCCCCCGATCCCGTTCCGTCTCCATCCATTCCCCCCGATCCCGTCCCGTCTCCATCCATTCCCCCCGATCCCGTCCCGTCTCCATCCATTCCCCCCGATCCCGTCCCGTCTCCATCCATTCCCTCCGATCCCGTCCCGTCTCCATCCATTCCCCCCGATCCCGTCCCGTCTCCATCCAATCCCCTTGATCCCGTCCCGTCTCCATCCATTCCCCCCGATCCCTTCCCGTCTCCATCCATTCCCCCCGATCCCGTCCCGTCTCCATCCATTCCCCCCGATCCCGTCCCGTCTCCATCTATTCCCCCCGATCCTGTCCCGTCTCCATCCATTCCCCCCGATCCCGTCCCGTCTCCATCCATTCCCCCCCATCTCGGCTCCATCCATCCCCAGATTCCATCATAACTCCATCCATCCCCAGATTCCATCCCTACTCCATCATTCCCCCCCACCCTCTTTCCCCATTCCTCCCTCCTCTGTAAGTCTCATATACACAGAAATCATCAGACCTCAGGTCAGCTGCGTTCTGGCACAGTGGTGTGCTGCTCCCGCCTCCTCCTTTGTGTACAGAACAACACAGGAGGAGGAGGGGCGGGTTCAGTGCACTCTGTTCTGCACTGTGTGTCAGAGGCAGCCAGGGAGAGATGCCGGCTGCCATACCAGTGTAGCTCGCAGCGTGCGGGAACCAAGATGACCCACACATGCCACGGGCATTCCGGGACTCAGCCCTGTTTCGCCGGGACCCTGAGACATGGCTCAAATTCCGGGACGGTCCCAGCGAATCAGGGACAGTTGGGAGGTCTGCATTTTTGTCAAGACTATAATTAAATTGAAATTTGACGTCAAAATGAACACTGCCCCAAAGCTGTCCAAGGGTGAGAGATTTCAATGGAACACCCACTAAAAGGTAAGTATTTAAAGTGGAACTTCAAGTGGACTTTAAGCCCTTGTCTCTGCCTGTACCCCTCACCTGCAGCAATACATTTTTTTTTTGGAGGGGAGGACTTAGGAGAGAATAGCTTGTCCTGCTTGTGCAGCCTCCTGGGTTAGTCTCATCACATATCCCAGGAGACAATACACAGCGCAGCCAAATAGAGGAGCTTGATCATTTCATTGAGGGGCAGGCTGCCTGAACCTGGATGAAGATAAAAAGTGAAAGTGACGGCACTCCAAGATAAAAAAAAAAAAACAAAAAAAAAAAAGGCGCCTTTATTGGGTAATTCCATTAAAATGCAAAAAGCAAAAGACATACCGTACATACAATCCACGGACAGCCAGTAAACGCGAACCTTGAAAAAAAAGTCCAGCTAAGGACACCAAGATGGGCGGTGTGGACACAGGCTACGACACTTGAACAGCAAATCATTGCAGGATTTCACTGGGCAGGTGAGAATTCTTTTTTATTTTTTTGAAGAGAACTCAGCATAACAGATAAGAAAGGAAAAGCAGGAGAGGAGTGACGTTGCACCTTAATGTTAATTTACAGGGTGGCTCATCTATGTGAATTACAGAAATGACCGGGTCGCCAGGCCACGAACCCGTGCCGGTCCACGGCCTGTTTATGACCAGGCCACACAGCAGAAGATGAACACCTGCGGTTGCTGCTCACCTGCTGCTGTGCGGCTGTTTGTCCTCTTCCGGCTTCTCCACCCACGCGGCCGACAATGTCATCCAATCAGCAGGGCAGAGGGCAGGAGGAGCTGCAGATCGGAATGGAGAGCTCCCCCCACCCCCTGCCCTGCTAATAGGATGACATCGTCGGGCTGGAAGGGGAGCTGAGAGAGGACACCCGGACTGATCATAGCCTCTGCTCTGTCCAAGGCAGGAGTCCTGTGCAGGGGAGGCAGACATTAGAATAAGAAAGTGCCATGTTAGAGAGGAACGTGGTGGGGGTGGTGGGGGGGGGCAGACTGCAGGGGGCACTGTAATGGGGGAGGCTGTGATTGCTAGGAACACTGCAATATGAAGGGGACTGCACTGTAATCATTAAAAAAGCCCCTTTACAGAGCAGCCCCCCTGTACATTACAGAGCCCCCCTTTACAGAGAAGTCCCTATTACATTAATGTAAAGGGGCACTGTAATGTAAAGGGGACTGCTCTGTAAAGGGGCACTGTAATGTAAAGGGGGGAGACTGCTCTGTAAAGGGGGCTGTGATGTGAAGAGGAACGAGGAACTGAGGACGCTGATATAAAGGGGGGACTGTGCTGTAAAGGGGGGCCAAGGACAGACTCTGTGAATAGACCCCCCACCCCCTCCCTCTCTGGTTCCTAGAAAAATTGGCTGATTTTGTGGGTCTGGGTCTAGGGCGGGCACTAGATTGGACACAGAGGGAGCCAATCGGCGGGTCTGGCGAACCCAACGTTCGCCGGCACCCTGCGATCCTTCTCAGGAGAGGCAGAACGACGGTCTGCCTATGTAAACAAGGCAGAGTGCTGTTCTGTGAGACGGGAAGATGGAGATCTTGTGTTTCTGCTAAGCAGGAACACAGATCTCTGTCTTCATCCAGTCAAAGCACATCCCCCACAAAGCTAGAAAGCACTCCCTAGGAGCACATTTAGGCCTCATATACACGGCTGCTGGTAAACGGACGTTAAGGGGCAGTTGGATGCTTTTTTCAGCTGCCCCTGAAATCATCCAATGTTATGTGTACACAAGTTCGTTTAATCTCGTTTTCAGGCAGTGGAGTTTAGAGGCCTTTTTTGGAAAGCAAAAAAATGAGTTCAGACGCTGAGTTTAGAGGCATTTCAAGCACCAAACGCTTCTAAACGCGGTAACTTGCATTTAGCCGCGTTTCGTTTACAGACCTTTTTCATTTTTGGCTATTTAAAAAAAAAAAATGTTTTTAATTTTTTTTTTCAAACGCTTCTAAACGCAAGCATGGCATGTAAACGCGGCAAAACTGGCGTTTTAAACGTGGGTTACTATCTGTCAAGTTAAATTGTTCAGGAGAGGTTGTAAAAACGTCCCGTGTACACTAAGCCTTAACCCTTTGATCGCCCCTGATGTTAACCCCTTCCCTGCCAGTGTCATTAGTACAATGACAGTGCATATATTTTTAACACTGAGCACTGTATTGGTGTCACTGAGTCCCAAAAAAAGTGTCAGGATTTGTACGCAATGGCGCAGTTCCGCTAAAAAATTGCTGATCGAGACCATAAGGCTTAATGTACACGGGACGTTTTTACAACCTCTCCTGAACTATTTAACTTGACAGATGGTAACCCACGTTTAAAATGTCCATTTTGCCGCGTTTATATGCCGCGTTTAGCCGCGTTTGTGTTTAGAAGCGTTTGAAAAAAAACTTTTTTTTTAAATGGCCAAAAATGAAAAACGCTTGTAAACGAAATGCGTTTAGAAGCGTTTGGAGCTTGAAATGCCTGTAAACTCAGCGTCTGAACTCATTTTTTTGCTTTCCAAAAAAGGCCTCTAAACTCAACTGGAATTTTCTCCACTTTTGTGACTCCTCGTAAGACTCGCATTCGGTTTGACTCCCTCTGTTAGTGTACCGGCTGGCCAGGGAGACCTTGGAGAATTTTAGGCTCAGGAGAAATTGCTTAACACGATGTGATTGGTAACTATACTGATAAATGTATACCTATTATATTTTATTTTTTTTATGGTCATATCCATGAATCTCAATAAATGCAAATTTCTCTACAGCGCCTGAATCCTCTGAAGAAGACCCGGTGGGGTCGAAACGCGTCAGTTTAACATCCTATTTTAGCGCTTGAACATTGTATTTTATTGTGCCTAGTTTCACTTGTGTTATCCTTTACCACAGCTCCTATTTATACTACCATTGTCACTATTTGAGATTATGCTAATAATAAAGTCCATCAATTTTTAAACCACATGTTATCTTTTTACCCTTCTGCTGCCTAGAAGGCCCCATATGGGGGACATTTCCCTTTTTTTTGATATTACTCGGGGTGTGCAGCATCCAAATCTTCTCTCATTAAGGGTCTTCCCCGTTCTACACTAAACTCAACTACCTAGAAACGACTTTAAACGCCCCTGTGTACATGTACTGATAAGATAACAGAGGAGAGTACAGTTGAAAAAAATGCCCAACTGCTCCTAAACGTCCATTTACCAGCAGCAGTGTACATGAGGCCTTACTAGTAAAAATTCCATAAAACAATCCCCTATTTTGTAGACGCTATAACATTTGTGCAAACCAATCAATATACACTTATGGGGATTTTTTTTTAACTTAAAACATGTAGCAGAATTCATATTGATCTACATTGTTGAATACATTTTGATTTTTGATTTTTATTGGGTATGTTTTTATAGCAGAAATTGAAAAAAAATTATTTATTTATTTTCAAAATTGTCGCTTTTTTTTTTGTTTATAGCTCAAAAAATAAAAACCGCAGAGATGATCAAATACCAACAAAAGAAAGCTCTATTTGTGGGAAAATAAGGACATAGGTTGTATTTGGGTTCAGCATCGCACGACCGCACAATTGTCCGTTAAAGTAACGCAGTGCCTTATCGCGAAAAATGGCCTGGTCAGGAAGGGGGGGGAGGTAAATCTTTTCCGGGGCTGAAGAGGTTAATGTTGTACCTGGTCTTGGCCCCAGTGGACATATAAAACAGCCTGTGCATTTATAATCTACGAGTTGAACTATTGTTACTAATTAGTGATGCTGAATCTCCCGGTAATCCCTCGTGGGCCGCACCTCCTATAGATTGGAGTAGAACAGGGATATGCAATTAGTGGACCTTCATCCATTGCAAAACTACAAGTCCCATCATGCCTCTGTCTCTGGGTGTCATGCTTCTGGCTGTCAGAGTCTTGCTATGCCTCATGGGACTTGTAGTTCTGCAACAGCTGGAGGTCCGCTAATTGCATATCTCTGGAGTAGAATGATCGCACGTGAATGGAACCAATAAGAGGAGATCTGACCGTTCCTGAAATGACCGGCAGGTTGCATACAAACGACTTCTAATATTCTCGCCTTCAGGACTTCTCCAGAGCCTCTCCCATCCTCTGGAACTCCCTGACCCAGTATGTCCGATCAGCCCCTACCCTGTCCACCTTTAGGAGATCCCTGAAAACTCATTTATTCAGGGAAGCCTATCCCACACCGACCTAACAACTGTCCCCGAGCCCCCCCCCCCCCCAATCAAATCATTCTCTGCAGCTATTACCTTTTGTTCCGCCACCCCCTCCCTTTAGAATGTAAGCTCTTTGAGCAGGGCCCTCCTGTACCTTTTGTATTGAACTGTACTGTAATTGTGTTGTCCCCCCCTCTACATTGTAAAGCGCTATGTAAACTGTTGGCGCTATATAAATCTTGTATAATAATAATAATATTGGATCCATATAAGAAGAATGGGGCACTGTGGCCTTCTATAGACGCCGTCTACAATTGCAGTAAATGACAAGCTAACAATACTTGTACATTCTTCTCTCTCCTAGACCCTGAAAGTTTAATGCAGGCATTGGAGGATCTGGATTACCTGGCAGCCCTCGACAATGATGGAAATCTCTCTGAATTTGGAATAATTATGTCCGAATTTCCACTGGATCCACAGCTGTCAAAATCTATTTTAGCAGCCTGCGAGTTTGACTGCGTGGATGAAATGCTCACGCTGGCTGCCATGGTTACAGGTATTGTACGAGAAAAACAATAGAGACTTCCACTGTGCATGCTAAACAGCGGACTTTTCCGCCCCGAGCGCGGGGGAGAGCCGGAGGGGGGGGGAGGGTGCCCACCGTTCCCCAGGCCAGCGTCTGCCTCCGGAATGGGACCGCGCAAAACACGGCCTCTAAAATCATATTTGTATGCAAATTGAAAGGTACGGCAAGACCATTGCGGTTTCCATAGAACAGATGACACCGATATAGCAATTTTAGCACGCCGTAAAATAAGAATCGCTTTGTGCGGGAAATGTGGCGGCGCAGATCGTCGGCGAGATTGCTTTGTCCTGCTGCTATGTGGAGGTGTAAATATTGCAGAGAATAGGGGGGGGGGGGAGAAAAAGGAACAAAACCGATGACAGGACTTGATGAAGGATTACAGCAGAATGTGGCGAAAAGAAGTGCAATAAGCGCCGCCGGGTTCATAACGGGGACTGAGGAAGGTCTTGTTCACATAGAGAATAAAGGAATGTGCTCAGTGTGTGTCCCGACACCCGCCAAGTACCCCCTCCCTCCCATCCCCCGCAAACCTTGGGGCAAAAAGCGGTATGGAGTCAAAGCTGCACGTCAGCGAAGCTTTGATCGTCGCCTGGTACACTTGGTCCAAATCCGACAATGCAAGTCTATTGATTTTCATTGCAGCCCCAATAAAGCGGACGCAAAATTCAACAGTACAGTAAAACCTTGGTTTGAGAGCGTTTGCAAGACGAGCACAATTTTTTAATAAATTTTGACTGATATACAAGCAATGTCTTGATATACAAGCGATGTCTTGATATACAAGTATTGTCACGTCACAACTGAGTATAAAAGAGAAGAGAGGCGCCTCTAAGTGTAGCAATATGGTTACATTTAATGAAGGTACAACATTTAGCAACATATTGCTACACTTAGAGGCGCCTCTCTTCTCTTTAACACTCTGTAGAGCCTGCTGGATTTTGCTTCTAATCCCCTTGTGGAGGCTTCCATTTGTGGATGGACATTTTATGGTCACACAACCTATCACATTGCTATAATCTATTTATATGGACTATAAACTGAAGGATTTAAGAATAAATGGTTGTGGAACGAATTATCTGAGTTTCCATTATTTCCTATGGAGAAATTCACTTTGATATACGAGTGCTTTGGATTACAAGCATGTTTCTGGAATGAATTATGCCCACAATCCAAGGTTTTACTGTACTCGGCTGTGACCCCCGGGCGAGGAGGGCCCAGTACTTCTAGTTTATAAAGAAAACAAAGCTTTAATATAGAACTATAGGCAAAACTTTTTTTTTTTTTTCATGTTGGATAGAGTCAGGGAGGGTTATAACCAGTGTCGGCTAGTGTGTTGTTTTTTTTTGGGGGGGGTGGCAAACACCCAAACCTCCCCTCCCCCCCAGGCGCCGGCAGCGGCACGCTTACAATTTGCTTCCTGATTGGTGGGGAGGAGATTTAGTGTGAAAATAGCGAAAAATGGGTGGGATCACTGCGCCCCGAGCTCACCTTTTTTTTTTAAATTCTATTAGAGCCCCTGTATGTAGATCAGGGGTCTGGATGCATGGATGGGGAGGCCGCCGCTGGTTTTAACCCCTATTAGATTTTTTTTTTTTGGCCACCTGTGTCCCATTGCGGAGATTTCCCTTCACTTCCCATAGCCAAACTAAATCGAGGGAATTTCTAGGGGACCCCCCACCCCAGGTCACCAGAACTAGTGTCCTCATTGGAAGATTTCCCCTCTATTACTTTTCTGGGGACAACCCAAAATTTGGGTCATTTCTTTTACGTTCAATGAATGGTAAACAGGACAAATAGAATAGAGAGGGTGAATCTCCTTAACGGGGACCCAGACAGCAATAAAAACTGACAGGTGTTCTAATCCCTCTCCCCTCTATCCTAAACTAAAAAAAGGTTTTGCCTTTAGTTATACTTTAGGGCTGATTCCCACCACAAAAACACATTCCAGATCTGTTACGGATGCGTTTTTGGTGCATTTCGGTGTGTTTTTGATGCATTTGAGGATGCACTACAGATGCTTTTTTCTTTCCTTTTTTTAAATTTTTTTTAAATTTTAATTTTTTTTTTTACTGTACTGGCATCCGGTGCATTTTTGATGTGTTTTTAATGCGTTCCATAGCATCCGGTGCATTTTTGATGTGTTTTTAATGCGTTCCATAGCATTCCAGTGCATTTTTGATGTGTTTTTAATGCGTTCCATAGCATTCCAGTGCATTTTTGATGTGTTTTTAATGCGTTCCATAGCATTCCAGTGCATTTTTGATGTGTTTTTAATGCGTTCCATAGCATTCCGGTGCATTTTTTATGTGTTTTTAATGCGTTCCATAGCATTCCAGTGCATTTTTGATGTATTTTACTATGTTCCAGTATATGCATGTTCTTTTTTTTTTTTTCATATGGTATTAATAAGAAATCGGGCTGAATTTCCAGTGGTGCCGGCTCTTCCATGTATATTTGTGACTTGCATTTTTTATGTTTTTTTAATGCGTTCCATAGCATTCCAGTGCATTTTTGATGTATTTTACTATGTTCCAGTTTAGTCCGGTGCAGCAAAAAAGCATCATGTTCTACTTTTTTTTTTTTTTTCTGCCACTGGAAAGCCCTGGAACTGAGCCCACTGGTGTGAACTGTGCCATTGAAAACCGTAGAACCTACATTCCATGCGTTTTTGATGCAGGAAAAAAAAAACACACTGGACTGCATATGGTGTGAACTGGCCCTCACTTTACTTTGAGGGCCAGTTCACACCACATGCAGTCCAGTGCGTTTTTTTTTTTTTTTTCAACATCAAAAACGCATGGAAAGTCGGTTATATGGTTTTCAATGGCACAGTTCACACCAGTGGGCTCAGTTCCAGAAAAAAGTAGAACATGCTGCGCTTTTCCTGTGCTGGAACACACCGAAAACGCACTGGAACACGCATGTCTTTAAGGTTAAATAAAAAAAGGGGGGAAAAATGCACTGAACTGCATCAAAAATGTACTGGAACACATCAAAAACGTGTCAAAAACGTGCATGCAGAAAAGCATCTGGAACACACCCGGACTGAGCTTCTATTGTGTGAACTGGGCCTCTAGGAGGATAAGGGCTCGTTCACACAGGCAGAAAAAAAACTGCGCTTGATGTGTAGAGCAGATCGTTTTGTGTGCATCTAAAGTAGTATTATAGTTATCAGTGATTCCATGTACAAAAATGTGCGCTGCGTTTCGCTGCACCCAAAAAAGTAGGAGACTGCTGCAGATTGTACACATGTAGATATGCAAATTTTACGTGCGTTCTTTCGGTGCGTATTTTATGCAGGATCTTTCATGAAAATATGCGTCTAAATACAGCGGGTTTTTTTCTGCCTGTGTGTTTGAGCCCTAAGGCTGGCCATATATGGATCGAAAGTTGTCCAGTACAGCAGGGACTGCTCCGATTTCAATCCACAGTTGCTTGTGCTCTCAACAGAACTGTCACGCCATCAGAAAGCTGATGTCATAACTGATCCCGCATGGCAGTTGTAGATCAAACAGAGGCTCAGATGGCAGCTTCCTTGGCTTGTAAAGGATTAGGAGGGTTTAGTTCCACTTGAAGGAAGTGTTAAAACCCCCGTCTGTTTTTTTTTCCTCATGTGCTGCCTGGGGAGAGTTCATTGCACTTCCTGTTCTAGAGACACAACAGGAAGTGAGAAATAAAATTTCTTAAAGCAGTTGTTTACCGCTGGACATTTTTTTTGCTTTTGTTTCCTTGCAAGGTAAAGTGATAATGTGCTAGTATGTATCCCACACTAGCACATTATATAAAACTTCCTTTAAAACAAAGCTGTTCTATCACAGCGATGTCCGTGCTGCAGCCGCTTCCATCTTCACCCGTCTTGCTTCCAGATTTGCGGGCTCCGGCACTGTGACTGGCCAGAGCCGCGATGACGTCATGGCACAGGGCTCTGAAGGATTGGCACGGGTGGCCGTTCCTTCAGAGCGCATGCGCAGTGATGTCCCCAGCTGCATGTAATGTAAATATCTCCTAAACTGTGTACATTTAGGGGATATTTACACTACTTATAGGGAAGCCTCATTATAGACTTAGCTGTAGGTAAAAGGCAGTAAAGGAAGTTTATTTCTTCTTTAAAAGTGTCCATGGTGAAGGCAAATCCCCGCTAAACCTGGCCATACACGATTAGATTCCTCCATCCACACAATACACTGGGAATTACACTGAATGGGCTCAGCTGGTTTGTGTGGCAGAGCCCTAAAAACAAAGAGCAACCTATTCTCATGTTAAAGTATAACGAAGGGCAATTTTTTTAGTTTTGGATGAGAACCCCTGTCAGGTTTTTGTGCCCTCCTTATGCCTACTACACACGGGCCGAAGGATCCCCTGGTGCCGCACATCCACGGAGTCCCAAGGATGGTTCGAGAGAGACAACCTCAGCCTGGGCTCCCACCAGGTCACACAACCAACGCGTTGAGAGAGAGAGAGAGAGAGAGAGAGAGTGCCAGGAAGGGATGGGGATGAGTCATAAGAGGGCCAATGAGAGCTGCAGAGCTGGAGGTGTGTCTGTGTAAATCCAGGAAGTGAACAGGCAGCAGCTTCAGCTGCCCACAGTTAAAATGGCTGCAGCCAGACTCAGTGGAGGGAGATTTCTGCAGCATATTTGGCAAGTACAGAATCACAGTATATATAAAATAATAGTGAGTGGGGTGAGATTACTGTGCTAACCAGAAACATAAATCTAAGCAGCACAACAACACAAACAACACAAAATTCGACAAATTAAAACAGATAACACATGGTGTAGCCCTAGAACAAGATATTGTCATATAAATCATGTGCAAAATATATCATACAATGCAATAATTAAACCACATTGCTTAAAGTGCCAAGTGCAAAAGTGCAAAGAGTCGCTGAATGGCCAAATGAAAATGCAAATAATTAGACGGTGAATAAAGTTCATATGATGGTGTATTAATCCCACAATATGCTAGAACAGTCCACTCGGGGAGGAGGGATCCAAGATGTGGTCCAGTACAGGGGAGAAGGTGCATGAAGAACCCCAAAAAGCCACAATTGGATCACCCGGGATAGTGCGCCCTCTGCCCAATTTAGGGGGTCAATACTCTTACCGGATGGTGTGGACACACATGCCAGCGGGTGAATCGGGCAGAAAATACCAAATAGGTAAGACTCCAAGATGGAACACTGGACCTCTTACACCGGAAGCTTAAGTTGAAGCTCTGGTGGAAATCGTCCAACGTATGGATCAGCAAACACCTCCAATGAGCAGTATAAGGATCCTGAACGCTGCCCACTAGCGCTACACCTAGGGTTGCCACCTGTCCAGAATTCACCCGGACAGTCCGGGTTTCAGTTTATCTGAAATCCAGACACATTATTTAGACTGTGCTGTGGCTCCCCAAATAACTGAGATAGTTACACAAAACGTTGTTCCTGTCTGGGAGCTGAAGGCCGCTCTCTGGGGGCAGGTCCACCATCTCGGGGGGGGGGGGTGATGTCAGCAAGAGCAGTTTGGCCACACCCACTGTTCCAGGTCTTTTATAAGTCTATAGTGTATACTACAGGGAAAAAAAAAAAAGTGCCCTGTGCCGCTAAAGTGTTCGGGTTTGGCTTAAAGAAAAGGTGGCAACCCCAGCTACACCATGTGTTATCATCTATATAAAATAATATGCAAGGTGGTTGGAGGGAAGCTTCAGAATGGCAATAATGTTTTTATTACAAATGATGTGAGCAGACTGCAGTTCCTCTTTAAGGATGGAGGGTATATTCCTAATGGCTGCTTCACCTCTATACTGTATATTCACACTTGTATACCAACATATATCATGGAAGCAGCGGGTTGCTTGGCTTTCATTGCTTTCCAATATGAAAGGTGGTGGCTGGATATAATGCGATTCCATGAAAGGAGGGGAAAGGTCAGAATCTTAGATGTACTCAGAGACGTATAGGGCTGTATAGTTCTGGAACGCTCTATTAATAATTCTGCAGTTGTCTGCCTGTGTGTGGGGGGTCATTAGAGCAAGTGGGGGCAGACAGGACATCTATATGTGATGTATGGTGGTGTCTGCACATGGACTAGTGCCACCTAGTGATAGCAAACAACAATTGCACCTGCAGCTTGTGATCACAGCTAGAGCAGAACTGTCCAGGGAATTGATGAAGGAGAAGGGCGCTCACAGCACTTCACTAATTGGATCAAGAGACATCCTCCCAGCTCTGCCAATATTTGGATCAATGATGTAATGTCACACTAAATACATTCTAGTTGTCGCTGTGTTTTTTGTCCTATGCGATGTCCATTCTATTCAACGTCTGTTGGAGCGCTGGATGATAGAAGGTGCAGAAATCACCGATTTTACTACAGCCGATTACTCTGCAAGGACAGAACGCATTTGCAACATGTGTTTTTTATTTATAACCTGTGTCAATATGATTTTTTTTTTCATTTTACAAGAGAGATATTTGCTTTAGGGCCCATTCCTACCGATGCGTCTGCCATTCAGCTGCATTGTCCTTGTCAAGACTCTATTAGCACTGATAAGCCAGTCAGCAAGCTTGGCTATGACATGTGAAAAAAATATATAAATGATTAGAGCGCTCACAATAATGTAAATTGTAATGTAATGGTTTTAAGAAACTATTATATAAGCACCACAACATACAGGCAGGGGCGGACTGACCATTCGGGCACACGGGCACTGCCCGAGGGCCCCATGCCACTGAGGGGGCCCCATCAGGGTTGCCAGCCTCAATAAAACCAGGGACAGTATGTAAAAATGTGTGTGTATATTGTGTGTGTATATTGTGTGTCTGTGTGTGTATACTGTATGTGTGTGTGTGTATACTGTATGTGTGTATACTGTATGTGTGTGTGTGTGTATACTGTGTGTGTATATTGTGTGTCTGTGTGTGTATACTGTATGTGTGTATACTGTATGTGTGTGTGTGTATACTGTGTGGCCCCATAATCTATTGCCTGGGGGCCCCATAATCTTCTATTGCCCGGGGGCCCCATAATCTTCTCCTATTCCCCAGGGGCCCTATGAGTTGTCAGTCCGCCCCTGCATACAGGGGTATACAATGTAATACTGACATATAATCACACACATAGGTTGGACTTGATGGACTTGTGTCTTTTTTCAACCTCACCTACTATGTAAACATCACAACAAATCAAAAAATCTGTAAAAAAAAATAAAAATCCATATATGTTGTGCAAATCTGCTCCAATCACTGATGTTTGTTTTTATTTTGATTTTCTGATTATTTGCACAACATATATGGGTGTTTTTTTTTTTTCACAGATTTTTTGATTTGTTGTGATGTTTACATTATTGTGAACGTTGTAATCATTTATATATTTTTTTTTATTTTGTCAAGTGTATATAGCACTTTGTGTACAGCAGTAGTTCAATATTTTCACTTCGAGTTCAATATATATTTATATTTTTTTTTTTCATCGCTATGACACGTGTTCCCAGGCCAGACAATATCTGAACGTTTCTTTAACCACTTGAGCCCCGGAAGGTTTTACCCCCTTCATGACATAAAATCACACACACAGACTTGATGGACTTGTGTCTTTTTTTTCACCCCCCGCCTACCATGTAAGCATGACCAGGCCGTTTTTTGCGATACGGCACTGCGTCGCTTTAACTGACAATTGCGCGGTCGTGCGACGCTGTACACAAATAAAATGGACGTCCTTTTTTTTTTTTACCACAAATAGAGCTTTCTTTTGGTGGTATTTGATCACCTCTGCGGTTTTTATTTTTTGCCCTATAAACAAAAAAAATCAACAATTTTGAAAAAAAAAAAACAATATTTTTTACTTTCTACTATAAAAGATATCCAATAAAAAAAAAAGTAAAAATTGAATTTCTTCATCAATTTAGGCCAATATGTATTCTGCTACCTACTTTTTGGTTAAAAAAAAGTCCCAATAAGTGTATATTGAGTGCTTTGCGCAAAAGTTATAGCGTCTACAAACTATATTTTTATGGAATTTTTTATTTTTATACCAGTAATGACGGCGATCAGTGATTTTTAGCGGGACTGCGGCATTGCGACGGACAAATCGGACACTTTTTTGGGAATCGGTGACATTTTTACAGCGATCGGTGCTAAAAAAAAAATGTGCACTGTTACTGTACTAATGACACTGGCAGGGAAGGGGTTAACACCAGGGGTGATGAAAGGGTTAAGTGTGTCCCTAGGGCAGGGATGGCGAACCTTGGCACCCCAGATGTTTTGGACCTACATTTCCCATGATGCTCAACTACACTGCAGAGCGCATGAGGATCATGGGAAATGTAGTTCCAAAACATCTGGGGTGCCAAGGTTCTCCATCCCTGCTCTAGGGGGTGCTTGCTAACTGTGTGGGGGTTGGACTGACTGGGGGAACACACAGATCTATGTCCCTGCTTAGCAGGAACAGAAGATCTCTATGTCCTCCTGTGTGAGAACGGCGATCTGCCTTGTTTACATAAGCAGATCACGTTTCTGCCTGTTTGGGGGGCGATCGCAGGTGGCCGGAGGACATCCGGTCTGCCGGACCAGCTGATTGGCTCCCCCTCTGTCCAATGCATGTGCGCGCTCACTGTATCTATTGCACGAAGTGACGTACAGGTACGTGATTTCGCACAATGGAGCCGCCCTGCTGCAGTATATTTGCGGTAGGTGTTGGTTAGATATACAAATGACAAGTATGTGTTGTTGGAGAACATTAAAGAGAACCTGTTACTTTGTCCCGCAGAGGGCCGCACACTTTGGGCTTCATACATGCGGCAGCCTTTGTCACCCCTCTTAAAACTGACCCACAGTGGATCACTTTTCAGAGGTGTTTGACAGGTGGTCAGGAAGCGTCTCCTCATTGCCTGGTTTAACAATGAGAAGGCCAACCCACTGCTCCAGATCTGCGGTTGCAGTGCAGCCTTATTCATCTGAATGGGTAGCATTCAGCAGTGGTACCGCCGCCGAACGAGACACGTATAGTTTGTGCTGTGGAATGTGTGCAACCCTACTACTTTGTTCAGGTGGGTGATTAGGAGGGCAGAAAAACTATGGCTAAGCCACCTGCTTTTACCAACCCCCCTCCCCAATTTCAGCCACATGTCTGAACGAACCCATATGGAATATTAGAATATAATATTTTATAAAAACAAAAAAAAAAAAAACAGTGGACATGTGTACAACGTGCGTGGTCATTGCGGAATCAGTCATAAGCACGTGTCTACCATAGATCATCATACATACCTCCCAACATTTTGAGTTGGGAGTGAGGGACACCTACTAACAAACGTATGTAGGCATAGGACACACCCCCTGCCACACCCCCTTAAAGGAGAATTAACCAAAAAAAAAGTTCATTAAATCCACGAGGACTTTTTTTTTACCACTACTATTCCTTTATATTGGCTTTTAAAATGTACAAATGCAGCAATTTGTAATTTGAATGAAAGGTTTAGCACTGGGAAACACTTTTAGAAAGATAAAAAGTGCATTTTATATACAACTCCATAGATCAGACCAAAATGAGGGACAAATGAGGAGGAATGAGGGACAGAGGGACATTGCTCCAAATCAGGGACAGTCCCTCGAAATCAGGGACAGTTGGAAGCTATGTATCATGGTAGCTCTGTAGGCCTTCACCACAACTACACTGACCATGCAGGATAACGACTCCAAACAGTCCACATATAACCTGAGCTATAAATTATAAGGTGGCCGAAAGCTGGTTTTCTGATTACATTTCCCAGCATGCCTTTTTTTTACGATTCAGAATTTTCCGGCTACTGTAGATGATTATTAATTGTGGTCTGTGTTCTTTACATTGAAAGCACCAAGCTGTTTCCTGGATTCTCCCATCAATGAAGATGCAGCCAAGCCAAGCAGCAGAATGAAGTTCCTACACCCTGCTGGGGATCACTTCACTCTGATCAACATCTACAGAGAATATAACCAGATGAGGAGGAGCAATGTCAGACCATGTAAGTGGCAGAAATATTCATTGCATTGTTACTGTGGTCCTGGTGCTGAACACTGACACCTCATATGTATGCTGGTGATCACTTAAAGGATATCTAAAGGTTTGTTTTTGTTTTTGATCTTAAAAATAAACATGTTATACTTACCTCCCCTGTGCAGTTGGTTTTGCACAGATTGGCCCCGATCCTCCTCTTCTGGGGTCCCTCAGCAGCGCTCCTGGCTCCTCCTCTTCTCGAGTACCCCTTTGGAGAGCCGCTCCCCCTCGGGGCACTCCTACAGATGCGCTCCCGTGTCATGCTGCTGCGTCTGTTGACACAGACAGTAGGACTTGGCCCCGCCCCCCGGGTCCCGCCTCATTGGATTTGATTGACAGCAGCGGGAGCCAATGGCTACACTGTAAACAATCTATCCATATAGGACCCGAGACACCGGCTGGAGCTGGGGTGCTCGTCCCGTTGCTGGAAAGACAGGGCTCAGGTAAATAAAAGGGGGGCTCTGGGGGGCTGTTGCATGACAGGAGGATTTTCACCTTTAATGCAGTACATTAAGGTGAAAAACCTTGAGGGTTTACAACCCCTTTAAAGTGTTACTAAACCCACAACAGTAAAATCTGTCTGTATAAGCAGTAAAGTATGCTTGTTATGCTCACTGTGGAACTTAAGGGGTTAATCCTGCACATTTCTCTGACCCTCCCTTTCTTCCAGAGTCCCCACACCATCTCCTGATGGTCATGGAGTCACTCTGCACATGCTCAGTTTGGTGTGTATTGCTAGAGTTTTTTTTTTTTCTTGGGAGGGTGCATGTGATCAGCACAGGGCCAATCGGCACTGTCCAGAGGGTCAGGGGTCATGCAGCCTCATAGGACAGTCAGAGGAGAACGAAAACTCCTCCTACAAGCTTTAACCAGTGCTCAGCCGGACACTGATAGAAGTCACAAGACTGCTATATACTACTGATGAGAAAAGGTATTTAGCCGTTTATATTTTCCATGTTCTGTGTACTGGGGGAGACCAGATATAGTGAATGCAGCATTTAGTAACACTTTAATACTGGCCATACACTGTTAGGCTGGCCATAGATGGATTTAAAAAATTCAGTTGGTTCAGCTGGAACTGGATGAATTTCGATCCATGCGGGGGCATTCCTTTTTTTACAAAAGGCAACTATTAGATCAACATTTGTCGAATAGGAATGTTGGAAAATCTTTGACGATTAGCGTCTGAGCTCTGTGTTCTGTGTACTGTGGGAGACCAGATATAGTGAATGCAGGGTCCTGGGTTTAGTAACACTTTAAAGCTGACCTCCAGGCAGAAAGCTATAAATACATAAAGCTGGTGAGCTGTATGAACAGTCAGAGGATTTGTACTAATGTTCATCCAGTCCTGAGATTTACACAGCTTTGCCAACAGTCCTACCTGGCTGGGATGGGGACCTGATGTTTCTCCGCTGCAGTTCAGTAATAGTTACAGGTCTCCTCCTCACCCCACCCTGTGACTGGACAGTGAAAGGAGAAGCAGAAAGCTGATAACCTTACCTCTCCTTCACTCTGCTCTCTTCTCCTATCAATCTGTATGTATAACCACACTGGATCATTGTGTGGTCTAGTCTCTATAGGGGTGATCTGGGCTGAGTCTTCCTTGAGTGACGGGAGGGTTGTGACTGATGAAGGTGTAGTGTCAATGAGACTTGTTTAGGTCTCCGGCTGCTGCCTCTCTGAAAGTGATGGAAAGACACTCTGCAGGGTGAGTGTGAAGGTGCCCTCAGTATAAAATTTTGGTTATATTGAAGACGTTTATTCTAAAAATTGGTTCACAGGTGATAGAAAAGGGCAACAAGTTTCGGGGAAACTACCACGCCTTCATCAGGGCTGAGTGGGTGGGTGTGGTCAGAGACCGACCTGGAACGGGTAAACTGCTGAACTTTCTATACTATCAGATTGTCAAGAACCGGCATTGAAAAACGTTTTTGTTTAATAGGGGATTGCAAGATACCCCGGTGAAATTCAGGTACTTGCGCTGCTTAAAGCTGAACTCTGAGATTAAAAAACAAAATACCCCTTGCAGTGGGGGCCCTGTACTGCTAGGGTTAAATACTCTTTGTTTACAGCCAGCCATGCTCTGCGTTGGTGTCTTCTCCCTGGCACTCCCTGCGAAGGATGGTCCCTCGGTGTCATCATAGGCCCCTTTCACACTTGTGTGACCCGGCCGCGATTTTCAATAGAAGAAGCTGGCACTCCAAATCCTTAGTAAATGGTTTATTAGGTACACATAAAGGGGTACAAGGGGTTAATGTTTCGGGAAAACCACCTTGGTTGTGCCAAAACGTTAGCCCCTTGTGCCCTTTTATGTGTACCTAATAAACCATTTGCTAAGGATTTGGAGTTCCGGCTTCTTCTATTGGAATTTGATTACTTGCTGACGTGAGGACATTGTAGCCTGAGCACCCTCCTGTGGACTGCAACTGATACCTAGGATATTTCCTTGTAGAGTGCTGCCATTTTTGACTGTCTGCTGGTCGCGATTTTTCCGCGACTTGAAGCAATGCCTGTGTAATCTTGAGGTCTATGACCTCAAGTCACATCAAAGTCAGACCAAAGTAGTGCAGGGACTACTTTGAAGCCGCTGCGACTTGAAATTGCACATATATTAATGGTACAAATTGGAAATCATGGGGTACTACTTGTCATGCGTCTTTGCAGCCTCAAGTCGCACAATTGTGAAAGGGGTCTTAATGCTGTTAATCCTGCATTGTACATGGAGAATTGCAATCATGCAGCTGGACCGGTCACATTGATGGTGGAAGCCTGCTGGAGCCAGGGATAAGATATTACTCCTTATTACTCCCTATGTATTCCTTATTAATAATAATTCCTGTACCCCCCCAGACTTAATAAACATTTAACCCTTGCAGTGGGGGCCATTGCTAGGGTTTTATTTTTTTTTCCAGGGTGAACTTCCGTTTATAAAAATAAAACAATCTATTGAATTATTAAATCCAAAGTGCTGAAGCTGGTTCATATTCAGAACTTTATTAATCCCAACTGAAATGATTATTTTATTATAATAAAGCACTCTGGGATTTCGGGGGCCCCTGGCGTATGTGCAGGTACCTCTCTGTGTCTGCATTAAACTGGACCTTTGGTCATTTTTTTCATCTTTCCATCTATTAAATTTTCTGCCCTTGTTGTTTTAACTTTGGATAGTAAAACATTTTTTTTTCTGCCAGTAAATACCTTATACAGCCCACTTCCTGTTTCTTGTCTGGTCATTAGCCTAGGCCAGTGATGGCGAACCTTGGCACCCCAGATGTTTTGGAAATACATTTCCCATGATGCTCTGGCACTCTGCAGTGTAGTATCATGGGACATGTAGTTCCAAAACATCTGGGGGTGCCGAGGTTTGCCATCACTGGCCTAGGCTTATGAACCATGCACAGCTCTCTCTTGAGAGTTTGCCAGGAAGGAGAATGAGTCATAAGATGGCCAATGAGAGCTGCAGAGCTGGGAGTTGTGTGTCTGTGTAAATCCAGGAAGTGAACAGGCAGCAGCTTCAGCTGCCCACAGTTAAAATGGCTGCAGACAGACTCAGTGGAGGGAGATTTCTGCAGCATATTTGGGCAAGTACAGAATCACAGTATATATAAAATAATATGCAAAGTGGTTGGAGGGAAGCTTCAGAATGGCAAAGATGTTTTTATTACAGATTATGTAAGTGGACTGCAGTTCCTCTTTAACATTCCTTTGGCAGTTTGGAGTATTAGAATTCAAAAAAGATGCACGGTTGTCAGAGACGTGAGGACAAATCTCTGCTGTAAGGGAGTCCATCTAAATCTGAATCTAGCTATAAGCTGTTCGGATTGTCTGGTTTCTGATAAACCGCCCAAAATTAGCCCTGTCATGGCCCGACATCCATTAATTGAAACATTGAAGGAGCCAGGCGGAAAATGATTGGCTGAACTATTCCTGCATCCAGGAATGCGGTTTGGTATTCTGACAGGCGGTGGAGCCGATTGTCGATATAGAAAAGCCGCAACGGGAGATTCGCCCATTAATGCTGCAAAGCTCAGATAGAGGAATCTGTTAGAAATCTACTGTATATGTGTATGGCTGGCATTCCTTCCACCACAGCAGGATCCCCAGCCTTGCCCTGCCTGGGTACAGACTAAACATGTCCACATGATCCTCTGCTGGACCAAAGATTTATTGTGAAAATAGAAGGCACAGGGCATACAATTATCATGATAAATAGCCTTAGACAAGGAGAGGTGGGGGGGGGGGGGAATGGTCCTCCTCTGAATCACTCTGCAGTGTTTGTCATCTGACCTTCCAGCTATTCAGGTCTGTTTCACAAATGCACAATCTGATCCTCTGTAATACAGGTGCTCTTGCTTAGAACTTGCTGCCATCTGCTGGCTGTAAGTGGTAAATATGACCTATTTATGTGCAATATTTCCTATTTACCCCATGTAAGAAAAAATTTTATAAAGATGGCAGCTTTATGACATAACCTTTCCCTCTTACAGACGTCGTTGAGAGGTGGTGTCAGGATCACCTGTTGGACTATTCTGCACTAGAGATGGCGTGTGTCATACGAGGGGAACTGTTGGACATAATGAAGAGATTGGAACTACCAGTTTCAGAACCGGCTGTCGGCACTGATGAGAATATCTTGAACATAAAGAAATCCCTTCTCTCTGGATATTTTATGCAGGTAAGAAGCCCCTTGGGGTCAGTTAGTAATACCACAAAAACCTTTTTCAAGGCATTATACACTATACAGCCAATTGGTTTGTGGCTGAAGCATTATGAGTGGAACTGCATATGGATGTGCGTAGTTCAAAGTTAATCATTGGCGTTTGTTATA
Organism: Lithobates clamitans; assembly: GCA_037952925.1. Lineage (NCBI taxonomy): Eukaryota > Metazoa > Chordata > Amphibia > Anura > Ranidae > Lithobates > Lithobates clamitans. Next base: position 822,578 of record JBBGZY010000028.1, on the reverse strand, counting down.
GACCACACAATGTTAATGAGGAGGTGGAGACTCAGCTCCTTGCACAGATGGAAAGGCCTGGGACGGTGATAATAAATGGGATTTTATCTCCCGGAAATTGACTGGAGTAATGGCACTTGGCACTGCTGGAACAGTTAAAGGGAAAAAAATTTACAAACCTAGTACAGGACAATTTTATGGGCCAGTTTTTTGAGGCCCCGACTAGGAATGAGGCTCTGCTGGATCTGCTAATCTCAAACCATGCAGAGCTTATTACCAATGTTCATATAAAGGAACATCTGGGTAGCGGTGACCATAACATGATTTCATTTGATGTTAGCTGTAAGCAAAAAAAACATATGGGTAAGATAAAAACACTTTCAGAGAGCACATTTTCCAAGGATGAGGGCTGCTCTCCAAGACTTAAGCCTCGTACACACGATCAGATTTTCAGCAGGGGATTGTGTGATCACAGACGGTTTGCCTGTCCGACTGTTAGTACGCTCCTTCAGACAATTGTTGTCCAACTGTTGGATGGCAGGCTAGTAAATTTACGTCGGACAACGGTCTGCTGTCAGATTTTCGTATTGTGTGTACAACCAAACTGATCAGAGGCATGAAGGAACTCGGCTATGCAGAAAGATTAAAGGAACAGAATTTATAAGGGATCCATATAGTGAACTTGGTGTTGAGTTATTCACTTTACAGTCAACACAGAGGACAAGGGGGCACTCTTTAACCTTAGAGGAAAAGAGATTTCGGCTCCAAATACGGAAAGGTTTATTCACAGTAAGAGCTGTAAAAATGTGGAATAGACTCCCTCCAGAGGTGGTTCTGGCCAGCTCAGTAGATTTCTTTACGAAAGTCCTGGATTCTTTCCTAAATGTACATAATATAACTGGGTACTAACATTTATAGGCAAAGTTGATCCAGGGAAAATCTGATTGCCTCTCGGGGATCAGGAAGGAATTTTTTCCCCTGCTGTAGCAAATTGGATCATGCTTTGCTGGGTTTTTTTTTTTTTTTGCGCCTTCCTCTGGATCAACTGTGGGTATGGGATTGTAGGATATTATTTATTTATTTTTATAGCTGAACTAGATGGACTTGGGTCTTTTTTCAACCTAATTATGTAACCCAACCAACACACCTATATGAGCTTAATAGAAATTTCATTCCACAACCATGGGGGGCATTCATTTGAGCCCCCCCCCTTTGCATTTGTAATGCTCTCCACTCTCCTGGGAAGGCTGTCCCTAAGATTTTGGATTGTGTTTGTGGGAATTTGTATCCATTTATTTTTTAGGTCATCTTCTGATGTGTGAGGAGACCTGACTTGCAGTCAGCACTCCAATTCTTCCCAGAGGTTGAGTTCCAGGCCTTGTACAGGCCACACAAGCTCCATCACTGTGTAAGAATCACAGAATGAATGAAGCAGAAATAGGCATATTCTTGCACTTTTGGTCCTCAGGTACAGCTTCCACTCCAGCAAGGAAAACGACGATCAGCACAGTGGTGACATCTCCACTCCAATTCTCATGAGACTAGCATTGACAGGCACAGTGCCTTACATGATCTACCACTGCAGATATACAACCATGAGCCTACAAAACAGGTGCCTAGGCACATGAGCTGCACTGATATTTTTCAGGAGGAATTCAAGGGAAAAGGTAAATTTGTCAGGATAATATGTGGGCACAGCTAACTTTTCCAGATGTACTCCATAAAGCAGAAATGATTCACTTTTTTGGGTTCAAGTCCACATTAGGCCTTGTCCTCATGGACACATAAGCGTACACCCATGCGAGGGCTGGGATTGCCCATGTGGAGATACACAGGTGTTCTGTGCATCCCTGTGCAGACAGTCCCATTGATGTCTATTGGGACGCAGTGGTTGCACAGACATAGCTGCTGCTCCAAATTTGACATCCATGTGGGTGGGTGTCCCCTAATGTACACTGTCTGTGTTCAGGGACACACACCTGGGTGTCAAATTGGGAGCAGGGGCTGTGTCCCAACAGACATCCATGGGACTGCCTGCACGGGGATGCATGGAATACCTGTGCATCCCCATGTGGGCAAACATAATGAAGTAAATGGGGATGAATACAGTATGCATGGTGCAGTAACTCACATCAACCTGACTTTAGCTTTCAGCACTGCAAAAATCTTAGGGACAGTCCAAACATATCTGCATAATTGACTGCCATCCAATGCCTTTGATTTTGGTAAAATGTTCTAATATTGCACAAACTGTCAGATGTATTCTTGGTATAATGCAAACTTATCTTGCAGATCGCTCGGGATGTTGATGGTTTGGGGAATTACATCATGCTGATACACAAACAAGTAGGCCAGCTACATCCCAATTCGGGATATTGCCTCAATCACATTTTCCCAGAATGGGTCCTCTTCCATGAATTCAGTGTGGCAGATAGGAGCTGTATCAGGATTGCCACAGAAATTTCCCCAGAACTGTAAGTATAGAAGACGCCTCACTCTGATGTTTCCCAAGACCTGCTTTTTCAAGCCCTACTCCAGCCAAAACTCTTTTAGGTTTGAATACAGTGGGGAGAACTTAAACCCTACCATGGTGGTGTTGCCTGTGTGTCTATTGAGGAGACATCCCTTCACTTCCTGTTCTGGTGTTCCTGGGGACAGGAAGTGAAGGGAAATCTTTACTTGCAATCCTTTCCATTCTACAAATATAATGTTTATCTCTTACTGTCTTGATGAGACGTGAGGAGAAATCCCCCCCAGTAGACACAAAGATGGCACCAAATTCTAGTAATTCCAAGCACTTCCCTACTCTATCCAAAGCACAGTTATAGGTTTTGGTGGAGGTGTCCTTTAAATAACCTAGAAAATAACCTTTTGCTTAATCCTGTAATAAGACGTGTGTGGGCAGCCACTGTTGCCCTTCTAAAAATGCTAGTGGCCTGGCTTCATTGCTTCAAGTCCCAGACTAGGTGCAAGTGTTCATTATTGAAGCTCACAACTCCAGATCTCTGCACTTGTTTTGGGTTAGACACGCAAAGTATTGAAGCCAAAGCATCAGCATGACAGCCAGGCAGCTGGCCTTTTCAGAATGAGAGGTTGGTATTCATTAGAGGTGCATTTATCTGAAGATGTTTATTGTATTCCTCAAATCGATACTCATCCTTTCACCTTCAACGTGCAGTAAATTAAAGATATATCGGTATTGCTGGAGCGTGATCATTTTTTTTTTTTTTTCAGTCAATCAGAAACCAGTGCTGGGGTGTATGAACATGCATCGGTTACCCCTGGGATTAGCAGAGCTGTATTCTACATTCGTAAAACTCTGCTCTACTGATTCCCTCCATACGCAGAACTGTGATTAGAGAAAAAAAAAAAAAAAAATTGTGTGGGCGGCGAGAGAGAACAAAAATCGGCGAGGTTCCCATCTGCCCCCACTGTGGAGGAAGATGTCACTTGCTGCAGTGGCTGGCTGGATAATCTGTGTTTTATTGAGATCACAAAAAGCAGAGACCATTTCCTTCCCATGTACCTCTGCCTGTAAATCCCAGTATAAACAGGGGAAGCATGTTATTACTCTAAAGGAAGGGAGACTGGATTAACTGCTCTGCTATAAGACCCCCCTCCCCTTCTTTAGGGGTTCCCAGATAAATGGCCTTTATTCTGCGTCTAAGATCAGCACTCATTTCTATTGCATGCATCAAATTACATTTAGGAAAAGTAATATTACCAAATTAAATTCCGGTTCCAAAATTCGATAGACTGTATCTCCCAACAGGTTAATGTACTGCCCTGTAATTAATATCAACAGTTTTTTTGGGGGGGGGAGAATGCGGTGCCAGGGTGATGCATTTCATCAGACAAGCCTATGTTACAATAGCAATTCAAAGGCAAGGTGCAGCTCCCACTTTACCTAACAGAAGTCCCTCATTTGCTGGCAAAAAAGCTGGGGGGGGGGGGGGGGGAGGAGACAAATATCTCCGTGGATGCACAGAGAAGTGCAGGATCTGGCTGAGGAGTTCTGTTCTCTCTGCTACCAACTGCTGGGACAATGAAGGGGGGCAGAGATGAAGGGGAGGTGTGAGGGCCACATGAAATGGGCTGGTGGGCCTTGTGTTTGACACATGTGCCCTGGGAAAGGTGAAGGAGTCCAAATTGCTTTAACTGTTCACATTAAACAACCAAATTGTTCCTCTGACTAAATGAGGTGGGACGGTGATGTCATGTTAAATGGTAAATACATAGTTATATTGGACCAATGTAACTATGTAGAGACTTCATACCTAGAATTCCTCTATAACTCTTTTCCATTCTATGACCATGTTAGCCAGAGCTCAATTTCTGTCTGAGAACCATTTATGTAATAGATATGGTAGATTTAAGCCACCACTGTGCACTGGCTTTAACTCTATCTGAAGGAAATCTACCAATCGGTGTATTTGTTTTTCAGGGAATGTGTTCCTGAGCCCTAAAAAGGTAGACTGAACAGATCCAAGTGTTTAAAGCCATACATGTTTCAGACTGACTGTAAAATCTCCATCAGATTTACCAAAACCATGTAATGAGAACAAACAATCCAATTAATTTGTATCTTCAGCAGACAGGCCCTAGCACAGTGGTTCTCATCCTGGGAGTTGGCTGACGATTTGCCAGGGGACACCAAATCCTGGGCTGTTCCTGAAGCCCGCACCGCTCTCCCAGCCTTTTCACGGCCACCCAGCAGGGCTGTCCCTGGAGCCTGTGGAAGCCCAGCTGAGCTGTTCCTGGAGCCCGCGGCCGCCCATTCAGTTCACGGAATGGGTGGGGGGCAGAGACTAGAGGTCAGCTGACTGGCGAGGAGGGGCTGGAGGAGACCCATCTCCTGATTTCGGCATAGGTGTTACTGCTGTGAGACACCACGGAGCTGAAGACACAGTGAGTAACACTATCTGTGATTAGAGTTGCCATTAAAAGTCCCCTCTACATTTCTCAGATCAGCAGATGACCTTGATCAAGAGCACCTAAGTTGGCTGATCCCATTCCCCCCACCCCCTAAGGCGTAACAGAAGGAATAAAAATAGAGAATACATGGAAGGGAGAGGAAAAGAGGGGGAGGAATAAAGAAAAGGGGAGAGAAAGAATAAGAAAAAGACGGCTTGAGAGAGGGATGGGGGAAAACAAACAAGAAATTAGGATAGAGAGAGATAAAAGGGAAAGAAAGGAGAACAAAGAGAGAGTGGTACATTCTAAAATGTACCATAAGGGGTTTTAATACTGTACAAGTGGAAGGGACTCGGGGAGCGCTAAACGTCCGTGGGTTAGGGGCACAAATGACTTGTCTTGCCTTGGGTGCTGACAATCCACGCTACGAAAATAATTTTACTGTTAGGACTCGGAGTCCCCACAACTTGGGAAATTTTATCAAGGGGTCATTGCACTAGAGGGTTGAGAACCACTGCCCTAGCACTACATAATTGTTGGTAGATATAGGAGGTGGTATAATCAGATTGCATAGTACGCTTACAGCAATGGACTTTTTTTCCAACCACTGTAATAAAATAAATAAATTGCTTTAGTACTAATAAAGGACCACTGTAATCTATCTTTGTGCTATAATTTTTGTTTTATTTCCCTAGCTAGCTGTGGGGAACGTCTGATTGCAGTTATTGTTTCTGTAAAACGCCATAATGATGAAAGGGGGAATGCACGGGGTGTTTTATATAGTCGCCACAAACAAATAAGGCTGCTGTGTGCCTAAAGCCACAACTATGCAGATATTTGCCTGCACACCATGGATCAACAGAATAGCATCCAAATGGCTTTTTTTATTGCATGATCACATCAGAGTGGTGCAATGTTTCAGAGCCACGCAGGGCCCCTTCGAAGGGACCCTGCGTGGCTCTGAAAGGTTGCACCACTCTCCGATATGATCATGCAATAAAAAAAACAATTTGGATGCTATTCTGTTGATCCATGGTGTGCTGGCAAACATCTGCATAGTGACTTTTGAACCAGTCTCCAGCTGGCCATTGCTACAGCACCCAAATCTTTTCAAAGTTTCATCCAAGAACATGTGCGATGGGCATATGGAGTATTAAATACATGACTACTCCATCTTGAATATACAGCCAAATGCAGTGTTGGTTGTACACAGCTACTGTATACTAAAGGCCTGTGGTGATAGGCTTTGTTCATGTCAGACAAATTTTGTATTCCCATACGACAAGTATTTGGGAATCCAAAACCTACTTAAAGCACACCAGGAGAACAATTACAAATGCACCCGTCAGTGAATTCTGAAATATCTCAGTCATGTTGTCTACAGCAGCGGTTCTCAACCTTAGTGAGACCAGGACCTGGTACAAAGCCTTACCTCCATTTAGGGCAAGCAGTTACTGAACTCTAACTACCAAGAGTGATCAACAGCACCCTGGTAGCTCATTGAGAACTACAAGCCGACCACCACAAAGGTTAGATTGTAACAGTGAGCAGGGAAGAAGATCCTGCGCTCGCTGTGGAAACTTGGACTTTGGGGGTGGGTGTATTTGTAACATGTTACACCCTGCATATGGGTGTAAGATACCGTGAACATCTACTTTAATATCAGTAGGATTGTAGCTCCCTCCATTAATGTTTGTGAGATGTCAGCTGCAGAAGCCAGTATTTGGTGGAAATTCCCAAGGGGGTTACACAACACAATGCACAGATGTAAGAGGCACCCTAATGTGGCCAGACATGGGGAGGGGGAGCATTAGACCTAAGACAGGTGATGTCAGTGCATTTTATAAGTCTTGGCAGGACCCTTGCATATAACCCATATTGCTATAAGAGAGGTGCACATCACACAGCCACTAACGAGGGGCCTCTGAATCGGCACTAATCTCACCAAGCTTACCTATCACCATTACCAGTCCACTATGGGCTGCCACAAAGCATGTAACCATCACTGCCAGTCATTGGTAAGGGCACACTGCTGACCAATGAGGAAGCACAGAGTAATGATGGGCTGCTGGGGTGTACTGCTGTCTGACATGCAGGGAGGCACCCCATCCTCTTCTCTTGTTCTCAGGGATTATCTGTACTCCACATTCTGATCCTCCTCGGCGTATTTCTGTCCTTTTTTTCCTTTTCCTGTTTCAATACCAGGGGTGAGCAGCATTCTCTCTCTTTTTTGCAGTGAAGAATTGAAAGCTAACTTGACCATGTCTGCTCAGTGCCCTGTGAACAGGTACAAATGTAGCTACCAACCACCAGGACTTGGCCTGGTGGTTGAGAACTGCTGGTCTACAACCACCAAATAACCTTACTGAGCTCCTTGTGACAAACTGGCCATTTTTACCAACTGTCCAGGAAAGTGCTCGAGGTATAAGGTTTGATTCACACCTATGCATTTTTAGTGCATTTTGCACTACAGTCCATTCAACATGGTTTCTTATGGAACACGTTCTGTAGTGCAAAATGCACTAAAAATGCATAGGTGTGAATCGAACTTTATTTTTAGTGCATTTTGCACTACAGAACGTGTTCCATAGGAAACCATGTTGAATGGACTGTAGTGCAAAATGCACTAAAAATGCATAGGTGTGAATTAGACCTAAATGCATGTAATCAGACTGAAAATTTATTCAACTTGTGTTTATCTCTCTTTTTTTTTTTTTTAGGTTCATGCAGATGGTGCCCCAATATTACTTTAGCAATCTGCCCCCCAGTGAAAGCAAAGAAATTCTGGAAAAGGCTCTGGTGTGTACAACTAATATCGCTCCCCCGGAAGACCCGCCAGAAAATCAGGGAAAAGCCGCGGAAGAAACAACATCTAGTGCATCTGAGCAGAGATGTCTCATACAATAAACTCGCCTGGTAAAAAAAAAAGGCAATAGAAGTGCAATATGTGTTCCAAACACAAACTAGTTTTAATGAACTGTGAACTTGACAACAGACAGATGTTACACATTCAGGATTTCATAGACTTTTGTATATTTTTCTTGCAGAATTTTGTCTTGATAAAAAAACAAATAAAAATCCTGTTTATAGCACTCTGTTGGCGCAACGCGTTCCCTTGTGAAATGTTTTCCCCTTCTGAAGCAGCTGGAAGGAAAGCCAATAAATTGTTGGAACATGGCAGTGCATAAAAAAAGAGTCACTGGTTCATCCTGGAAGTTCAGCCATTCTTTACACAGATAGATATTCTTTAAACTTCTCAATGATGGCGTTCATTCTGTCTGCTGGGACCAACATGACTGTCCTGAGAGGCTTCATGGGAACGTCATCAAAAGACCACTTTCCTCCTAGCTGCGAGTCGGTCTCCTTCTGTACTGAATAGTTGAATTTCAGGGTTGCTTGCTGCAAAGACACACGCAAAAAAAACTTTGTCAACTTCTACTTGCTTACAATTATATAGAAAACAGATCCTGAATGTATGACGACAACCAACCGGATGGGGTCAGAAAAACAGATTTCGTTATACAATTGTATTTCCATAATTGAAGGTTATGGGTCAAGTCACACCTATGCATGCATTTCCACACAAGGCGCACCTGGAATGGGCCCCTTAAAGTGATTGTAAACGCTTGTTTAAAAAACAAAAAAAAACAAACATGTTATACCTAACTCCTCTGTGCAGTTGGTTTTGCACAGATCAGCCCAGATCAGATCCTCCTCTTCTTGGGTCCCTCTTTGCTGCACCTAGCCCCTTTCCTTTCTTTGAGTGCCCCTCAGCCAGCAGCTTGCTACAGGGGGCACCCAAGCCGAGTCAGAGCTCAGTGTATCCATTCAGACACTGAGCCCTGCCCCCCCTCTCCCCTGATTGGCTGACTGACAGCCGTGGGAGCCAATGGCACTGCTGCTCTGTCTCAGCCAATCAGGAGGAGTGTCTTGGGATAACTGAGGGGATCGTGGACATCGCTGGAGAGAGAAGGGGCTCAGCTAGGTAATTAGGGGAGGCTGCTACACACAGGTTCCTTTGTATCTTAATGCATTAAGATAAAAAAAAAAAAAAACCTTCTGCCTTTACAACTGCTTTTAAAGCAAGAAAAAGGCATCTGCACTACTTTTGGGCAACACAAAGCTCCACACTACACAGGTTTACATGCTTGCCTTTTAGGGTACCAATGTAAAGAAATGGCCATGCCCATATATAAATGCATGTTAACATGGTTTGGTAGCACCTGTGAGAATGCAGGTTTTATTGGACATTACTGTGCACACAGATGTTAATCAAGTATTATAAGGGTGTGTAAAGTATTTTTTTTTTTTAAATAATAAAAATCATACTTGCCTACTCTGTGCTATGGTTTTGCACAGAGCATCCCCGATCCTCCCCTTAGCTCCCAAGCTGGCTCTGTGTGTCCATAAGACAGAGAGAATGTGACTCAGCCCCCAGCTGTTATTGCCAATGGCTCCTGCATCTCAGCCAATGAGGGAGAGACCTGGGAGAGCCGCTGCTCTCGTTAACATCGCTGGATCAGGCCTGTAGGAGGGGGAGCTTCACACTGAAGTTTTTTTACCTTCATGCATACAATACATAAAAGTAAAAAACCTGCACCCTTTAGAACCACTTTATTATTTTGAAATGCCATTTTCATGACTCTTTGTTACTGAAGTACTTTTTATTTTTATTTTAGACTAATCCCTTCTAGAACCCAACATTGTGACAGATCCTCCTCTTTATTCCACAATATGTCTCCAAAATTACAATCCAATCTATTTCGGGGGCCAGACTGTATCCCCTTTTATCAGTGTCTAAAATGCTGAATAAGATAGTCCATTCCTTCTATTTAAAATGATAAGTTCACCTTTCGTAACATGTTACACCCATATTCAGGGTGTAACATGTTACAAACGGACCAGCTCCCCGATCCGACAGTTAACACACACACGCCGTAGTAATAATTTTAATTGTCCTGTGAATGGAAAACTGCACTACAAGGTCCGGCAGCCTTTTTGGCTGTCAGCTTGTAGTTCTCAGTGAACTACGATGGCGCTGTGGAGCCCCGGCGTAGTCCATTCTCTCTTCCTGTGAGATTGTATCCGCTTGCCCATACAGGGCTGTACAGGCACACAGATACACCAACAGATCTGCATGGTACCAGCGATCTGCTGATCACTGGTTCAATGCTTCAGGGGCTCAAAAAAAAAAAAAAAAATGCAATTTTTTTTACCTGAAAAAAAAAATTAGCTTTTATTCTCTTTCTAAAAAGTGATCTTATCCTTTAAATATCAAATGTTGAAAAAAAAAAAAAAATGTTAATCGCCATTCATAAAATTGACGCAGCACCTAATGACTTGGATACTTATGATTTAAAAAAACACAACTTTCAGACTCTAGTTGCTTTGGTGTGGTGCTCTTATTCATCTATCTGGATTTGGGAAATTAGGTCCATTTAATTCAGGCCTGGGCAACGCTCTGGTTGCTCCCAAACAAGATGGAAACCCAGTTACTTCTTGTGACAGCTGGAAAGTGCTAGCTCTCTGTTTTTTCCTATCATTTGTTGATAGACGAGACCCGCAGAGTTTAGGCCTGGACCTGTCCCTGGCTGGATTTTTCACTCCCCAGCAGCAAAATGGCTGCACAATGGCCCACATCGGATTTTGCTAAATCTCCTACTGTTTAAACGTTATCTCCTACTAGTAACCTCATTATTGAGGCATGCAGCTATCCCCGAGCTCCACATGTATCTGCTCCCTCGCCTCCACATCCAGGGAAAGCACAGAGCATTCAAATACATATTTTAATTAAATGTAATTGAGCGTGGATTGGAGATGAGGCTCATTTTACACCTAGAATCTGCTGTAAAACATATTTTATGACCACATTAAAATGTAGTTTAACAGCAAGAAATTTATCTGTGGCCGACTATTAAAAATGGGTTTACTATAGCCAAATGATCACCGTTTTACATTGGCGAGCAAAAGAAAAGTGACAGGCCAGCAATCTACACAAAATAAACATGTCTCCGGATTGGCTGGAAATATCCTCCTATTTCCTGAAACTATTTTATATTCACATTTGTGGTAACAGCAGGTTTCCCATAGGCCAATATATCAATTTTGTAATCTGAGGTTTGCAGCCCTTTAAAATTGTTTAACCACTTGCTTACAGGGCACTTAAACCCCCCTCCTATCCAGACCAATTTTCAGCGCTGACGCATTTTGAATGACAATTGCACGGACATACAACAAAATTAAATTTTTATCATTTTCCACCACAAATAGAGCTTTCTTTTGGTGGCATTTGATCACCTCTGCAGTGTTTTTACTTTTTATTAAAAAATTCAGTTTACATTTTTTTTTTTAACAAAATTTTTAAATTTTTTTTTTTATATTTTGTTAAAAAAAATTTAAAATGGGTAATTTTTCTCCTTCATTGATGTACGCTGATGAGGCGGCAGTGATTGGCACTGATGGGTGGCAGTGATGGGCGGCAGTGATGGGCACTGATGGGTGGCAGTGATGGGCACTGATGGGTGGCAGTGATGGGCACTGATGGGCGGCAGTGATGGGCAGCACTGCCAGGTGGCACTGATTGGCACTACAGGTGGGCATTGATAGGTGGCATTTGTGGGCATTGATAGGTGGCACTTATATGGCACTATTAGGTGGCACTGATGAGGCAGATGTGCCTCTTCCACTTGGGGACCGATGTCCCTCACATCCGAGCCGGTGATCAGCGTGAGTAGAAAAAACAAACGATTACCGATCTTTTGTTTACATCATGTGATCAGCTGTCACCGGCCCCTTACTCGGATCGGTGATCAGCCGAGTCTCAGTGACTCGGTGATCACAGCGCGCTCGGCGCACACCCTGCAGGGCACGCGCAGGGAGCGTGCACAGGGGAGGCCGTCATATGACGGCCTCCCGGGAATTCAGGTCTGCGCTGTGGCCATCATTCGGCCATAGCGTGGATGTGTAGTGGTTAAAGGGTAATTAAATGCACAAACAAAAATGTAATCTATTGCAGCTTACCAGACCTTAGATGTGGGGGCTGCAGTGGTTTTCTTTTTACCTGGTAATCCTCTGAATAAACACACTTCCCCCGTCTCTTGGTGACTACGCTCACTCCTCCACTGTACCCATTCAGGGAGCCATGGTTGTCACCCAGGCTAGACAACCAACATGGCTTCCTTTCCTCTTCAGGTCCAATACGTGGGAGTGGGGAATTCATAGTTTACAGAGGATAGCTTGAAGGAAGATAACTGTTTGATATCAGTTCCAACTCACAGTGATAAGGACATGGCATTTCTGGCCAGGGTAACAGGTCATTTCCTATTCTTGCTAAAAAAAAAAATGTTCTTAGGCTGGAAAAAGAAAATGAGGTACCTCACCATGTCCAATGACTGGAATGCTGCACTGTACAGTGCCTTGAAAAAGTATTCATACCCCTTGAAATTCTCCACATTTTTTCATGTTACAACCAAAAACGTAAATGGATTTTATTGGGATTATATGTGATAGAACAACACAAAAGTGGCACATAATTGTGAAGTGAAAATGAAGAATGGTTTTCCAAATTTTTTACAAATAAAAATGTGAATAGTGTGGCGTGCATTTGTATTCAGCCCCCTTTACTCTGATACCCTTAACTAAAAAATCTAGTTGAACCAATTAACTTCAGAAGTCACCCAATTAGTAAATAGAGTCCACCTGTGTGTAATTTAATCTCAGTATAAATACAGCTGTTCTGTGAAGCCCTCAGGAGGTTTGTTAGAGAACCTTAGTGGAAAAAAACAGCATCATGAAGGCCAAAGAACACACCAGACAGATCGGGGATAAAGCTGTGGAGAAGTTTAAAACAGAGTTAGGTTATTAAAATATATCCCACGTTTTGAACATCTCATGGAGCTCTGTTCAATCCATCATCCGAAAATGGAAAGAGTATGGCTCAATTGCAAACCTACCAAGACATGGCCGTCCACCTAAACTGACAGGCTGGGCAAGGAGAGCATTAATCAGAGGAGCAGCCAGGAGGCTCATGGTAACTCTGGAGGAGCTGTAGAGATCCACAGCTCAGGTGGGAGAATCTGTCCACCGGAATACTATTAGTAATGCTCTCTGGCCTTTATGGAAAAGTGGCAAAAAGAAAGCCATTGTTGAAAGAAAGCCCTATAAATTCCCATTTGAAGTTTGCAAGAAACCATGTGGGGGACACAGCAGACATGTGGAAGAAGGTGCTCTGGTCAGATAAGACCAAAATTTAGCTTTTTGGCCTAAAAGCAAAATGCTATGTGAGGCAGAAAACTAACACTGCACCTCACCCTGAACACACCATCCCCACCGTGAAACATGGTGGTGGCAGCATCATGTTGTGGGAATGCTTTTCTTCAGCAGGGAAGCTGGTCAGAGTTGATAAGAAGCTGGATGGAGCCAAATATAGGGCAATCTTAGAAGAAAACCTGTCAAGAGTCTGCAAAAGACTTGAGACTGGGGCGGAGGTTCACCTTCCAGCAGGACAATGACTCTAAACATACAGCCAGAGCTACAATGAAATGGTTTAGATCAAAGCATATTCATTAGTTAGAATGGCCCAGTCAAAGTCCAGAATCTGTGGCAAGACTTAAATTGCTGTTCACAGATGCTCCCCATCCATTTTGCAAAGAAGAATGGCCAAAAGTTTCTCTCTAGATCAGGGATATGCAATTAGCGGACCTCCAGCTGTTGCAAAACTATAAGTCCCATCATGCCTCTGCCTCTGGGTGTCATGCTTGTGGCTGTCAGAGTCTTGCTATGCCTTATGGGACTTGTAGTTCTGCAACAGCTGGAGGTCCACTAATTGCATATCCCTGCTCTAGATGTTCAGAGCTGGTAGAGACACAAAAAGACCCGCAGCAAAAGGTAGTTCTACAAAGTATTGACTCAGGGAGGCTGAATACAAATGTACACCACACTTTTCAGATATTTAGTTGAAAAAAAAAAAAAAATTTAGAAAACCATTTATCATTTTCCTTCCACGTCACAATTATATGCCACTTTTGTGTTGGTCTATCACAGGGGTCTTCAAACTACGGCCCTCTAGTTGTTCATGAACTTCAATTCCCATCATGCCTAGTCATGTCTGTGAATGTCAGAGTTTTACAATGCCTCATGGGAAGTGTAGTTCTGCAACAAGCTGGAGGGCCGTAGTTTGAGGATCCCTGGTCTATCACATATCCATTTAAGTTTTTGGTTGCAACATGACAAAATGTGGAAAATTTCAAGGGGTATGAATACTTTTTCAAGGCACTGTATTACTAACGGTTTACTAACTGTTAATAAAACCAATGGCCACTACTCCATACTCCTACTGCTTGACCTCTCTGCGGCCTTTAATACTGTTGACCACCCGCTCAATAAACACCAATACTATGACCCCCAAGATTCTGCTCTATCCTGGTTCTCCTCCTACCCATTACAGAGCTCCTTCAGTGTTACCTATTGCCCCTTTCTGTGGGGGTCCCCCAAGGCTCTGTTCTTTGGACCCCTTCTCTTCTCTATCTACACCTCCTCCCTTGGTCACTTGATAACGGCCCACGGCTTCCAATACCATCTATACGCCGAAGACACCCAAATCTGTCTACTCCTCACCTCACTCCTTCAGTCTCCTCTTGCATTACTAACGTGCTCATCAGCATGGATGTCGGACCACTACCTTAAACGAAATCTCTCTAAAACAGAGTTGATAATATCCCCCCCCCCCCCCTGCATGACTTTTCTATCCATATTGCAACCATCAATCCCTCCCCTCATGCCAGGGTACTAGGTGTAATCCTAGACTCGGACTTGTCCTTTCAGCCCCAAATCCAATTGTTGTCAAAGGCTGGAAGAATTCACCTCCATAACATCTCTAAAATACACGCCTTTTTAAACTAATAAAACCACCAAGCTCCTCATTCACTCCCTTGTTATCTCTCGCCTCGACTATTGCAACTCCCGTCTCATGGGCCTGCCTCGCCATAGGCTCCTCCCCTCTTCAGTCTATCATGAATGCTGCTGCCAGACTTATCCACCTTCCCAACCACTCAGTGTCTGCCACCCCTCTCTGCCAATCCCTCCACTGACTCCCAATCACCCAGCTAATTAAATTCAAAGTACTAACCACAACATACAAAGCCATTCACAACTCTGCCCCGAGCTACATCACCAATCTTGTCTCCAAATATCACCCAAGCTGTCCTCTACGCTCCTCTCAAGACCTCCTACTCTCAGGCTCCCTCCCCCATACTTGTCTCCAGAGCCTCTCCCATCCTCTGGAACTCTCTACCTCAACCTGTCTGGTTATCTCCTACTAGCTGCCTTCAGGCGATCCCTGAAAACTCATCTCTGCAACAAAGCTTCTCACCTCCAACTAATCTTTAACTACTTCCATCAGTTCATTCCCCACAGTTACAACCTTTTGTACCACCTGCCCCATTTTATTAGATTGTAAGCTCTTCTGAGCTCTTAATCCTCTTGTATTTTATTGTATTGTAACTGTATTGTCTCTCTCTTATAATTGTAATGTGCTGCATAAACTGTTGGCGCTATATATATCCTGTATAATAATAATATTACATTTTTGTTCTTGAGTTTCAAAACCCATTAAATAGGCAGCTTACCCAAGAGCGATATTTCAGTAATGCAGCCTGGTGGCCTAAAGCAGACCACTTACTGGACAATGAAGTTGCCCTTTACTTTCATAACCAATAGGGCGCCGTACAAAGTCAAAGAGCAACCAATGTTCTTGGCAAAAGTCATAAGGTGGATGGAACCAAACCAGAACTTACCTCATAAAAAAACTCATCTTCAGCGTTTGCAAACATCATCTCCTCCTTGCCCTGAGGTCCTCCACTGCCAATGGATTTCTCCGGTTCCATTAAAGTTTTGCTGATAATGAGATAGTAATAGCATTTGCCGCATGGCTTGTTGGTTCGCTGGGCTTCTGCAAGCTCCTTCCTGTTTGGAAGTACAAGGGGGAACAGTTACAATGACACCAAAATGATATCCTTTATTCTTCAAAAAATAATCCATACACATCCACTGCTTAAGGCTGCATTCACACATGATCATGGGCGGAATCGCCGCATTCACGAATGGCTGCAAAACAAGGGAAGCGCTTGCAAATTGTGACACTGTCACCCAAAAGCAGCTCATGGTCCTTTTTGAGCAAAACTGTGGCGCAATTGTGGTGTCATTAGAAGTAATGGCATTGAAAACGCGTCCCACGTTTTGCAGCCATTTGAAATCGTGGGGCGGAATCGATTCCACCTGAGATTGTGTGTGAATGCAGCCCAATGGTCCCGTAATCTGCTTTTCATTCAATCATTCCTTACTGTGGTTTTCTGCCTTATTGTAACTTTCCCAGTGAGCTACCAAACTTCTCCTTTTCCCCACTCACATGGAAAAAAAAAAAAAAAAAAAAATTATATATATATATATATATATATATATATATATATATATATATATATATATATATATATATATATATATATATATATATATATATATATATATATATATATATATATAATGATGGCTTTGAGCAAGGTACTTTTTGAGGTAAGAATACAGACTTGAATAGAATTTTTTTTTTTAACCAGAGATTAGTATCAAATTAACCACTTCATCCCCAGAAGATTTTCCCCCTTTAATGCTATATATGGTGTCCGTGGCACTGCGTCGCTTTAACTGAAAATTGCGTGGACGTGCGACGCTGTACCCAAACAAAATTGATGTCTTTTTTTTACCCACAAATAGAGCTTTCTTTTTGTGGCATTTGATCAACTCTGCGGTTTTTATTTTTTGTGCTATAAACAAAAAAAAAATAAAAACATAATTTTGGAAAGAAAAAAAAACACGTTTAATTTTTTGCTATAATAAATAAATAATAATCCCCAAATTTTTTTTTTTTTTTTTTTATTTCGTCATCAGTTTAGGCCAATATGTATTCTTCTACATATTTCTGGTAAAATAAAAAAAATTAAAAAAAGCAGTAAGCGTATATTAATTGGTTTGCGCAAAAGTTATAGCGTCTACAAAATAGGGGAAAGATTTATGGCATTTTTATTATTTTTTTTTGACTGTACGGGGGTCCAGTGCGATTTTGATGCATTCCATCGCGTTCCAGTGCAGGAAAAATGCAGCATTTCTACTTTTTTTTTTTTTTTCTGGAACTGACCTCACTGGTGTAAACTATGCCATTGTAAACCATATAACCTACTTACTAAAAAATGTATTCTGCCCACTGAAATAAGCGAACGCTCAAGCTCTTCAGACACCTAGCTTTAATGCGCGTTTAGCTGCGTTTCTACACATCAAGTGTCTCCTGCCAAAATGCTGCTGCCCCTGGGACACAATGGCAATTTGTTTTTTTACCAGCCTCTAAACCCCTATGTGTACATGGACACATAGGATAACATGCAGGAGCATTTTAAAGGCACACTAAAAAAAAAAAAAAAACACAACGCCAGACGCCCATAACAGCAGCATTTAAAAAAAATAAAAAAATGCCCTGTGTGCATCAGACCTCAGACCTTATTGAGAAGCAGTCACAACTAGACTTATGCCAAAAAAAAAAAAAAATCAATCAGTCTTAAAATATCACTAAACCCACATCATAAAAAAAAACTCAATAAATGATGTATTACATGCTGTTCATACTCAGTCACGATGGGGTTCATTTTCTGCAAAAAAACCTGGTTGATCATGATGATTTCTATCTGCACCTTCTGTTCATGTCCCCAATTCAGCTAGGGATTTTGCAGATGTGGTGGCAACTCTGCACATGCTCAGTTTTCAGTGAGTTTCTATGCTAAGCAGTTCTACCCCATCACATCTGAGCAGCCCATGTGACTATAAAGCCACACATGTGGGCATATACACAGTGGTAAATGACTGTCCACTCCCTTCCTCCCCCTCCATGCCCACTAACCAGCTAAACACAATGGGGGAGGGATATTACATGTATATTAATGGAGGCTTCACCTCCCTCTTCCTTTAAGACACAGGCTGGAGGGGCGTGACACAGCCTGTGACTGGCAGAAATCCGCCCACACCATTTTCTTGCCAAAAAAATAATAAAGATTTGATTTCAAATACCGTATATATTTGTATGACAATTTAAAAGTTTATTGGATACTTATTTATTTTTACACTGTATTTCAAATGCAGATTTTTTTTGAAAATGTGACCAGCAGCAGAGGACTATAAGCACCCTACAGACAGACTGGGAAAGATCTGGGTCATGTGACAGCTGTATGTAGATTAGAAAAAAGGTACTTAGATTTTTTTTTTTTTAATTATTAAAATAATTAGTGCCATCATCCCTACACAGAAAGTGAAGGGACAGTGTAAGCTAAACCGTGTGTATTTAGTATCACTTTAAACCTGAATTTCAGGCAAAAATCTAAATACAGATGGAATACTTATACTTACCTGTCAAAACGATTTGCATTTCTGTCTATCCAGTCCTGGGATTCACACAACTCTGCCACTCAACACAGCCCTGTCTAGCAGGGCAGAAGACCTGATTTTCTCTGCTGCAGTTCAGGTGGTTGTAAAGGAAGTTTTTTTTCATCTTCATGCATTAAGATAAAAATCATTCTGTGTGCAGAAGCCCCCCTAATACTTACTTAAGCCACATCTCGATCCAGCAATGTTGCACGAAAGACTCGGCTGTCTGGGACTCTCCCTCCTCATTGACTGAGACAGCAGCGAACTGCCATTGGCTCCTGCTGTTGTCAATCAGTGAGCCAAGAGGGAGAGAGAGAGGCAGGGCCGAGGGTCGGTGTCTGAATGGACACAGGGAGCTGCAGCTCAGCTTGGGTGCCCCCATTGCAAGCTGCTTGCTGTGGGGGGCACTCAACAGGAGGGAGGGGCCAGGAGCACCAAAGAGGGACCTGAGAAGAGGAGGATCAGGGCTGCCCTGTGGAAAACCAACTGCACAGAGGAGGCAAGTATAACATTTTTTTTGTTAATAAACTATACATAATAATAATAAAAAATACACGAGACTTTATTATCACTTTACGCAACACTTGCAGGTCTTGTTACTACCCCAAGCCTGTGACTGGACAGTGAAAAGAGAAGCAGAACCCTGTTGAGCACAATTTGCTCTCTATCTCCTCTTATCAGCATGTTCCGTGAACTCTGCTGTACAGGGGCATGCAAAAGAGTTAAAAAAAAAAAAAATTATAAAAAAATAAAATTAAAAAAATAATATGTATTAAAACAGAGCTAAACGCTAAAACAAAACAATTTTTTTTATTTTATCCCTTCTGCATATAAAACCCCCCCACAAAAAAATTAATATATTTTTTACAGTATTATATGTATTTATTTTTGTGAAATAAAGCGGCACTTCTGGGTTTCCAGCCACGGCCGGGACCCGCTGCCTCCTGGAATAGCTACATCACAGCTATCCCAGGAGGCAGTGTGTTACTAAGTGGCCACTGTGCGGCGCATGCGTGGCAGATGTGTGTGACCGCTGCCAGGTAGTATAGTGGCAACCTGCCAGAAGCACGTACAGAAATCCCCCCCCCTACACGTGGGCATATGCACCACTGGCCTCTGCCTGGTCTTAGATACCTGGAGGACACCAGCAGCACCTATACGCACATGCCTTAGTTTTAAAAGATGGCGGCGCAGTAGAGGGGAGAGGAAGAAAAAAAAAAAAACTCATTTAGCAGTTTAGTTCCGCTTTAAGAAACAGTATTCTTGCATGAATGTGTGCATTTTAGATCTGCCCGGAGTTCAGCTTTAAATACTGGACCGATCTCATAGCTGCCATGGTCTCCAGCAGCTCTTTGCAGATGACCAAGCTCTAATTAGGTCATAAATTCCACCTCAATCCTGAGATGTAATATAAAAGAGAGTCCAATGAGTGATTTATAACTTCTCAATGTGGAGGAATAAATTCTTCCTAAAATTTGGCAATAACAATAAACGTTATGCAAATGAGCGTTGGTTAAATGAGAAGTGTGCTGTGTAAACAGAAAACACAACATATCGCTGACAGTTTACTATTAAATTATAGGCCCGGAGCCAGCTCATTTATACCGGGATCTGCTTATAGCGCGCAGCGCCATTTACAGCCATTACTGCTAGTCTGACCCGGAGGCTCGCTACTTCATTTGTGCTGCAATCTTAACTAGATTTACTGCAGTCGTGTCAGTGCGAAAACCAGTAATTTCTCCATATCTAGGGGTGACCCTTCTCCTGCGCGACACCCACTTCTCCGCAATTAACAATTTACAGCCGCCAGACCCAAACGCCACTCTGTGCCGGAATTAATAATGGAATTCATAGTTCATGGCAGGTTAACAAGGAAAGCCCGAGCACCATGTATCATCTTATGGAAAATGCATTTACACAGTTTTTTTTTGTAATTTTATACTGTTATTGCTTTGGTATTATTGTATAGTTGAAGAATATAATTTTCCGACTTTTTATGATGCATTCAATTTCTAAAGGTTTTTGTTTAAAAGCTTAAAGCTGAACTCCAGGCAAACGGCAAAATTCGATTTGGTTCGCACCAGAACTTGCGAACAGGCTAAAAATTCGGATGAACACCGTAAAAGTCTATGGGACAAGAACATGAAAAATCAAAAGTGCTCATTTTAAAGGCTTATATGCAAATTATTGCCATAAAAAGTGTTTGGGGACCCGGGTCCTGCCCATCAATGCAAAAAAAGTTTAGAAAATGGCCGTTTTTTCAGGAGCAGTGATTTTAATAATGCTTAAAGTGAAACAATAAAAATGAAATATTCCTTTCAATATCGTACCTAAGGGGGTGTCTATAGTATGCCTGTAAAGTGGCGCATTTTTCCCATGTTTAGAACAGTCCCTGCACAAAATGACATTTCTAAAAAGAAAAATTGTCATTTAAAACTGATCACGGCTGTAATGAATTGTCGGGTCTCGGCAATATAGATCAAAGTAATTGGAATAAATATGGCATGGGAGTCCCCCCCCCCCCATTACCAGGCCCTTTGGGTCTGGTATAAATATTAAGGGGAACCCCGAACCAAAAGAGAAAAAAAAATTTGCGTAGGCCCCCCCCCTCCAATAACAGGCCTTTATCCGAGCACGCAACCTGGCAGGCCGCAGGAAAAAAGGGAGGGGGACGAGAGAGCGACCCCCCCCTCCTGAACCATACCAAGCCACATGCCCTCAACATTGGCAGGATGCTTTGGAGTAGCCCCTCAAAGCACCTCGTCCCCATGTTGATGGGGACAAGGGCCTCATCCCCACAACCCTTGCCCGGTGGTTGTGGAGGTCTGCGGGCAGGGGGCTTATCGGAATCTGGAAGCCCCCTTTAAACAAGAGGACCCCCAGATCCCGCTCCCCCCCTATGCAAATTGGTAACAGGTACACTGCCAAGTCACAAAAAAAAAAAAAAAAAAAAAAAAAAATCAAAAAAATAGTAAAAAATTACAAGACACTTTGGGACAAACCCTTTATTAAAAAAGAAATATATCCATGGAAGGCTCCCGCCGAGTGATGCTTCTTCTCGATGACAGCTGTTATATAGATGAGGGCGGGGCCACCCGCTGACGTAAATGAGTGACCCCGCCTCCCCATATGCCACGTGACGTCAGAGGAAGACGGGGGGTCACCTGTCTACGTCACCGAGTGTCCCCGCCCTTAGCTATATAACAGCTGTCAAAGCGAGAAGCGTGCAGTGTGCGGGAACCTCCCATGGAGGTGGAACTGTTGCGGCTTTTTTTTTTTCTTTCTTTTTTCGGTCTTTTTGGCAGGGTGAGATGGATTTACATCGTGGGACATTTTTTTTTTTTTAACCACTTCCCGACCGGCGCACGCCGATGTACGCCAGCAGAATGGCACGGCTGGGCAAATGGCCGTACCCGTACGTCCCTTTGAATTTGCGGCCGTGCCATTGCTGCACGCCGGCAGGGAGCTTCGCGAGTCGGGCCGCGGGTCCCGCGGACTCAATCGCCGCAGGGATACCCGTGATCGCCTCACAGAGAGGACGATTGGGGAGATGCTAATGTAAACAAGCATCTCCCCGCTCTGCCTAGTGACAGTGTCACTGATCTCTGCTCCCTGTGATCGGGAGCAGAGATCAGTGACGTGTCACGCGTAGCCACGCCCCCCCCCCCCCCACAGTTAGTAACACTTCCCAGGACATACTTAACCCATTCACTACCAGTGTCATTTACACAGGAATCGGTGCATTTGTATAGCACTGATTGCTGTATAAATGACAATGGTCCCAAAAATGTGTAAAAAATGTCCGATGTGTCCGCCATAATGTCGCAGTCACGATAAAAAAAATAAAAAAATAAAACACATCGCTGATCGCCACAATTACTAGTAAAAAAAAAAATTCATAATAAAAATGCCATAAAACTATCCCCTATTTTTTTAAACGCAATAACTTTTGCGCAAACCAATCAATAAACGCTTATTGCGATTTTTTTTTTTTTTTTACCAAAAATATGTAGAAGAATACATATCGGCCTAAACTGAGGAAAAAAAAGGTTTTGTTTTTTTTAAATATTTTTTTGGGATATTTATTATAGCAAAAGTAAAAAAAAAAATGCGTTTTTTTCAAAATTGTTGCTATCTTTTTGTTTATAGCGCAAAAAATAAAAAACCGCAGAGGCGATCAAATACCACCAAAAGAAAGCTCTATTTGTGGGGGGGGGGGGGGGGGAGGACGTCAATTTTGTTTGGGAGCCACGTCACACGACCACGCAATTGTCAGTTAAAGCGACGCAGTGCCGAAAGGGGGTAAATTCTTCCGGGGCTGAAGCTGTTAATATAGAACTTGTCCCAAAGTGTCTCGTCATTTTTACTATTTTTGACTTTTTTTGTGAATTGGCAGGGGTACAATGTACCCGTTACCATTTCACATAAGGGGGGGGATCTGGGGGTCCCCTTGTTAAAGGGGGCTTCCAGATTCCGATGAGCTCCCTGTCCGCAGACCCCCCACAACCACAGGGCAAGGGTTGTGGGGATGAGGCCCTTGTCCCCATCAACATGGGGATGAGACCCTTGTCCACAAGGTGCTTTGGGGGGGCAACTCCAAAGCATCCTCCCCATGTTGAGGGCATGTAGCCTGGTACGGTTCAGGAGGGGGCGCTCTCTCGCCCCCTCTCTTTTCCTGCGGCCTGCCAGGTTGCGTGCTCAGATAAGGGTCCAGTATGGATTTTGGGGGGACCCACGCAATTTTTTTTTTTCTTACATTTTGGTTCAGGGTTCCCCTTAATATTCATACCAGACCCAAAAAGGCCTGGTAATGGACTGGGTGGGGGGGCGGCTCATGCCGTTTTTTTTTCAATGAGTTTTATCTATATTGCCGAGACCCGATAATACATTACAGCCACAATCAGTTTTGAATGACAATTTTTCCTTTAGAAATTTTTGCTGTGGTACTGTTCTAAACACGGGAAAAATGCGCAACTTTACAGGCATACTAAGGACATGCCCAGGCACAATATTTAAAGGAATATTTTATTGTTTCACTTTACCACACCTGGAACGTGTGAGAGATAGGAGCGTGTTTTTTATCCATTTTAAAATAGAATACTTACACAAAGTACCGTACTTCATCCTGACTAGCTGGAGGAGTTTATCTCTTACGACCAGAACTACATCTAAATAGGGACCAGATCATTCCACTTTACTGGAAAACTACCACTACCCCCCCACTATCCTCTTGGGTCTCCATTGTCAACGATATCATGCGAATGGAGGAGATGATTGCCTTAGATAATGACACTTATGATAAATTTCAAACCATGTGGCTAATATGGATTGATTACGCCACCTCCGATGCTTTGAAAAATCTGCTAAAAACCACCTGATTAAATAAATTCAACCCAGAGCCCCCATTGTGTTGCCCCAGGGCCTGCCAGCTTGACCTGAACCCCCTACCCTTACCCGTCCTCCACCCTCCTTCCTCTCCTCTTCTCCTCTCTCTCTCTTTTCTTTCCAATACTCTCTCCTCCTCATACCTTTAATGATACAAGTAGCAGAAGTTGAAATTAATGAACAGTCGTTGTACTATAGCATGGTATAAATGTTATTTATAGGATTGAATCTGAACCGAACTGGTGTACACTCATTCTTATATACTCTGCTCCCTGTATTTATATGTTTGTGTACAGACAAATTATTTTCAACCGTGCTAATCGCTATATACTATGTTCTGCCAATGTTAAATGACTCTGTATAACCTTGCAAACTTAATAAAAATATATTTGACTCTAAATAGGGACCAGAAAATGTCTTCTAGTCCTGCCAGTCAGGTCAATATCTACGTTCCATTGTTCTTGTACATCGGAAAACTTGGAGGGCCTTTCAGTCACCAACAATTTATAGTGAGCGCTACAATAGCCAATGGAGACTCTCAAATTAGATTAGCACCACCAATGTCAGAAAAAAAAGTCTAATTACCACCATTCAATGAGAGAGCCACAGCTGCCGCTACAAACTCTTCCCTTGGGCTGTTGGGTGGTGGGAAGTGCAGCTTTGCTAAAAGTTAGCCAGAAGTCGAGGCCCTCTGTACAGAATCCATCAATAAAGGGTGTAAGGGTTAAAGAATATATTACCCCAGCATTTCATATTCCCGATAGGTGTCTACTGCATCATGTACTTGTGTTAGAAAGTATCCTGTTCTGTGTATTGCTTTCTTTTTGTGAAAAACTTGGTGACCCTGCTTTTCTATTTCAAATTGACCACCCTAGGCATGAGAGCACATCCAACCTGGCATGATCATTTTTTTTTTTACATTCTTTATTTAGAAATTTTTGGAACAAAGACAGGGGTGCAGCAACACTAACTACAGTTGGACATAATAGAGCATGGTCAGTTTTCTAACTGTGCTGGGAGCTCAACCTGCCTGTTCTCCAATAAAGAAAGACTTCTGCTGACAAGTCCCCCCACAACCACTCACTGGGAAGATCAGTGTACTGCTGTTTCTCCCTCTCTAAGCCCTTCAATCACTACTGAGGACAAAGATTATGTGGTCGCTTAAAAAAAAAAAAAAAAAAAAAAAAAAAAGAGAAGTTTGTATGTATGCATGCATGCATATATATATATATATACACATATACACACACACATAATATATATATATATATATACACACACATAATATATATACACATAATAATAATATATATATATATATATATATATATATATATATAATCACACACACACATATATATATATACACATATATATACATACATACATACATACATACACACACAATATATATATATATATATATATATATATATATATATATATATATATATATATATATATATATATATATATATATATATATATATATATATATATATATATATATATTAGAGGTCGACCGATATGGGTTTTTCTCTGGCCGATGCCGATGCCGATATTTAGAAATCGCGGTGGCCGATGGCCGATATGTGATGCCGATTTTTTTGGCCGATTTTTTTTTTTTTCTTTTTTCCCTTCATCTCAAAAAATCTAACAGTTAAACCCCTTTCACACTGGGGCGTTTTTCAGGCGCTTTTGGGCTAAAAATAGCGCCTGTAAAGTGCCTGTAAAACGGCTCCCCTGCAGTCTCAGTGTGATATCCCGAGTGCTGTCACACTGAGGCGATGCGCTGGCAGGATGTAAAAAAAAGTCCTGCAAACGGCATCTTTGGAGTGGTGTATACCGCTCCTCCACCACTCCTGCCCATTGAAATGAATGTGCACCGCTGCCGAAGCCCCTGCAAAGCGTTTTGGCAGCGGCGCTTCAGGGGCGCATTTAACCCCTTCCTCGGCCGCTAGCTGGGTTATAAGCGCCCCGCTAGCAGCCGAATAGCGCCTCTAAAATGACGGTAAAGCGCCGCTAAAACTAGCAGCGTTTTACCATCAACGCATGCCTGCTCCAGTGTGAAAGCAACCTTAAGTAATACAGAAATTTTTTTTCATTTAAACATTAAACAAAACAAACCTCCAATCAGTTCACTTGTATGTATAATTTAGAAAACGAAAAAAACAAAACAAAAACTATCTTAAATATTAAATACACAAAAACAGGTAATCAAAACTTTTGGACGAATAAAAATGGGCTAACTTTACTGCTTAGGTTTTTTTTTTTAATTCATTACTGTATTTTTTTTTAAAATTGCGTTTGAAAGACCGCTGCGCAAATACCGTGTGACATAAAATATTGCAACAATCACCATTTTATTCCCTAGGGTCTCTGCTAAAAAAATATATATAATGTTTGGGGGTTCTAAGTGATTTTCTAGCAGAAAATACAGGATTTTTACTTGTAAGCAACAAGTGTCAGAAAAGATTTAGTCTTTAAATGGTTAAACTGAAAACTTCTCCACGGAGTTCAGTCTATTGATAAAAAGAACCTGAAAGATACAAATGTATCTTCTTATCAGACTTGGCAGGCTGCCCAGAGGAGGGGAGAAGAAAACTTCACAGATAACTTAGGGAAACTTGCATTAACTTCTATTACAGAAGTCATTTGCAAGTCACGGCTGAAGTTACAATCGGCCTTTTTTATCAGCACAATCGGCCGATGCCGATTAAGTAAATAACGCCAAATATCGGCCGATATATCGGCCGGCCGATATATCGGTCGACCTCTAATATATATAAAATATATATATATATATAAAATAAGGCATAATCCCTCCTATAGCTCAGCTAAGCCTTAGTTTTGTAACAAGTAATGTAAGGACAAACACAAAAGAGAGGGATCCCTGTGTCCTGTGATGTACTCCAAGAAAAGGATTTTACAGGTAAACCAACATCATTTTTATATCAGAGGCCACAGAGCATCTTCATATTCATTACCAAAGCACTGAACATGAACAGTGGGCAACGCCGCTACAAAGCCAATAACCCAAAAACAGACCAAAGCCAATAACCTAAAACAGAACAGGTTCAAATGGAGAAGTCTGTACCACAATCACCACTAAATGAAAGTCCCACAGAGACAGAGGGACTGCACCGGCAGAACGATTCACCTGAGACAAGATAGGTCTCTGAAACCAAACAGCCAAAGCAGAAATCTGCACCTTAAATGGTACTTAAAGGGTAACTCCACTTTCGTGGGGCAAAAAATTAGCAAATAAAAGAAAAAAATAATGTGCAATTGTATACGCTATAAGTCACATTGTAATTGAATGTTATTAAAAATGACTTTTCCTTTTCAATCTGCAGTCGCTGTAATTTTCTGAAAAGGCAATGCAAATTGGCTACCTGGAGGTGTTCTGTAAACAGAATGTGTACTGAACACACCCCAGAAACATAATTTCCTGCTTGTGTAATTGGCTCACCGACTTTCCTAGAAGTCTGCACTAAGATACACGTCAGATTTCATGCATCCCCTGCAACAACAATGTCATTTTTGGTAAGACACTCCCATTATATTGATTTTCCCACATGGACACAGAGAAACAGAGGGATTTCTTCAGAATAACAAAAAGGTAGGAATCTGCAACAAAGGTTGTTATAATCCTTGTAATGTACACAGATCACCCAGAGGGGAATCTTTTTCCTAAAAGTGGAATTACTCTTTAAGACTGGAGACATCTGCACAGCAGACTGGAGAAAAGCCCACAATATACTGTCGGAACTTGTGAGCCTTACAACAAGCAAAAGAAGTCTTCCATGTACGATGGTACACCTTTCTGGAACTCTACTTCTTGCCCTGAGAAGGCCCATTGCTTGTATGACAAGAGATTTGTGATGTCTGCATACTACAGTCTTCTTGGCCAAGCAGGTGTGATCAGAATCACAAGAACGCCCTGCAGAAGGATCCCGGTCCAGGAAATACACAGTCCAACTTGTTGTTGAACCTAGACACCAACAGATCAACATACTGCATCTCACACCACAAATAAATTGCTGCAAACACCTCCGGGTGAAGGGCCCACTCACCTAGATTCAACTGATTGCTGAGAAACTTCACCTACCAATTTTATCCCCACGGGAATGTGCATAACGGAGAGGGCTGGAATGTCAGATTCTGCCCAGGACAAGATCAGATACATTTCTTCCTCAGCAGTGTTACTTTTTATCCCTACATGATGGCTGATGTGTGCCATCGCTGTGGCGTTGTCTGAGTGCACCCTGATGAGAAGGCCCCTTAAAGTCGACAGACCAATGTAGAAGAGCCAGCCGAATCCGCTGAAGTTCCAGGATGTTGATGGGCAACCTCCACTCCTCTGACAACCAGAAAGTGCAAACTAATAAATTATACTTTTTTACTATAGGATACACTTTAAAAAACAGGGACTTCATCCACCGGGACCATCAGGGTCTATTCATGTAGGAAATGGCCGGCCGATATATCGGTCGACCTCTAATATATATATATATATATATATATATATATATATATATATATATATATATATATATATATATTATATATATATATACACACACACATATACACACACACAAAGTGGATGTAAACCCACTTTTAGGTGAACAGCCTCAGATCATACACATAGTTGAAACAAATCCTCCTACATAAGTTTTACTTGTATATATCTGCTGTCTTCAGCTTTCTATATTCTTTAGAAAGTGCATATCCTGTTAGAAATCTGTCTTCCTATTTCAGTAGTGGGAGGGGAGTTTTGAGAAACTGTGCGAGAGTTGATTAGAGGAAAGGCACACACCCCCTCCACATAAGCAGAGGAACTAAGAAACTTGCAGAGCTGTGCTGTGAATAGACAAGCTCTCTGCTTACCTGTCTCTAAGCTCCCTCCCTAACACAAATTTCCAGCTGCTTTCATCTCCTGTGTTGGGGAACATGTCAGAAGTTATCATGCTGATAACAGAAGAACTCAGCAGCAGTGGGACTTAGGGCTTTGGAGAGAGATAAGTAAACACTGCAGATATACGTGTTAGGTCAGATTTCATGAATCGGGTTTACAACCACTTTAAGGGTTAACATTTACATGCATCACAAGGGGTCTACACTATGGCAGCATTCTTAGTGATGCTTCTTGTATATCACGTCCAAGTATAGGGGATAAGCTACAGCCTTGAACTGTGGATTCTTACTCTAGCTCTTTTGCTTCCTAGGTCTTTGCGTTAGACGCTGCAGGCCTGGTTCAAAGTATGCCCTGGGATCCCTGATTTTGTGACACATCACAAATAATCTCCATCTATAGCTGGACCCATGCACTGGGGATGGCCGATACCTTCCATGAGCAAGTCTAAGCGATTGGGTGTGCTAGCCAAGAGAGGAGGAGGACACTGCAACATGGAGGAAGGGTGGAAAAATGTTTGTAGAGCTCTGGGGACAAAACAAACACAGGTGGTAGGAACATGGAGGGATGGGGGTACTTTAGATTTTGTCCAGAGATGGGCTTTAAACCTTACCATCCTATCCATTTGAAGACAAGCAAATACAGAATGGGAAGGGTGTTCCCCCCCATAGACATCAGTAAATGAGATCTAAGATTACCTAGCCTGTCTGATGATCAGCGTACAGGCAGTTCTCAGCGCAGAGGCTCTCTGAATTGTACACAATCATTTTTTACTTGTGACAGCGAAGCAGAAACAGTTTCAGTACAAAATTCATTAAAACAGCATTTTCCCAATTTGAAAGCTGTACAGATTATAAATGAATCTTAACGAGAAGCACTGTGGTTTTTGTGCTCCAAACATATGAGAAACAATTACAGTTCTACTTTTCATAGGAAAACAAAGACAGAACATATCCTGCCTCTACTAATCATATCAAATTCATTGTCACATTGTTACAGTTTTTAGTCTTTGCACTTCAACACATTTACATTTAAATAACATCTTTGATGGTGACTGAAGGAAAATGAGAAAAAAAAAAGCTGGAAATTAGACTTACTGGAGCTGCTGGTGCATGGGCAGAGCAATCTGTGCAGGAACATTAATGAATCTCTCGCTGAGGAGAAGGCCTACAGGTTTGCTGTTGTCATTAAAAACTTTATCCAACTGTTCGACTATGCTCTGATCGCAGGTGTTCTCACACTGGCTCAGAACCAGTTCTTTAACTTGCTCAGCACATGGGGTATCCTAAGAAAACAAAATAGTGTCCTCATTAAGGAAGTTATTACAGTATGTTTTCAGAAAGTACTCATTTTAAGCCAGTCTAAAAATTTGGATTTTTTGACTTACTATCTAAAATTCCTTTTCTTTTTGGAAAATTCTGTTTGTTTTCAAACCACCAAAACGAAAAGTATAGTACGATAAAACAAACATACACCAGTCTCCTGGACCAGAATCCTAACCTATACATAATCATCTAAATACGAGGTAGAAAACCCACCATTTCCCAATCTTTGCAAAATGCCTGCAGTGGACTAAGCAAAGATATGGCGAGTCCACTGTACAGTAGAAAGGATCTTTACTATAGGACTGGAACACTAAAGGCCTCAAGGTACCATTGGCTAGAAACATACAATTAGGTCCATATATAAAACTGGACATAGGCACAAATTTCCGATTTTTTCAGTTATTTACCAAAACATATTCAAGCTATAGTTATATAATGGATATGGGCTGAAAGTTCACACTCTCTGGTTTAATTTGAGGGTATGTACATCCAAATCAGAGGAAGGGTTTAGGAATTACAGCTCTTAAGAATAGCCACCCCCCTTTTTCAAGGGACCAAAAGTAATGGGACAATTGAATCAAAAATTTTTCATGGGCAGGTGTGGGCTACTCCTTCGTTATTTCTATCAATTAAGCAGGTAAAAGGTCTGGAGAGGATTCTCCATGTGGTATTTGCATTTGGAATCCATTGCTGTGAACCTACATCATGCGATCAAAGGAGCTGTCCATGCAAGTGAAAACAGTCCATTGTAAGGCTTCAAAAAATAAAAAATAAAACAAATCCATCAGAGAGTTAGCAGCAACATTAGGAGTGGCCAAATCAACAGTTTGGTACATTCTGAGAAAAGAATGATGCACTGGTGAGCTCAGCAACATAAAAAAGGCCTGGATGTCCACCGAAGACAATAGTGGTGGATGATCGCAGGATCCTGAAAACTTCACGAGAGCAAATACAGAGGGTTCATCAAGGTGCAAACCATTCATAAGCCTGAATAGAAAAGCCAGATTAGAATTTGCCAAAACACATCTAAAAAAGCCAGACCAGTTCTGGAAAAGCATTCTTTGGACAGATGAAACTAAGATTAATCTGTACCAGAATGACGGGAAGAAAAAAGTGTGAAGAAGGCTTGGAACAGCTCATGATCCAAAGCACACAACGTCATCAGCAAAACAAGGTGGAGGCAGTATGATGGCATGGACATGCATGGCTTCCAGTGCCATGGGGTCATTGGTGTTTATTTATGATGTGACAGAAGACAGAAGCAGCCGAATGAATTCTGCAGTGTTTAGAGATATACTGTCAGCCCAGTTGATTGGACGGCACTTCACAGTACAGATGGACAATGATCCAAAACACACTGCAAAAGCAACCCAGAAGCTTTTGAAGGAAAAGAAGTGGAATATTCTGCAATGACCGAGTCAATCACCTGATCTCAACCCAATTGAGCATGCATTTCACTTGCTGAAGGCAAAACTAAAGGCAGAAAGATCCACAAATAAAGAACTGAAGACAGCTGCAGTTCGAGCCTGGCAAAGCATCAGAAGGGAGGAAACTCAGTCTTTGTTAATGTCCATGGGTTCCAAACTTCAGGTAGTTATTGTCAGTAAAGGATTCTCAAAAAAAATATTAAAAATTAACATTTTATTTATGATTATATTCATTTGTCCATTTACTTTTAGTAGCGACTAAGGCCATTGCCGAAACGTGTCAGCATTATTTTAGAGAGAAAGAATTGTGACTTTATATGAGGCCATGACCATCCAGTACAAAGGTCTCCATCCCTAATTATATGAAAAGAAGGGGAAATTGGGGGCAGAAAGGGCAATGGGACTTTATATGAAACACAACACTGAGGTAGGATGAATCATTCAATAAAAGGTAAACATAGTGTCAGCATTAGTGTTTTAATGTAACTCTGATACACCAATAAATGACACTTCAAGGATTACAGTCTTGCAGGCTCTTCTAACCATTGTTGCATTGGAGTGTGTTGGGATACATTGAGCCTCGGCACCTGTGAGTGGACCTGGTATGGATTGGGTTGTTCCTGCAGAGAGCGCTGTTACCTTTTTCTTTTCTAATCCAATAGTGGATGTGGTCAGCCAACCAGCACTGCCATACCTTTTAAAATTTTCTCAGGCACCCCCATCTCAAGTACGCTGCCTTATACAAGGACAGCACTTTATTAATTAGGCCTTTCCAAAAATGATTGGGAAGGAGCCTCTGGCTTTTTCCAGTATAAAAGTATGGATTTAGGAGCATACAATAGGGTAATAGACAGGAGCGTTCTCTGCACCCTAGTTGGTGCCAGATCTTCAACCAGACCCAAAAGGCAGGCCAGTATTGTCAACAGAACCAGCAGGAAGGCAAGCTCATGTAAAGTATGGATTACCCCCAGCCTGAATTCCTGTATTACTGGGCAGTAAACATACTTTTCTTTGAGTATATGACACAAGGCATCTTCATATTCCTGAGTACTTATGTGGCTACCTTCGGGGGGGAATGGCAACACTGGCAAAAAAATAAGGCATAATCCCTCCTATAGCTCAGCTAAGCCTTAGTTTTGTAACAAGTAATGTAAGGACAAACACAAAAGAGAGGGATCCCTGTGTCCTGTGATGTACTCCAAGAAAAGGATTTTACAGGTAAACCAACATCATTTTTATATCAGAGGCCACAGAGCATCTTCATATTCATTACCAAAGCACTGAACATGAATAGTGGGCAACGCCGCTACAAAGCCAATAACCCAAAAACATACCAAAGCCAATAACCTAAAACAGAACAGGTTCAAATGGAGAAGTCTGTACCACAATCACCACTAAATGAAAGTCCCACAGAGACAGAGGGACTGCACCGGCAGAACGATTCACCTGAGACAAGATAGGTCTCTGAAACCAAACAGCTAAAGCAGAAATCTGCACCTAATGGTACTTTAAGGGTAACTCCACTTTCGTGGGGCAAAAAATTAGCAAATAAAAGAAAAAAATAATATAGCGTATACAAATTGCACAAGTCACATTGTAATTGAATGTTATTAAAAATTACTTTTCTGTTTCAATCTGCAGTCGCTTTAATTTTCTGAAAATGCAATGCAAATTGGCTACCTGGAGGTGTTCTGTAAACAGAATGTGTACTGAACACACCCCAGAAACATAATTTCCTGCTTGTGTGATTGGCTCACTGATTTTCCTAGAAGTCTGCACTATTCATGATTTCATGCATCCCCTGCAACAAAAATGTCAATTTTGGTAAGACACTCCCAATATATTCATTTTCCCACATGGACACAGAGAAACAGAGGGATTTCTTCTGAATACCAAAAAGGTAGGAATCTGCAACAAAGGTTGTTATAATCCTTGTAATGTACACAGATCACCCAGAGGGGAATCTTTTTTTCCTAAAAGTGGAATTACTCTTTAAGACTGGAGACATCTGCACAGCAGACTGGAGAAAAGCCCACAATATACTGTCGGAACTTGTGAGCCTTACAACAAGCAAAAGAAGTCTTCCATGTACGATGGTACACCTTTCTGGAACTCTACTTCTTGCCCTGAGAAGGCCCATTGCTTGTATGACAAGAGATTTGTGATGTCTGTCATACTACAGTCTTCTTGGCCAAGCAGGTGTGATCAGAATCACAAGAACGCCCTGCAGAAGGATCCCGGTCCAGGAAATACACAGTCCAACTTGTTGTTGAACCTAGACACCAACAGATCAACATACTGCATCTCACACCACAAATAAATTGCTGCAAACACCTCCGGGTGAAGGGCCCACTCGCCTAGATTCAACTGATTGCTGAGAAACTTCACCTACCAATTTTATCCCCACGGGAATGTGCATAGCGGAGAGGGCTGGAATGTCAAATTCTGCCCAGGACAAGATCAGATACATTCCTTCATCAGCAGTGTTACTTCTTATCCCTACATGATGGCCGATGTGTGCCATCACTGTGGCGTTGTCTGAGTGCACCCTGATGAGAAGGCCCCCTAAGGTCGACAGACCAATGTAGAAGAGCCAACCCGCTCAAGTTCCAGGATGTTGATGGGCAACCTCCACTCCTCTGACAACCAGAAAGTGCAAACTAATAAATTCTACTTTTTTACTATAGGATACACTTTAAAAAACAGGGACCTCATCCACCGGGACCAACAGGGTCTATTCATGTAGGAAATGGCCAGGTCACAAGCCAGAGAACCCAATTTTTTTGTAGAATTCCTTCTCCATGGGGTACTGCTGAGCTAATCGCATTGCTTAGGTGGACAGAACACCTTCTTCGGGTGAACCCATTCAGCATATATTAATGCCTGAAAATGAAGATGCACAGGAAAACAGGAAAACATTGTGATTCCTAGGTAGTCGCCAGGACCCAAATCCAGTAGTGGTAGTCGCCAAGACCCAAATCCAGCAGTGGCAGCCGCTCCATACGGGGCACAGCTCCCCCCAATCCCCTATGGGTTTTTGTTTTTTTTTTCCTTTATGAAGCACGTGCATAAAGTCCGACGCTTTGATTGGCTTCAAAAAAGGGTGGGCTCTCAGTTGTGGGACAATAGCGAATTAATATTTGCTATTGTCTTCCTGCTTCTCCAACCAGCCAAATCAGGAAGCAGGAGGAGCGCGATTGGCCAAGAGGAGAAGCAATCATATTGGGCGGTACCGGGGAGGATGTACGGGGCGATCCAGAAGGGAAGATGGCCGGCATCATGGGGGCATCAGAGTGATCTCTCTGCATCGCCGCATGACCGTGAGTGTACCACCCACCAAGGGTGGGGTTGGGTGGTCTGATTGCTGCCACCGGGGGGGGGGGGGGGGGATGTTTATTTGGGTGGTTGGCTTGCTGCTCCCCCCCTGGCTAAAGCACCAGTCGCCACTGCAATCCAGTGACTTCAGGAGAAGACGACTTTGGAAACTTCAAATATTGTTTGCACCATTTGGTCTGAGACAGCAGTGGACCCCCGTGTCTCCTCCTGAGAAAACTCCCTGCCTCATATACAGGGCCTTCCTCCCCCCTCAACCTCTCTGCCCAAGTAATGCATGGCTTGCTGAAGGTCAAAAGGCTTATAACCCCAGGAATGGGAGCAGCTATCCTGCCGAGAAGAGTGTCTGCTAAGTCCAAATACATATGTGGCAAGCCACCCCAATCCCGAAAAGCATCCCAATGCTTAAAAAGGGACTGGTGCTGAGTAGTGTAGGTGCCGATTGCCGCTGAAAAACTGCTGCGCAGGACCAATGACCCAGGCCAGGAAAGTCCTCCACAGGTGTCCAACTGCCCAGGAACCCAAAATAGGACCAGCACATGTGTAGACACACTCAATGATATCACGCACATGCGATACAGCCCAGCCTGCTCTTTTTGAGCACAGCAATTGCAGTGTGTCGCCTCGCAGTACACACAATACACCAGTTGCCCCAAAAGCACAATAGGAAATGGGAGATGACCACACATAGTTCCACGCTTATAGCTCCAGAGACCCAATCTTCACACATCACAGTGGGTGCTCTCAACAGAGCCTATAGGGAACCGACCTCCCCAAAAGATCAGTAGTATATAGCACCACACAGCAATATACCAGATTCTATGTACCCCAGAGATCGCTGCCTGCAGGATCCAGATCTGAACAGCAACCCTGCAGGTCATGCCCGCTCTTCTAAAAGGGGTCTGGGTCCCATCCCTCTGGGCCCCAGGACCATAGGTGTCAGATCGAAACTAACCTTTCACTTCCCCATTAGGGTTGTGCAGCAAGCCATGAAAACAGGGGACTAATGCCCACAGAAAAGAATCTTTATAGAGAATTCACAGGCACATCCTTAAACTAGGAACACCAGCAAAAAAATGAGGTTTAGCTCAACTGTGAGGGGCTATGCCTGGATGGGGAAATCTGCCTTTTTTTTGGCCAGTGTCTATTCATCTAAAAGGTGGCAACATAACTCGAAGTAGTCATGAATATGAAGACACCTTGGGGTTAATCTACTAAAAGTGGAGAGTTCGGGGGCGTGGCCTGGACCGGCATGGTGTAAGGAGTGAGGAACGGGAGCTCCGCTTGCCTAACATCCGAATCCCCCCTATCCTGGGATTGAAATTGTTAAATATACACCCACCCTTGGGTCCCTCGTTACCCCCTGCCCACGGAGGACATGTCACTGCCGAAAAAAGCAGCAGATTCGGCCGCAAAGCTGGCGAAGTATCGGCACACAGACAAGGAGGCTGGGGAGGAAAATGGCGCCGGCTCCTCTTCTCATACAGACCCGGCTGCAGACGACACTGTGCGTGTACTGGAAGCTATTTCAGACTGCAAAAGCACATTGACAAAAGTGGAGTGCAAAATCTGGTGAAGCTCTGCATAGAAACCAGTTTCCATTTTTTTGGTCAAATCTTAACTGAACAAGCTGAAGTTAAAAATAAAACCATCTAAATGCCCGTTTTACTCATCTAACGCTTTAGTCATGTGATGCATCAGGTCCTGAGCGTTTTCTCTTCCTCGCTGCAGAGAGGGTGGTTCCCCCATCAATGGCCAGCTTATGGGAAGTGTCCCTACTACCAGGCAGCGGGGTCCTCTCACGTTCTGAAAACTCTAGCTGCAGCGTGGTTATGGGCTTCAACGAGTTGGTCAGCAGCAGACCCAAATTACAGCACTGAATCACCAGTTTTCATAACCGGAAGGGGTGCTGGTGAGGGACAGGTAAGTAAAAAGGGGCTTTGAAGGCCTTTTTTTATTTTTAAAAGCAAAAACTGTTGAATGAGTAGGATTCATGAAATGGGCTTTAACCACTTGAGTACCAGCCTGTATATACCTCTTCATCACCAGGGCATTTTTTTCAGTTTTCAGGCCTGCAATAGTTTGATAACTATTTCCATCATGAAACACTGTACCCAAATTAATTTCTTTTTTTTTTTTTTGAGGTAGAGCAAAACTACTGAACTTTTTATTTTGCGCTATATAAATGAGGAGGAAAAAAAAAGAAGACATTTTTTGAAAATAAATAAAATGACAAAGCATAATCAAATAGAATGGTGATTGAACTACAGTACATCATTTATGTACACGTCATACACAGAGGGGGAGGTTGAGGTTAAGGAGTTAACATACAGGTCACATACAATATGAGGATGGAGATGAAAAGGTTAAAATGTGCAGGATAAGGGAGGCAAAGGGGGTATAATATATAAACACACACACACATACACACATACATACATACATACATATATTACACACATATATACATACATATACACACACACGTCACATCCAGATACAAGCTGCATATCAAAGGTTTACTCACAAGTTACTATGGTCTTTCCTCCCTTCCTCTGTTGTAAGAGGAGAAGGAGGGATCCCCAGAAGTAAAAACAGCAGTGTGTTTACATTGCCAATTGATAGGATTGGTCATTGCAGCAATCCCATGGTACAGAGCTGCTTGGATTGGCTCTGTACAGAGAGTCTGTGACGCCAGTTAATGATGGCTCGGTTCACAGGCATTAACCGGTGCCTCCTGCGTGTATTTTCTCCAGTGCCATTTATAAATGGACTACTTCATCACTGTTCAAAAATGTACTGTGGTAGAAAAGCAGTTAATTTATGTTCCTCATATACTGCCGGAATTGTGTCCTATTCCTGTTAAATTGACACAGCCTGTGATTGGCAGAACCTCCTCCAGATATCATTATATAATATAGATATATATATAACACATACATACACACACACACAATTCTAGCTTCTGGTCACAGCTTCTAGGCAGGAGAGACACTGGCCTTTCAACAAGATCCTGGGATGGGTCAGGATGCTCCAACACTTTTGTTGCTCTAAAGAAGTAACTGTTTCCTGTCTGAATCTGAATGGGAGGGTCTGGTTCATTAATGACCAATCACAGGCTGTGTCACGCCCCTCCAGCCTGTGTCTATGGATCGGGTCTGAGGCTCCTACGAGATCGATATATACATCACTGGCATCCCTTAAACAGGCTGAACAGTAGAGCTGGCTTATACCTGAAATGAGGGGTGAATACTCACTAATACGTGTCTAGGCCTTGAAAAGTCTTATCATCTGGTAAGAAGATATTTTTGTCTTATCTATCCCCTGGGGAGCACGAGGTGATATACTTGTCATTAATTGGAAGGACAGCACCCTTTTTTCACCACGGATTAAACTGGTGTTTGCACTTTCATCACTTTAAACATATAATGCGTTTTGAATCATGTGAAGGACTTTAACGGTTTATATCCTCTGATAATATATTGAGGAAAGACTTTATTATATATATATATATATATATATATATATATATATATATATATATATATCTCTATCTCTATTATGACAGCGCAACATTTTTTCTTTATTTGCTTTTATGGTGTGTACATATTTTAGTGCTGCTGTTGTGTCACATATTATCAATTACAATTAGATCACGAAGTGCAATTTTCCCATATATACAGGTTTGCAGTTGTGCCATATTCTTTCCATTTTCTGGAATTGAACAGTTCTCCGTGAGATGTTCAAAGCTTGGGATTTTTTTTTTTTTTTTTATAACTTAAACCTGCTTTAAACTTCTTCACAACTTTATCCCTGACCTGTCTGGTGTGTTCCTTGGCCTTCATGATACCGTTTGTTCACCAAGGTTCCCCAACAAACCTCTGAGAGCTTCACAGAACAGCTGTATTCATACTAGGGTTGCACTGATACCACTTTTTTAAGACCGAGTACAGGTACCGATATTTTTTTTCCAAGTACTCACCAATAACCAGTACTTTTTTTTTTTTTTTTTTTTTTTTTTTTATGTCATGTGACAGCGGCACTAATAGGCAGCACTGAGGACGCGTGGACTGTGTCAGTTATTTTTTAATCTTCATTCTTTTTTACCATTTTAATTTTTGTATTTTTTTTTTCACAATGTTTTCTTTTTGTGGGGGAGTGGACTGTGTCATTTTTTTTTCCTTACAATGTTAACTTTTAAATAGTTATTGCAGTTTATTATAAAAAAAATGTATTATCAGCCCTGTTGGGGGGAGGGGGGCTTTGGTGAGATATTAAGGATCTAAATAGACCCCTGACATCTCCCCTTTGAGACAAGGAAAGGGACAGAGGATAGAGATTCCCCAGGCCCTTTCTCTGCAACCTCAGCTGCACTGAAAATGAATTGAGAGAAGACAGAGGCTCCTCTCCATTCATAAACTGAGACATCAGAAACATAGTTTACAATGCTCAGTAATGAATGGACAGTCAGTGATCACTGAAAACTTTTGAATTTACACTTGTGGGTTTTCCTCTACGGATAATATTCACATGTACTCCTAATGAAGATGTTAAAAGCATTCGAAACACATTGATTTGAAATAAGATTTGTAAACTTCACTTTGTGAACACTGGATACGTTGCTATATACAATTTTAAGATTTGTATAGCTTTACGGTTTTATGAATTTACTCTGTGGTACCATTTCTATATGCCCAGAAAAAAATCCATTGCTACAAGAATATTTATGTTCAAATCTAAAACGTGTATGGCTTGCAGGTTTCCTTCAACACAATTCCTATTACTGAGAGATCATGAAGGCTGCCACTGCATACATTTCCTTTTGAGAGGCTAGTTATCTGGACGATCTATTGATCCAGAAGTTTCAATCATTTTAGACACGCTGACCTAGAAAAATATGCAGCTTTAGAGCTCTGCTTAAGGCCCCTTTCACATTTGTGCGACTTCAAAGTCGCGCGATGCGGCCGCGATTTGGGAGCAGTACGACTTTGCCACAACTTTGGCATTAACCGTTCTCAGCTTGTGATTACAAAGTCGTACTGAAATCCTGTCTATATTATTCACGTATGATTTGCATGCTACTTCAGGGTTTAACATTGAGGTCTATGGACATCAACTTGCATGGAAGTTGGACCAAAGTAGTGCAGGGACTACATTGAAGTCGGCACGACTTAAAGTTGTGCCAATATGAATGGTAGTCATTGAGAATCATGGAGAATGACTTGTCATGCGATTTTACAGTACAAATTTGTGGGACAAGTCGTATAAGTGTGAAAGGGGCCTTACTCTGACTTTCCAATCTGCATGCTTGTCCCGGGTCAGTGTCTCAAGGAAATATAACCAGAGATATTGAGGCAACCAGCATTTTCAGAAGTAGGTCAACAATGGCCACCAACATTCCTCTCTGTATGCACATCTCTGGTTTCCTCTAGGAGGTAGTTTCAGAATGAGCCACTGCTCGTGTGATCTCTGCCAGGACAAGCCAATCAGCAGCTTTGCCTGAACAATTATAATTCCCACTGAACGTCAGCTCTACATTTGTCTAGGCTCCGGCCAACAGAGGAAGAAAAAAAAAAAAAAAAAAACTTGGAAGTTTTCCAGCTGCGAACCTCATTTGTTTTGTAATGCAACAGCATTATTGTTGTAGCCCAAACTTATCTTGTAAGGTCTGCTTTAGCCAAGTCCAGCAATTTGTCATGTTAACAGATCAGACCACAATGCCCAATATCATTGGATGTCTTCCTGGATCCATTAAGGTATTGGCTACACCGGGGAATGGCGTTTGTCGTGTCCCAAATGAATATTTACACCAACCTGCAGCTGTACAATCCCCAGACAAACAACAAGTGTGTTTACTATGACAACATTCTACCATCAGAGGAATAAAACAGACACACACACACACTAATCTGAGGAACTCCACCGATACTGACCTTCCTCTCTGTTAAGTTCAAAAGACTTATGAAACCAAAAACATGGTGTTCATCATCTTCCTCATCATCGTCATCATCATCAGTACCTTGAGCTTGCTGTGATGTGGGACAAACACAGATAGAAAATCAGTGGTCAGTATAACATGGAGAAATGGAAAAGTAGACATCACTAAAATGAAGAAACAAAGTTCTGAGGTTCCCCTACTATGAACATTCTTATTTAATAACGATTGCAAACTGCTAAATTTATCACGTACTAGATAAGGCCATAAGTGATACACAATCACACCAAATTAAGTACCAAATATGGAAAATGAAAAAATGTTGTTGGGTGAGAGGGGAGAAGAGAGAACTGGTTTACTTGGGTGCTTTATTACATAGTTGGTGAGGTTGAATAAGGACACCAGCCCATCCAGTTCAATCTGTGGTGTGTGTGTGCATCAATAGTAAATTCCCATATCCCTGTATGTTGCGATCATTAACCACTTCAATACTGGGCACTTTCGCCCCCTTCCTTCCCAGACCAATTTTCAGCTATCAGCGCTCTCACAATTTCAATGACAACTGCGCGATCATACAATGTTGTACTCAAATGAAATTTTTATCATTTTGTTCACACAAATAAAGCTTTCTTTTGGTGGTATTTATTCATGACTCCGTTTTTGATTTTTTGCGATATAAGCGAAAAAAAAAACCAATATTTTCTTCTTTCTATTTTAATAAAAATCCAATAAAATCGAATTTTGTCATAAATTTAAGCCAAAATGTATTCTGCTACATGTTTTTGTTAAAAAAAAAATCCTGTTAAGTGTATAATAGTTGGTTCGTGTGATCACAGACACATGTGCGCAAATGATCATGTACAGATGTGCGCAGGTGATCACGGACATATGTGTGCAGATAATCATTGGGACATGTGATTTTACTGGGACATATGTGGGGGACAGGTGTTTTTACTATGTGGGGACATGTGATTTGGGGACATGTGTTTTGGGGACATTGTGTGTTTACTTTGTGTTTTTTTTTTTACATTGTCAGGACGCTAGACTGGTGATCAGTGAGTAAAAAGCTGTAAAAAACAGCTCATACTCACTGATCACCAGCCGGCTGCAGCGATCCGCTCTCCTCTCCTCACTGACAACTTCCGTGTGAGGAGAGGAGAGCAGATTGCCTAGCAACCGGCTCTGTGTTTACATCACATGACAGCTGTGATTCGACACGGCCGCCATGTGATCAGGAGGGCTAATCGCAGAGCCCTCCTACCGATTGGAGATGCGCCGTATCCGGGTGACACAAGCGCATCGGGATCGCGCCGCTGCGCGGGCACGCGCGCGATCCCGCTCCCTCTGAGGGACGTTTCTGAACGTCCACTCAGAAGGAGAGATAGTCCACCCGGCCGTTTATGTGCAGTGGCCGGGTGGGAAGTGGTTAAGCTGCCCATCTAATAGTTTTTGAAACTATCATTGCTCCCTGCTGATACCGCTGCTTGTGGAAGATCCTTACCGCTCCTTACCGCTCTGACAGTAAAGAACCCTCTATGCGGTTTAATCGTTAATACAGAGCTTTCGAGAGCCGATTTTATTCAACCGATACATTTATTGACTTATTATTAAACACAGAGCTGCATTTGTGTCCTTTAGAGCTGCCTGGAGTTCAGCATTAAAAGATTCAGCAGACATTAATACAAATTTACAATTCTTAAATTACCTTAATGACGCTTCCGATGTGATTCTGCTGAATGAGAAGATTGGCCAGTTCTGCGATGTTTACTTTGGCTTTGAGGAACAGCTGAACAATTAAAAAGAGAAAAAATGAAAAAGTAAATTAAAATGGATTACGAAGTCCAAACTAATATGTGTATTCACCCATCGTCAATCCTTGCCAGTGTGATGATTTATAAAAAGGGAGAGATCACCAACTTATCACTGCTGTCTCCATAGCAAAAGGATAAGATCACCTGTGTGGAGTTGTTAGCATGTGTTGGAGAAGGTAGGTACACTCCTTAAAGTGTTACTAAACCTACAACAGTAACATCAGTGTGTATATGCAGCAAAGCATTCTTGTTAAACTCCCTGTGGAATCGGAGGGGTTAATCCTCCACATTGCGTAAAAAGGCTGTTTGATACTGTCTTTTCTGAACATCCCCTCCTTCCACTGTCCCCAATCCATCTCCTGATAGTACAGAGCCTTGGAGGCACTCTGCACATGCTCAGTTTGGTGTGTATTGCTAGTTTTTTTTCCTTGGGAGGGTGCATGTGATCGGCACAGGACCAACCAGCACTGTCCAGACAGAGGGTCAGGGGTCCTGCTGCCTCATAGGACAGTCAGAGGAGAATGAAAACACATCCTACAAGCTTTAACCAGACACTGATAGAAGTCACAAGACTGCTATATACTGCTGATGAGAAAAAGGTATTTAGCAGTTTATATTTACTAAAATAATTGCATTTCCGTGTACTGTGGGAGACCAGATATAGTAAATGCAGGGTCCTGGGTTTTAAGGCTTATGAGAACGGGAAGATCAAGAGTCAAACCCATCCCCCTCTGTAAAGCAAACATTGATTTATAAGGAATTCTATATCATTTTTCCTTACCTGCTTCAGCAGTTTTTTTATCCCGTCATGATCGCCATCAGACATTGTATGAGCTTCAAAGTCAACCTTTACTTCCTTTAGACAAAACAGAAGCAAAGAAAATGAAAAAAAAAAACAAAAAAAACACCACATATCTTTTTACAATGAACAAAGTTCATTAAACTTTAAAAACCAAGAGAGAATGACTATAAGCAAATCTCTTCACTGTACAGAGGGTCAAACTGCTAAAGTAACATTACATAGCATCTGCAAGAGTATCACTACACTTCATACAACTGAATATAAAAGCACTATAATGTATGGCCAAACAAGAGGCTTTACTTTTCATTCACCTACTAACAGCAGGAACATATTTTTACATTTCCTTTATACTAGTTCAGCGGTTTACACTGATGGGGGCCCTGATGTAAGGAGGGCGTGCTCTCACTGCATAAACATCAGCCGTCCAGGGACACATTTGCACGGTGTGCAGGCTTTTGCCTCTGCACATATGTGTCGGGTGGTCATAAAGGGGTTAAGGTAGAATTCTAGGTTTAATTTCACTGTCATTACTAGAGATTTCATGAACCCAAATTTCAGCAGACAAAACATAAAATCGTCCAAATATGGTGTTTCTGGCATTTTGTTGATAAAGAAAAAAGGTGTCGATAATGGTCCCCCGAAAATGCACTTTGCTGTGCGCCTATGGTGTGTTTTTCATAGTAGGTGAGGTTGAAAAAAGATACGAGTCCAACCTATGTGTGTGATTATGTGTCAGTATTACATTGTATATCCCTGTATGTTGCGGTCATTCAGGTGCTTATCTAATAGTTTCTTGAAGCTATCGATGCTCCCCGCTGAAACCACCGCCTGTGGAAGGGAATTCCACATCCTTGCTGCTCTTACAGTAAAGAACCCTCTACGTAGTTTAACCATTTCAGTAACGGGCATTTTCACCACCCTTCCTGCCCAGACCAATTTTCAGCGCTGTAACATTTTGAACTGTGCGGTCATGCAACACTGTACCCATATGAAATTTTGATAATTGTTTTCCCCACAAATAGAGCTTTCTTTTGGTGGTATTTGATCACCTCTGTGGTCTTTATTTTTTGCGCTATGAACAAAAAAAAAAAAAAGAGCGACAATTTAAAAAAAAAAAAAACACAATGTTTTTTACTTTTTGCTCTAATAAATATCCCAATTAAAAAAAAAAAAAAAAAAATCTTCCTCTGTTTACGGGAAAACAATAGAATCGCGCTAATTTAAATATTGATTGTGAATTGAAAAAAGCCAAATTAATAAAGAACAAACATATGATGGTTACAGTGATGAATCTAAACGACTCACTCCACTCCTATGTAATAGTGCTATACTACAAAAATGTGACATGTGAACAAACAGATATAAATCTATCGTAATAAAAAGAAAAACCAAGGAGTTA
Source organism: Lithobates clamitans (assembly GCA_037952925.1). Taxonomy (NCBI): domain Eukaryota; kingdom Metazoa; phylum Chordata; class Amphibia; order Anura; family Ranidae; genus Lithobates; species Lithobates clamitans. The sequence goes on along the minus strand of JBBGZY010000028.1, from coordinate 777,889 downwards.
GATCTTCATAAATAAAAGTCCCATTAAATAAAGTGACTTGTGCCAAATAGGTCTTGAAAGGAAGAAATCCACCACCGATATAGAAGGGGTGACTGCTTACCGGAGCCCCATGATCCCCCACTACAGAGGATCAGGGGAAGCTGGTATATATAAAATCCTGCAGAGTATGACCAACAGGGCAGCTGCTGGGCTAATACAAAGATCAAATCCTCCTCAAATCCTCCCCCTTGCTGTGAGTGACAGGTGATTTACATATCTCGTGCACTAGCCTAAGACATCCATTATTTTTTAATTCCCTCCCCCACTCCTTTCTTCAGCAGCTCTGCAAGGATTGGCTGTTCCACACCTCAGCATGATTTGGCATGCTGAAGTCATGTGGTTACTTTCCTGTCTTTTCACTGGATGTTAGAGATCATAGCAGAAGTTCAGTGTAAGAAATACACAGGAGAAAATGCCTATTGACAAGGGGAGTGTAGAGGTGGGCGGGGAGTGTAGAGGTGGGCGGGGAGTCTACTGACATCACGACTCCACCCACCGAGCTCCAGACAACAGACCCACCCACAGAATCTGCAGTTTTTCGGGTCTCATAACAGACAGAGGGGAGACATTTGACAGGTAAAGATACATGCAGGAGGCATGTATATCCTTATAGATAACCCCTATGGCAGGAGTTTAGAAAGGATGACATTGGGTTTACATCCACTTTAATTATAGTACAAAGCTTCCCCTGAATGGTGGAGAATTTCTCATCCCGACTCTTTGTAATTCCGTCAGCAGATGAGAAGACACTCGTAGTGCTGCTGGATCCCTTCTCCACTTATGGTTCATCACTAAGCCCCCCGTTCATATTTATTGCGGCTGTGAAATCGTGCGACTTCATCTGAAATCACACAATTTTAAAGCCGCATGTCAGTGCAACTTCGGGTGCGACTTGGAGGACATCTGTGTGCCGCTTCATGCAGATATCTATCCAACTTGCACCCAAAATTGGCAAAAACAGCGCAGGAACTATTTTTTCAAATCGGTGGGACATCGCAAAGTTGGCGTTGTCCCAATTTGAACAGAGAGATTGCCGGCAATAGGCTGCGACTTGTCATGCGATTTGACCTGTCAAATCACGTGACAAGTTGCCCCAATGTGAACGGGGGCTTAGGGTGCTTTCATACCTGCGGACACTCCCTGCCTCCAAGTACATGCAAGAACTCCAGCGGGGGGGTCTCTGCGATTCGCTGCGAGAGGAAGTCCCACCGACAGCAATGGAAGGCTGCCAGTTCCTGCATCCAGACGCTCCCACTCACATGTAATCGTTCATACAGGAATAATCACACGTGGGCGATCAGCTCCGGATGTAGACTCCCTGTGTTCATGGCTGATCGCTCACATGTGATTATTCCAGTATGAGTGATTACATGTGTGTGGGAGCGTCTGGATGCAGGAACTGGCAGCCTCCCATTGCTGTCGGTGGGACTGCGTCTGGCAGCTAATCGCAGAGACCCCCGCTGGAGTTCTGCCATGTAAATCGGGGGCAGGGCGTGTTTGCACCCTAATAGCGCACACACAGCAGCCAGACTGTTCTGCGATGGCAGTGAAAGGGTGTGATCTCCGCCCGGTGCGCTGCATCCGATACCATCCACACTAAGCTTGTGAAATATGAACTGTCTGTTCTACAGAATACAGCCACACACTGCCCCATCACCCCACTATAAGGATCACAGACTTCTCCTAGTAATATACAGATATCAGCAGTCACATCCATACACAGGCCGCCATTGTACAATCTCATCTACACCAATATCAACACACAGACCAGGAACACTATGAAGGACTACAAGTCCCATCACACCATTCCAGGACATGCTGAGCCTTGTAGTCCACACCGGCTCACCTCATCCATATCTTCATCGTCCTCATCAGACTCCTCCTCATCCTCACTCAGATCAGAGTCCTCCTCCTCTCCTCCATCTCCCCCCATTTCATCCTCCATCTCCTCATCTTCCAGCACAGCTCTCCTCTTCGCACTGGATGCCATGCTGTCCTCTTCCTCCAGGCCCAGCGTGCAGAGGCGGAAGTAAACAGGAAGTTCCGCGGACTGTACCATCTCACTACCGGTGGGGGGTGTTCATGGAGCCCGGGTGGGGTTATTGGCTTGTCAGCGTTTCGTCCTCCGCACTGCCGGTGTGATGAAGGATTAACGAGGACAGAGAACATTACCGGGTACAGAACCGGCCTAATCTAACCGGACAGGACACGGACTGTACTACTAATAGAGGTCACCCCTCCCCCTCCTTCCCCATAGACATACAGAGGCCGGGTCATGTGTGGTGAGTGTGACTGGATGGATACATTATATAAACTGATCTACATTTATATATACATTATATACTTCCTATAGAACTCCATATACATTGTATACTTCCCAGAGAACTCCATATACATTGTATACTTCCTAGAGAACTCCATATACATTGTATACTTCCCAGAGAACTCCATATACATTGTATACTTCCTATAGAACTCCATATACATTGTATACTTCCCAGAGAACTCCATATACATTGTATACTTCCTAGAGAACTCCATATACATTGTATACTTCCTACAGAACTCCATATACATTATATACTTCCTAGAGAACTCCATATACATTATATACTTCCTAGAGAACTCCATATACATTATATACTTCCTATAGAACTCCATATACATTGTATACTTCCCAGAGAACTCATATACATTATATACTTCCCAGAGAACTCCATATACATTGTATACTTCCCAGAGAACTCCATATACATTGTATACTTCCCAGAGAACTCCATATACATTGTATACTTCCCAGAGAACTCCATATACATTGTATACTTCCTAGAGAACTCCATATACATTGTATACTTCCTAGAGAACTCCATATACATTATATACTTCCTAGAGAACTCCATATACATTGTATACTTCCTAGAGAACTCCATATACATTATATACTTCCTAGAGAACTCCATATACATTGTATACTTCCCAGAGAACTCCATATACATTGTATACTTCCCAGAGAACTCCATATACATTGTATACTTCCCAGAGAACTCCATATACATTGTATACTTCCCAGAGAACTCCATATACATTGTATACTTCCTAGAGAACTCCATATACATTATATACTTTCCAGAGAACTCCATATACATTATATACTTCCCAGAGAACCCCATATACATTGTATACTTCCCAGAGAACTCCATATACATTGTATACTTCCTAGAGAACTCCATATACATTGTATACTTCCTACAGAACTCCATATACATTATATACTTCCTAGAGAACTCCATATACATTGTATACTTCCCAGAGAACTCCATATCATTCCTATAGAACTCCATATACATTATATACTTCCTATAGAACTCCATATACATTGTATACTTCCCAGAGAACTCATATACATTATATACTTCCCAGAGAACTCCATATACATTGTATACTTCCCAGAGAACTCCATATACGTTGTATACTTCCTACAGAACTCCATCTACATTAAATACTTCCTACAGAACTCCATATACATTGTATACTTCCCAGAGAACTCCATATCATTCCTATAGAACTCCATATACATTATATACTATCTATAGAACTCCATATACATTATATACTTCCCAGAGAACTCCATATACATTATATACTTCCTACAGAACTCCATATACATTATATACTTCCTATAGAACTCCATATACATTGTATCCTTCCTATAGAACTCCATATACATTGTATACTTCCTACAGAACTCCATATACATTATATACTTCCTTTAGAACTCCATATACATTATATACTTCCTATAGAACTCCATATACATTGTATACTTCCTATAGAACTCAATATACATTGTATACTTCCTATAGAACTCCATATACATTGTATACTTCCTATAGAACTCAATATACATTGTATACTTCCTATAGAACTCCATATACACTATATACTTCCTACAGAACTCCATATACACTATATACTTCCTATAGAACTCCATATACACTATATACTTCCTACAGAACTCCATATACACTATATACTTCCTATAGAACTCCATATACACTATATACTTCCTACAGAACTCCATATACACTATATACTTCCCAGAGAACTCCATATACATTGTATACTTCCTACAGAACTCCATAAACATTGTATACTTCCTATAGAACTCCATATACATTATATACTTCCCAGAGAACTCCATATACATTGTATACTTCCTATAGAACTCCATATACATTGTATACTTCCTACAGAACTCCATATACATTGTATACTTCCTACAGAACTCCATAAACATTGTATACTTCCTATAGAACTCCATATACATTATATACTTCCTATAGAACTCCATATACATTGTATACTTCCTAGAGAACTCCATATACATTGTATGCTTCCTATAGAACTCCATATACAATTTATCCTTAATATAGAACTCCATATACATTGTATACTTCCTATAGAACTCCATACACAATGTATCCTTCCTATAGAACTCCATATACATTGTATACTTCCCAGATAACTCCATATACATTGTATACTTCCTAGAGAACTCCATATACATTGTATACTTCCTATAGAACTCCATATGTGTCCTTCCTAGAGAACTCCATATACATTGTATACTTCCTAGAGAACTCCATATACATTGTATACTTCCTAGAGAACTCCATATACATTGTATACTTCCTAGAGAACTCCATATACATTGTATACTTCCTATAGAACTCCTTATACATTGTATACTTCCTAGAGAACTCTATATACATTGTATCCTTAATATAGAACTCCATATACATTGTATACTTCCTATAGAACTCCATACACATTGTATACTTCCTATAGAACCCTATATAGATTTATATACATTGGAAGAGATTTTCCTAAAACTGGTGCACGCAGAATCTAGTGCAGCTCTGCATAGTAACCAATCAGCTTCTAGCTTTTAGCCTACATTCACATTGATGCAATTTGGCATACCAAATCGCATGCCAAATCGGCGGCTCTTGCCGGCAACAGCACTGTCCGAATCGGTGCGTTTCCGCACCGATTCCCCCCAAAAAATTCCTGTACTACTTTTGGCGACTTCGGGGGCAATTTGAATAGACATCTCTGCATGAACCCGCATAGTTGTCTATCAAATTGCCCCCAAAGTCGGACTGCATTGCTGGTTCAGCTGAACTCGCACAATTTCTAACCCACATCAGTGTGAACCAGGGCTAAGGTTTCATTCACATATATGCAAATTTTGAACTGCATCCGATTCGCATGACATGTGAACCAGCAGCCTTTTCTATGGAGCCGGTTCACATATGTGCAGTGCGAAATTTGCTGCAAATTTAAAAGGAGTTCTCTGCGTTTTCTAAGCACTGCGGTTCAGATGTGAATTCTAGGCTCATTGCCTTCTATGGGAACGCATCTAAATCACAAATCTGATCAGTTTTAAACATGAATTCAATCTGAAAAAAAAACACAGTTTGGTGCCCCCCCCCTCCAATCCATACCAGGTCTTTTTGGGTCTGGTACGGATTATAAGGGGAACCCCACACAAATCGGTACCAGACCCTCAATCGAGCATGCAGCCTGGCAGGCCAGTAAGGGGGGGGGGGGCAGATGAGCGAGCATTCCACCCCCCTGAACCATACTCATGCCCTCAACATGGGGGGGGCTCTCAATGGGTGCATGCAGGGTGGGTGCCGTCACAAGGGATGAAACCAGGTGACGTCACTGGTGTGGCCCCGCCCCTTAGGTATTTAAGAGATGTTAAATGGCGGAGCAAGCAGACAGCGGGAGCAAATAATTTATTTCCCTTTTTGGGGTCAGTGGGGGCGGCAAGCGTTGTGATTGACGATGGATCTACACCGGGGGACATTGCTTTTGATTTTTTATTAAAGGAATTGTTAAAAACTGTCTCTGTGTTTTTTTTTTGTTTTGGTTTTTTTTTTGACACTTTTTTTGGTAAATAAGTAGGGGTACAATGTACTCCATACTCATTCACATGGGGGGGAGGCGGGATCTGGGGGCCCCTTTGTTAAAGGTGGCTTCCAGATTCTGATAAGCCCCCTGCCTGTAGTCCCCACAACCACCAGCCAGGGTTGCGGGGAAGAGGCCCTTGCCCCCATCTACATGAGGACAAGGTGCTTTGGGGTGGCCGTCGGCTCCAAACATTTGCATCTGCACTGAATTCGCAGTGAAAACTAAGGGGAAATTCACACCAGACATGTGTGAACCTAGTCTTATTGTCAAGGTTTAACTGAACAAGTTGAGCTTGAGCCCCGTACACACGATCAGTAAATCGTATGAAAAATACCGATTTCGGAGCGATTGTACAATAATCTGATCGTTAGTACAGAGCTTTCGAGAGCCGATCAGGATAGTTCATCCAATATCATTTGATCGGAATGCACAAAAAAAAATTTGTACGATGCCAGATCGTACGATTTTCGTTTAATCAGTACAGCTATCCTTCGAAAATGCAATACAAATGCATTACAACACATGACATCACTTCCGAACTCTTATTCTGTTGTACGAGAATTTTCGTGACTGTAGTAAACTCATCAGATGCGATCTGAGATTAGCATGCAAAAACAAAACGGACGATTATTCATCCCATGATCTCATCGTGTGTGCATTAGAAGCTGATTTACTGTTTACTATGTACAGCTGCATCAGTTTTAGTAACCCCCCCCCCCAAGTCATATAGATTTATCTCCATACATTGTATGTCCTGATAGAACCTCATATAGATTTGTCTCCATACATTGTATCCTCTGATAGAACTTCATATAGATTTATCTCCATACATTGTATCCTCTGATAGAACCTCATATAGATTTATCTCCATACATTATATCCTCTGATAGAACCTCATATAGATTTATCTCCATACATTATATCCTCTGATAGAACCTCATATAGATTTATCTCCATACATTATATCCTCTGATAGAACTTCATATAGATTTATCTCCATACATTGTATGTCCTGATAGAACCTCATATAGATTTGTCTCCATACATTGTATCCTCTGATAGAACCTCATATAGATTTATCTCCATACATTATATCCTCTGATAGAACTTCATATAGATTTATCTCCATACATTGTATGTCCTGATAGAACCTCATATAGATTTGTCTCCATACATTGTATCCTCTGATAGAACCTCATATAGATTTATCTCCATACATTGTATGTCCTGATAGAACCTCATATAGATTTGTCTCCATACATTGTATCCTCTGATAGAACCTCATATAGATTTATCTCCATACATTGTATCCTCTGATAGAACCTCATATAGATTTATCTCCATACATTATATCCTCTGATAGAACCTCATATAGATTTATCTCCATACATTATATCCTCTGATAGAACCTCATATAGATTTATCTCCATACATTGTATCCTCTGATAGAACCTCATATAGATTTATCTCCATACATTGTATCCTCTGATAGAACTTCATATAGATTTATCTCCATACATTGTATCCTCTGATAGAACCTCATATAGATTTATCTCCATACATTGTATCTCCTGATTGATAGAACTTCATATAGATCTATCTCCATACATTATATCCTCTGATAGAACTTCATATAGATTTATCTCCATACATTGTATCTCCTGATAGAACCTCATATAGATTTATCTCCATACATTGTATCCTCTGATAGAACCTCATATAGATTTATCTCCATACATTGTATCCTCTGATAGAACTTCATATAGATTTATCTCCATACATTGTATCCTCTGATAGAACCTCATATAGATTTATGTCCATACATTGTATCCTCTGATAGAACCTCATATAGATTTATGTCCATACATTGTATCCTCTGATAGAACCTCATATAGATTTATGTCCATACATTGTATCCTCTGATAGAACTTCATATAGATTTATCTCCATATATTGTATCTCCTGATAGAACCTCATATAGATTTATGTCCATACATTGTATCCTCTGATAGAACCTCATATAGATTTATGTCCATACATTGTATCCTCTGATAGAACCTCATATAGATTTATCTCCATACATTGTATCCTCTGATAGAACCTCATATAGATTTACAGTGCCTTGAAAAAGTATTCATACCCCTCAAAATTTTCCACATTTTGTCATGTTACAACCAAAAACGTAAATGTATTTTGTGTGATAGACCACCACAAAGTAGCACATAATTGTAAAGTGGAAGGAAAATTATAAGTGTTTTTCACATATTTATTTGTAAAGAATTTTGAAAAGTGTGATGTACATTTGTACTCAGCCCTCCTTAGTCAATACTTTGTAAAACCACCTTTCTCTGCAATTACAGCTGCAAGTCTTTTTGGGGATGTCTCTACCAGCTTTGCACATCTAGAGAGTGACATTTTTGCCCATTCATCTTTGAAAAATAGCTCAAGCTCTGTCATATTGGATGGAGAGCGTCTGTGAACAGCAATTTTCAAGTTTTGCCACAGATTCTCAATTGGATTTAGGTCTGGTCTTTGACTGGGCGATTCTAACACGTGAATATGCTTTGATATAAACCATTCCATTGTAGCTCTGGCTGTATGTTTAGGGTTGTGGTCCTGCTGGAAGGTGAACCTCTGGCCCAGTCTCAAGTCTTTTGCAGACTCAAACAGGTTTTCTTCTAAGATTGCCCTGTGTTTGGTGCCATCCATCTTCCCATCATTTCTGACCAGCTTCCCTGTCCCTGCTGAAGAAAAGCACCCCCACAACATGATGCTGTCACCACCATGTTTCACGGTGGGGATGGTGTGTTCAGGGTGATGTGCAGTGTTAGTTTTCCGTCACACATAGCGTTTTGCTTTTAGGCCAAATAGTTACATTTTGGTCTTATCTGATCAGAGCACCTTCTTCCACATGTTTGCTGTGTCCCCCACATGGCTTCTCCCCACCTGCAAATGGGGCTGCTTATGACTTTCTTTAAACAATGTCTTTCTTCTTGCCACTCTTCCATACAGGTCAGATTTGTGGAGTGCACGACTAATAGTTGTCCTGTGGACAGATTCTCCCACCTGAGCTGTGGATCTCTGCAGCTCCTCCAGAGTTACCATGGGCCTCTTGGCTGATTCTCTGATGAATGCTCTTCTTGCCTGGCCTGTCAGTTTAGGTGGACGGCCATGTCTTGGTAGGTTTGCAGTTGTGCCATACTCTTTCCATTTTCCAATGATGGATTGAACAGTGCTCTGTGAGATGTTTAAAGCTTGGGATATTTTTTTATTACCTAACAATGCTTTAAACTTCTTCACAACTTAATCCCTGACTTGTCTGGTGTTTTGCTTGGCCGTCACGATGATGTTTGTTCACTAAGGTTCTCTAACAAACCTCTGAGGGCTTCGCAGAACAGCTGTATTTATACTGAGATTAAATTACACAAAGGTGGACTCTTTTTACTAATTAGGTGATGTCTGAAGGCAATTGGTTCCACTAGTTTTTAGTTACGGATATCAGAGTAAAGGGGGGCTGAATAAAAATGCACGCCACACTTTTCAGATATTTATTTGTAAAACATTTCTCAAACCATTTATAATTTTCCTTCCACTTCACAATTATGTGCCACTTTGTGTTGGTCTATCACATAAAATCCCAAAAAATAAATTTAGGTTTTTGGTTATGTGGTAGATTTTAAGGGGTATGAATACTTTTTCAAGGCAATGTATTTCCATACATTGTATCCTCGGATAGAACTTCATATAGATTTATCTCCATAGATTGTATCCTTTGATAGAAATTTATATAGACATTATCCCTCTCATTGACCACCTATGCCAGTCATTCCTCAGACTCATCTCTATGATCATCAATGACGGGCAACTCCCAGCCATTTTTTCTTCCTGTTGACCACAGATGTTGGCCTTCTTTTTCTCCTGCTGACCAGCAATATAAGCGGCACTATGACACATGCTGCTGACATTGTGTTGTACATAACAAAGTGCTTAGTGCTGTGCATTACATATCATATCATGTCATGTCTCAACAGTTGCGGGTTGCACCTACTTTAATGAAGGGTTGCGGGTTGCACCTACTTTAATTGAATCAGGCCCCGACCGTTACAACCCTGGCAAACTGACAACACTAAAAATCTCAAGAGACATTGCCGTGCTCTTGAACGACTGTGGCGTAAAACCAAATGCCTGCAAGACTTCACCCTATATAAATCTGCCCTTCTAAAATACAATTCATGCCTCCATGTTGCCAAATAAGCCTACTTTGTCTCTCTTATTAATTCCTTGTCATCCAGTCCCCGTCAGCTCTTCTCAAGCTTTAACTCTCTGCTTCGTCCACCACCCCCTCTACCCACTAACTCACTCACTGCCCAAGAAATTGCCAATCACTTCAAAGACAAGATCGATGCAATTCGTGAGGACATCTCCACTGTGCGTACGTCTTCCCCACCAAACATACCTTGCCCAGCAGCACATTCAACACTCTCCTCTTTTGAATTTGCTACTACGGAAGAGGTTACAAAAATTTTCTCGGATGCCCACCTAACCAATTGTCCTTTGGATCCTGTTCCCTCACAACTACTACGGTCACCCTCTTCTTCTATCCTATGCTCCCTCACCCACATCTTCAATCTCTCCCTCTCTAGTGGCATCTTCCCCTTCCCTCTAAAACATGCGCAGATCACTCCCATTCTTAAAAAGCCCTCACTGGACCCTACCGACCTGAACAACTTAAGACCCATCTCATTTCTCCCATTCACCTCTAAACTTCTAGAACGCTTAGTCTACAACCGTCTTAGCTCCTACCTCAATGAAAATAACCTTCTTGACCCCTTACAGTCTGGCTTTCGCTCGCAGCACTCCACAGAAACTGCCTTACTAAAACTCACTAACTATTTACTAACTGCTAAAACCAACAGCCAGTACTCCATACTCCTACTACTTGACCTCTCTGCGGCCTTTAATACTGTTGACCACCCGCTCCTTCTCAATAAGCTACATTCCCTTGGCCTCCGAGATTCTGCTCTATCCTGGTTCTCTGCCTATTTATCACAGCGTTCCTTCAGTGTCACCTACAACTGTCTCCTTCTCTCCATTGCCCCTTTCTGTGGGGGTCCCCCAAGGCTCGGTTCTTGGACCCCTTCTCTTCTCTATCTACACCTCCTCCCTCGGTCACTTAATAACTGCCCACGGCTTCCAATACCACTTATACGCTGATGACACCCAAATCTATCTGTCTACTCCTCACCTCACTCCTTCAGTCTCCTCTCGCGTTACTAACTTACTAACTGACATATCAGCATGGATGTCGCACCACTTCCTTAAACGAAATCTCTCTAAAAGTGAGCTATTAATATTCCCCCCGCCCGTGCCCCCCTCCATGACTTTTCCATCAAAATCAACAATGCAACCATCAGTCCCTCCCCTCACGCCAGGGTACTAGTTGTAATCCTAGACTCTGGCTTGTCATTTCAGCCTCAAATCCAATCGTTGTCAAAAGTTTGTAGAATTCACCTCCGTAACATCTCTAAAATTCGCCCCTTTTTAACAAATGAAACCACCAAGCTCCTCATTCACTCCCTTGTTATCTCTCGCCTTGACTATTGCAACTCCCTTCTCATTGGCCTGCCTCTCCATAGGCTCCTCCCCTCTTCAGTCTATCATGAATGCTGCTGCCAGACTTATCCACCTTACCAACCGCTCAGCGTCTGCCAACCCTCTCCTCCAATCCCTACACTGGCTCCCAATCACCCAGCGAATTAAATTCAACATACTAACCACAACATACAAAGCCATTCACAACTCTGCCCCGAGCTACATCACCAATCTTGTCTCCAAATATCATCCAAATCGACCTCTACGCTCCTCTCAAGACCTCCTGCTTTCAAGCTCTCTCATCTCCTCCTCCCATGCTCGTCTCCAGGATCTCTCCAGAGCCTCTCCCATCCTCTGGAACTCGCTACCTTCATCTATCCGTCTATCCCCTACGCTTGCTACCTTCAGGTGATCCCTGAAAACTCATCTCTTCAGGAAAGCCTTTCATGTCTCCAACTAATCTCCTACCACTTCCACCAGCTCATTCCCCACAGTTACAACCTTTTGTACCACCTGCCCCACCCTATTAGATTGTAAGCTCTTCTGAGCAGGGCCCTGTTAATCCTCTTGTATTTTATTGTATTATAACTGTATTGTCTCCCTTTTATATTGTAAAGCGCTGCGTAAACTGTTGGCGCTATATAAATCCTGAATAATAATAATAATGAAGGTCTTCTTTAGGGTAGACCCATACAAAAAGTTACCTCTATGTCCACATTTTTTAAAGACAATCGCTTAGATTTCTGTGTCTGTGAAGCTCTCACTTGGTGGATGGATGTCATTTTGGAGGTGTAGGAGAGTGATGGGTAATCTGAAATTTTAAATTTGCCCCAGAAATGTAAGTTGGGGGCAAATCTACGTATTCTCATGGCAACTTTCTAAGCGGGGATTTCCACTCGCTTTGGAGACCTTTCCTCTCACTTCCTGTTGTATCTCTATTATCTTAAGGCTCCATTCACACTTGTACGACTCTAAAGCTGCATGACTTTGGAGTGCAACTTTAGTACAACTTTGATGCAACTTTGGATGGGTGCGACTTGGATGTAACTTGTTGTCCCTCTGCAAAGTTGGCCCCACTGTTGCATTTAAAACATTCATGTATGACTTTCATGCAACGTTTGAGGGTTAACATTGAAGTCTATGGCCCTCAAGCTGCATGAAAGTTGGACCAAAGTAGTGCATGAACTACTTTGAAATCCCTGTGACTTTAAGTCGCACATGTATGAATGGTTATCATTGGAAAATATGAGGTAACTATCACTTGTCATGCAACTTTGATGTCAAAAGTTGCACGACAAGTCGCACAAGTGTGAACGGGGGGTAAAACTGAATGTCACTGCTTGCAAGTGAGGAATTCTGCATCAGCCATGGAAAATCTTGTTATTAGTGATAAATGTCTTTTTTTCTTATTTTGGTCTTGGGGACAGATGATGTAAAGTGGACTGCATTTTGGTTATCCAGGTAAACTTTATAGTAAATGAAACCCTCTGGGTTTCACAGAGCTATTTGTCCTGAAAAACTGCATGCACATTTGTTCTCTGCAAAAGCAAGTACAATCAAATGTTACTAGGCTATTTTTCTCTAGGTCAGATGTTCTTCATTCATAAGAACAAGATGAATCAGGAAAATACTACATTATGGCACTACATGGAGCCGATGATCATGGATAATAAATACTTAATTACTATGATTGTCAGCGCCATCTAGTGTCGGCCAATATTTACACACAAAAAAAAAAGACCTATTTCCTATTGTTAAACACCAAAATCTCCTGGGGGTCCCATCTTTCCTATGCAATATCACTTCTGCTTTAATAATACCGATAGATATTTAACAATAGAGAAGTTTTCCTTTAAAAGACTGAATAAAAAAAAAAAATGCCATGCTTTTTAAAAATGTGAAGGAAAATCATCCTTTGGTGAAAGTTTATAGAGGTTTGAAGGACTAGTCAGCCAATAATTTGGCTTTGTAGTGTCACATTTTTCAGTAATTTAGTTGTATGCCTGTGTGTGACCCCCACTGAGAACTTTGTGTTTTAATCTGAAGAACGCAGCACTGTGTCTTATCACTGGTGGTCAGACAGTTCTCCTTACTCATCAGGACATCAGCAACTGCCTGTGTGTGTGTTTAAAGTTTTATACATTGTTTGTCCTCACGTGGTGCAGGCTGTTATAACTCTCCTCCGTTGATTTCAGGACTCCTCCGGTGCAATGAAGGTTTTGTTACTGAAAGAGCCGAAATCTGGTGACCAAGGTTTGGACCTCTACGTCAAGGTGAGCAGAAAACACAAGATGTTTCTTCACTTTCCTACACTTAAGCTGCTATTCACTAGTACAGTGTTCTCCAGACTGCGGCCCTTTGCTAGCCTTTATCTGGCCTTTTGGACACTATTCCCCCCCCCCTCCCCACTGCCACCAACAGTGGGGCATAATTCATGCCACTGACACCAATGATAGGCACTAATCCTCCCACTAATATCAATGATGTGGCACTATTCTTCCCACTGATACCAATAATAGAGCCCTATTCCTCCCATTAGTACCGACGATGGAGCCCTATTCCTCCCATTAGTACCGACGATGGAGCCCTATTCCTCCCATTAGTACCGACGATGGAGCCCTATTCCTCCCATTAGTACCGACGATGAAGCCCTATTCCTCCCATTAGTACCGACGATGGAGCCCTATTCCTCCCATTAGTACCGACGATGAAGCCCTATTCCTCCCGTTAGAGACGATGGAGCCCTATTCCTCCCGTTAGTACCGATGATGGAGCCCTATTCCTCCGTTAGTAGAGACGATGGAGCCCTATTCCTCCCGTTAGTACCGACGATGGAGCCCTAATTCCTCCCGTTAGTAGAGACGATGGAGCCTATTCCTCCCGTTAGTACCGACGATGGAGCCCTATTCCTTCCGTTAGTACCGACGATGAAGCCCTATTCCTCCCGTTAGTACCAACGATGGAGCCCTATTCCTCCCGTTAGTACAGAGGATGGAGCCCTATTCCTCCCATTAGTACCGACGATGGAGCCCTATTCCTCCCGTTAGTACCGACGATGGAGCCCTATTCCTCCCGTTAGTACCGACGATGAAGCCCTATTCCTCCCGTTTAGTACAGACGACGGAGCCCTATTCCTCCCGTTAGTACCGACGATGGAGCCCTATTCCTCCCGTTAGTACAGACGATGGAGCCCTATTCCTCCCGTTAGTACAGACGACGGAGCCCTATTCCTCCCGTTAGTACCGACGATGAAGCCCTATTCCTCCCGTTTAGTACAGACGACGGAGCCCTATTCCTCCCGTTAGTACGAACGATGGAGCCCTATTCCTCCCGTTAGTACAGACGATGGAGCCCTATTCCTCCCGTTAGTACAGACGACGGAGCCCTATTCCTCCCGTTAGTACCGACGATGGAGCCCTATTCCTCCCGTTAGTACCGACGATGGAGCCCTATTCCTCCCGTTAGTACCGACGATGGAGCCCTATTCCTCCCGTTAGTACAGACGATGGAGCCCTATTCCTCCTACTGACCAACCCAGAGGCAATGTTTATTCTCACTGATGCTGGGCCTGGGATATTTTATACCCCCACTTGCCACAATCCAGCCCCCCTATAGTCTGAAGGACAGTAAACTGGCCCTATGTTTGAAATGTTTGTAGATCCCTGCACTAGTAACATTTTGTTTAAAATGTTATTGTTTTAGAAACGTTCATGCAATTTTCTAACCGTTAGTGGAGTTAAATCCAAGTTCCATTTTCTACCGCAGTGACATTTGAAGTGAGCAGGATGGATTTTTTTTCTCGCATTTCTAACCATGCATGTGGTTTTCATTCAGGAAAATACATTTGTTCCAAAATTCGTTAAAATCAATGAAAATTTTAAAGGCGGAGTTCCTGGCCTTTTATGTTTATTAAAAGTCAGCAGCTACAAAAAGTGTAGTTGCTGACTTTTAATAAACAGCCACTTACCTGTTCCACGGTCCAGCGATGCGGCCGAACGGCACGTCGCTCCTCTTCCCTTCCTCTCTGCCGGCACCTCCATTGCCACTCTGGGCACCCGGCGCTCTCGGAGTGGACAGGCGATCTCCTGGGACCTGTCACGTGTCCCAGGAGATCGCCTAGAGGGAGGGGCTGCCTAAGGCGAAAGGAGGAAGTGGACAGGAAGTCCCCCTCCTAACGAAGCCCCCCCCCAAAAAAAAAAATTACATGCCAAATGTGTTTTTTTACTTTTGAACAACATTCATCAAATGTACTGAGAATTTTTGTATGAACGTTTGAATATTCGTAGGAATGTTTGTTTGAAAATCTACTAATGTATGACCAGCTTTTGTATAAGCCACTAGGGATACACCAATACCATTTTTTTACAGTAAGTACGAGTACCGATTACCTTTTTTTTTTTTAGTACTTGCCAATATCAATTACTGATACCAGCCAGTAACCGTTTTGTTTACACTTCAGCTGTCAGCAATGGTACAAAGCATTGAAAAGTTATTTACAAATTAAATAAATGTATTTTTTGTAATTTTGCGCTTTTTCAATGCGAAACGTGTAAATATATGTTGAAGGTGTACAAATATTACAAAGCAAACAAAAAACAAAAAAAAATGTAATTATTAATAGTTTAGTTTATAAAATAGAAGTGAACAAAAAAAAATTAGCAGGAAAATAATAATTAAATGGAGGAGAATAAGGAGTTGTAAGGGGTTGTAAACCCTCGAGGGTTTTCACCTTAATGCATTCTATGCATTAAGGTGAAAAACCTTTTGTGCTGCTGCACCCCCCCCCCCCCTTTTACTTACCTGAACCTGATCGTTCCAGCGACAGGGACGAGCAATGCAGTTCCAGCCACTATCTCGGGTCCTCATTGGATAGACTGATAGCAGCTGGAGCCATTAGCTCCCGCTGCTGTCAATCAAAGCCAGTGACACGGGAGCCCGGGGCCGAGTCCTGCTGTCTGTGTCAATGGACGCAGCAGCAGCAGGACTCGGGAGCACTCCCCAGGGAAAGCGGGTCTCCATGGGGGGCACTAGAGAAGAGGAGGAGCCAGGAGTACCACTAGGGAGCCCCAGAAGTGGAAGGTCAAGGGTTTTGCACAGATGAGGTAAGTATGACATATTTGTTATTTAAAAAAAACACAAACCTTTACAACCTTTATTTAAGGTTAATTAATTAAGGCTGATTATAGTAAATCAAAGGAGTTGTAAAGTCTCAGGGTTTTTCACCTTAATGCATTGAATGCATTAAGGTGAAAAACCTTCGGTGCTGCAGTTGCCCTCCAGAACCCCCCTTTTTCTTGAATGAACTCGATTGTTTCAGCGACAAGCATAAGCTCAGCAGCTCCAGCCGCTGTCTCGGGTCCTCATTGGATAGATTGATAGCAGCAGAAGGCAGCTTCCACTGCTGTCAATCAAATCCAGTGACACGGGAGCCGTGGCCGAGGCCTGCTGTCTGTGTCAATGGATGCAGCAGCAGGACACGGGAGCGCGCCCGCGCAGGTGCCTCCATGGAAAGCGTCTCGCCGTGGGGACACTCGCCGAAGAGAAGGAGTCAGGAGTTCCGCCGGGGCACCCCAGAAAAGGAGGCCGAGGCCTGCTGTCTGTGTCAATGGATGCAGCAGCAGGACACGGGAGCGCGCCCGCGCAGGTGCCCCCATGGAAAGTGTCTCGCCGTGGGGACACTCGCCGAAGAGAAGGAGTCAGGAGTTCCACCGGGGCACCCCAGAAAAGGAGGATCGGGATGCTCATGCAAAATCGTTGCACAAAGCAGGCAAGTATGACATTTGTTATTTAAAAAAAGAAAACAAACCTTTACAGTCACTTAAAGGGGTTAATAAGGGGTTAAACAGAGGAACATTTAAAAAAATAAAAAAAACTTTTGCTTTTAACCACTTCAGCCCCAGAAGTTTTTACCTCCTTCCTGACCAGAAGACTTTTTGCGATTAGGCACTGCGTCGTTTCAACTGACAATTGCGCCGTCGTGCGACATTGTACCTAAACAAAATTGCCGTCCTTTTTTTCCCACAAATAGAGCTTTCTTTTGGTGGTATTTGATCACCTCTGCGGTTTTTATTTTTTTGCGCTATAAACAAACAAAGAGCAACAATTTTGAAAAAAAAAGCAATATTTTTTACTTTTTGCTATAATAAATATCCCCCAAAAAATATATAAAAAAATGAATTTTTCCTCACTTTAGGTCAATATGTATTCTTCTACATATTTTTGGTAAAAAAAAAACAAAAAAACGCAATAAGCGTATATTGGTTGGTTTGCGCAAAAGTTATAGTGTCTACAAAACAGGGGATAGTTTTATGGCATTTTTTAATATAATTTTTTTTTTTTTTATTAGTAATGGCGGCGATCTGCGATTTTTATCATGACTGCGACATTATGGCAGACTCATCGGACACTTTTGACACTATTTTGGGACCATTGTCATTTATACAGCTATCAGTGCTATAAAAATGCACTGATTACTGTGTAAATGAACTGGCAGGGAAGGGTTAACCACTAGGTGGCGATGAAGGGGTTAAGTGTGTCCTAGGGAGTGATTTCTAACTGTAGGGGGGAGGGGCTACCTAGGACATGACAGCGAACACTTCTCCCGATGACAGGGAGCAGTAGATCTGTCATGACACAAGGCAGAACGGGGAAATGCCTTGCTTACAGGCATCTCCCCGTTCTACCTCTCCACACCGCAATAGCGGACCGCCAGAGAACATTGAGTTCCCGGGATCCGCGGGCACGCTCCCACTGAGCGCGCGTGCCCGAAAGGCGGCAAATTATAAGAGACGTACCTGGACGCCCATTTGCCTGGCCTGTGCCATTTTGCCGACGTACATCTGTGTGCGGTGGTCGGCAAGCGGTTAAACTGACTTCATCTGCAGAATTCCTTTGATCTGTAGATGAATAAACAGAAGGATACAAAATTAAACAATGTTTCTTTTTATCTGTCTGTTTTATCAGCTGAGCAAAGTTGATATACATTGTCAAGCTGCTTTTTTTTTTTTTTTTTCTTGACGGCTCCAGTTGCCTGGACTTTGTTTATGCGTCAGCTTTCAAAGGGGAAACCCCTCTGTCCGCGAAATGAGTCATCAGTTGTTAAGGACGCGACCGCTCCTAATTGCCAGATTTTTTTTGTTTGTTTATATTTCAGGAATCCCGCTGACAGCTGAAAAAAATGGAGCCTGAAAGTATCGGTTTCAGGTTATTGGAGCATTTGCACGAGTACCGATACGCATGCAAATGCTTAGTATTGGCACCGGTATCGGTGCAACCCTATAAGCCACAATTTTAATAGGATGAGTAATGGTGTCGCAGTAGTCACCACGCAAACCAGGCTAGTGGGGCAGTGACCCACCCTGTCACCTCTATGTCATATTAGACAAATCCCAGCTACCTGGTATACAGGGAGCCTAAAAATTGTCACAGACTTTTTCTTTAAACCTTTTAGGGAAGCACATGTTCCCTTCCTGCTGCAGTTCCTGCTGCCATATAGATTGGGCTGACTGGCTCCTGAAGTCTGTGTGTTAATTTATGTGCATATAATTTCTGGTCTGGTTGCAGCAAGACCAAGTGGAAGAGAGATATTTAATAACAGTGACTATCCATATTTTCTGAGGCCTGAAGGTCGGCTGTATTCTCCCAGATATACCGTATATACTCGAGTATAAGTCGAGTTTTTCAGCACATTTTTTTGTGCTTAAAGTGCCCCCTCGACTTATACTCGAGTCAAGCAATTTTCTGCAGCAAAAAATTTCATTTTCCGAACCGACTTTGGGGCCCCTTATCTCAGGGCCTCTTTGTGCTAGGAACCCCAAATTTGGTGTGCAAACCAAGTAGAACTGGTACCATAACAAATCCAAAGCTGGGGTTCCTAGGACCAAGTGGTCCCGAGATATGGGGCCCCAAAGCTGGTTCGGAAAATGTCATTCTCTGCTGCAGAAAAGTGCTTGACATTTTCTGAACCGATTTTTGGGGCCCTGTATCTCTGGGACACTTGGTGCTAGAAACACCAGCTTTGGATATTTTATGGCGATAGTTCCACTGAGTTTGCACACCAAATTTGGGGTTCCTAGCCCTAAGTGGCCCTGAGATACGGGGCCCCAAATTCGGTCAACTGTGTCCATCTGCAGCAATGTCATTTCGGGACCCTTTGGGTTCAGAGACCACAAATTTTGGCTGCAGCTAGGGGGCATCTAGGAACCCTTAACTACCGAGTTTGAAGTTCAGGGGACCTATGGCTGCAAATGGGCACAGTGAGGCTGCAAATGGGCATTGTTGACCCTCTTTTCCACTTAAAGTCGCTGTGCATTTCTCACCCTCGTCTTATACTCGGGTCACTAAGTTTTCCCATTTTTTTTTTTGTGGTAAATTAGGGCCTCGACTTATACTCGGAACGACTTATACTCGAGTATATACGGTAATCGCATCTTTTTAGTTTTAATTTATTTTATATTTTGATGCAGCTCATGGACATGAAATGACAGTTGCATGATGTAGCCTTTATTGGCCTGATTAAGCAAAGGTCCCATGATATAGGGGCAGGCAGAGTCCAGCTACTTGTCTGCACAGCCATCTTCTGCACTGAAAAAAAATTACGAGGTCAGCAGGTACTGCGTTCAGTAAGTCCAATGAAAGACCCATTGGTGTTCTAATTAGGTACCGCGGGAAACACTTGACTGCAGATATCTGTGAGAACATTTTTCCTATTTATATATCTTTGCATTTGTCAAATCTATATTTGATCTGATGACTGATGATCACCCATATTTGCTATCGCTTCCCATGGGATCACTTATCCCCCAGCTTAAAGCAGTATTAAACCCAAAAGCAAACATTTATTATATTGCATCTTACTAATTCTTTATGACTGCATTACTTGCCTTTTTGGGGCTTTCTTTCTTCTATTTTTATCTGGCGATCCAGCCAGCAAGTTTGTTTTTCAAATCTCCTGCACAATGTATCAGTTTTCATGGATGAGACAGACCATTTAACACTGACAGGGGTGATTAAAATGATCAGCTTTTATTAATTTATGCAAAACCTTTATGCCAAGCGGGAAAAAAACAGTTTGCTGTAACTGATTATAAAGTGTGAGCTGGAGTTTTTCTTCTTTACCCCAAACTCGCTCATCCATGTCTTTATGGACCTTGCTTTGTGCACTGGCGCTCAGTCATGTTGGAACAGGAATGGGTCATCCCCAAACTGTTCCCACAATGTTGGGAGCATGAAATTGTCCAAAATACCTTGGTATGCTGACGCCTTAAGAGTTTCCTTCACTGGATCTAAGGGGCCAAACCCAACCCCTGAAAAACAACCCCACACCATAATCCCCCCTCCACCAAATGATTTGGACCAGGGCACAAAGCAAGGTCCATAAAGACATGGATGGGCAGGTTTGGGGTGCAGGAACTTGACTAGCCTGCACAGAGTCCTGACCTCAACCAGATAGAACACCTTTGGGATGAATTAGAGCGGAGACTGCGAGCCAGGCCTTCTCGTCCAACATCAGTGCCTGACCTCACAAATGCACTTCTGGAAGAATAGTCAAACATTCCCATATACACACTCCTAAACCTTGTGGACGGCCTTCCCAGAAGAGTTGAAGCTGTTATAGCCGCAAAGGGTGGGCCAACTCAATATTGAACCCTACGGACTAAGACTCAGGCTGGGTTCACACTGATGCAAATTGATTGCCGGGTTTCCCCGCATCCAATTCTCATGACAGGAGAGTGTGACTGACGCTCAATGGAGCCGGTTCACACATCTCTGGGGCGGCTGCAGAGCGCACAGCAGAAAGGGTCCTGTGCGTCTTCGGCTCCATTTCAGGTCCGAATTCAGGCATAAATCCGGACCTAATACGGACCTGAAACCTTGAACAGGAACGCATCAGACCCCCTGCTGTGCACCGCCTAAGATGCTATTAAAGTCCTGAACCCCATACAAGGTCTGACCAGATACTCCGGGCCTTTTCTCTTTCACAGATGAACAGAGTGGCTGGAAAGTGAATTATTAAATCGCTGTTCTAGTAAGTACAGCCCTGCTAATAGTTCTTCTATTGTCATCAGTGCACCGGGGTCAGCACTGCATACACTGTACACCCTAATAATTACACACTCGGGTCATAGATTGCCATAAAGCAAATTACGTTTGATCCTTTCCTTATAATCTTTATATGCATACATTACTGTGGCTTATCTTCCTCCTTAGGAGTTGTCATCCCATGGACTGCAAGCAACACTAATCCCTGTGTTATCCTTTAAATTTGTGTCACTGGAGCAGCTCTTCGACAAGGTATAATCTTACTTTATTCTATTACCAACCTTAATCTAGTTTATTACTGACACTCTATCCCTCCTGATGGATTAAGCCTGCTACGGTGTACTAGTAGGGGGATGTACAACCGAAGGAACAGCAGATGCATTGACAAAGGTCTCCATATAAAGTGGAATAAAAGGCCATAGTGTCACCATGTGTGAAAGATCAGAAAAGTAAATAGTCACTCTGGTCCAATTTTGCTGTACAGCATGTTCTCCACTTGGGATACAAATTGTTTTGGTTTCTGTTTTGAAAAATCCAATCCTAGGTGGCTTTGATGAGTCTCGGCAAATAATAAAATCTGCTCCCACTTTTCCTGACATTTATGGCCAACACACAATCCAAAAATGATGGAATTACTCCTGATCGTTAGCGGGGTGTTTAGTAAGGTTGGTAAAATTAGCACAAAAAAAAAGTAAATTTGATAAAGAATTCCATTTGGCTCTACTTTATATGAAACTTCCATATCATTGTTATGATGGGTAAGGATGGGCTCGGGCGTGTCCGCACAGCCCACGTGTAGAGCCCGCCAGGAAGTCGGCACTGCGCTATTCACAGGTAGTGAGACATTTCCCGATCTTTGCACCCGCGCATTGGGACAATGTCTCGCTGCCTGTGATTAGCGCAGCGCCGTGCCGACTTCCTGGCGGGCTCTGCACGTGGGCTGTGCGGACACGCCGGAGCTCATCCTTAATGATGGGTGCACCCACTACATTTTCATTAAACAAATGACTTCTTATTGTGTCCTCGCTTATCCAACTGCCATGTCCATGTCCATTTATTAGATTTTTTTGTTTGGCCAGGTCTCCTCCTGAGCATGTCTAGTAGACCTCCTGCATTGAGCTAATTTGAAGACTGATTGTTTTTCCTGTTGAAAGAAAAATTATTATTATTATTATTATTATACACAATTTATATCATGCCAACAGTTTACGCAGCGCTTTACAATGTAGAGGGGGGGACAGCACAATTACAGTACAGTTCAATACAGAAGGGACAGGAGGGCCCGGCTCGTAGAGCTTACATTCTAAAGGGAGGGGGTGGTGGTACAAAAGGTAAAATGATCTACTTTATAATGAGAACTTATTTATGTTATCATTAAGGTATAGTAACTAAAAACTACATTAAGTTGAATTTGAAAGAGGGGCATCCCCACAGGGTGGTACTGTGGATGCAAAGAAAAACAGACACCACATCCTAAATTGAAGGTAAATTGGGAAGGTGAACTCTAGATGGACTTTTTAGGCACCACATTATACACAGTCATCTCATAGTAATAGTTTATTGATAAAAAATATATACCGTATTTATTGGCGTATAACACGCACTTTTTTTCCCCTTAAAATCGGGGGAAAATTGCGGGTGCGTGTTATACGCCGATCCCCGCCGATCCCCCGCTGACTGTGAGCGGAGGAGCGAGTGCCGCCGACATTCATACATAGCCGAGTGTACTCGGCTAGGTTCGGCTAGCTCCGCTCACAGTCACGCCCAGTCCCGCCCTAAGATGGACATAACACAGGGATTGGGCGTGACTGTGAGTGGAGCTAGCCCGACCTAGCTGAGTACACTCGGCTATGTATGAATGTCGGCGGCGCTCGGCTCCGCCCACAGGGCTACGAGAGGAGCCGAGAGCTGCCAAGAGACACAGGACCGGCGCCAAATTTAAAAACTGCAGTGACACTACAAGGCTGCAGTGTCACTGGGCAAGGCTGCAAATGACGGAAGGCTGCAGATGACACAAGGCTGCAAATGACACTGAAAGGCTGCAAATGGCACTACAAGGCTGCAGATGGACACTGATAAGGCTGCATTGATGGGCATTTAAATGTAAGTTTTTTTCCTTACAATTTTCTCCTAAACTTGGGGTGCGTGTTATACGCCGCCGATAAATACGGTATATAAAATTGTGCAGATTAAAATTCCTAGCATCATATGCTAGAGAAGCTACCACATAAGCATCACCACAACCATCCTAAAGCCACACTATAATTCAGCATCAAACTTTTGTAGATTCGATCATCGATATCATGAATGGGCCTGGTGTAGGTTGATGTCAAGGGTAGAAGAGCTCAATGCTCTACACCAGTCCTAGTGTAGTGGACAGGTTCCTGTTGTACACTCTTCCGGGCTGCCTGGGAGAGCGGACAACAGGAACCTGTCCACTACACTAGGACTGGCTCTCATTGTGTGCCGGAGTGGGCGGCAGGTTATAGTGAGATTGATTGGGGTTGAGGTTACTTCATAAGTATCTGGGGCTCCTGATGGACTCCATATGATATCTATATACTCTCTCCCAGTACATACCTAATTTTTTCCCTCCCCCTTCTCCCATCCCCCTTACCCCCAACCATTCCCTATTTTACTACATTGTTGACCATTGTTGTGGTTGCCATATCCCCTGGTCTTCTCACTACTGCAGGACTATCCGGGGCATGCAAATATTTTCTATAGTACCGACCTGAATGTCCTGAAGAAGCGCATAAGTGCGAAACATGTAGAGCATGGAGCTCTTCTACCCTTGACATCAACCTACACCAGTCCCATTTCTGATATCGATGATCATAGCTACACAAGTCTTATGCTGGCCTTAGGGTGGTTGTGGTGATGCTTATGTGGTAGCTTCTCTAGCATATGATGCTAGGAATTTTATTCTGCACTTTGTCAATTTTATATTTTTGTATCAATAAACTATTGCTTTTAGATGACTGTGTGTATTGTGGTGCCTAAAAAGTCCATCTAGTGTTCACCTTTCCAGTTTTACCTAAAACTACATTACCCTATTCCCCTTCCTAGCGCTCCTGAAATAATACCAAATCCTTCCACTTTGGGTCGCTCTTTGAAAACTGCTCAGAATACAAACCTATATAATACAGTCTATGGGCAGTTTCAAAGTGGAAGTGTCGTTTTAAATTTTTTAAGTAAAAGTCCTACTTTTTTTTTTTTTTAAATACCGGTAAGTCTTTATTTTTTATAAATCACAGTCAGTATAAGAAAAACAGATCTAGGAACCCGGTACAAAAAAGTAACAAAAAAAACAAACAAACAAATGTAATACAATCTAATTTTGTTTTCATTAAAATGGCTTGAACTGCCTAAAGCCACAGAGTGTTAAATTAGATTTTTAATGCATTTTCCTTTTTTGTTTGTTACTTTTTTTTTAATACTGGGTCCCTAGATCCCTTATTCTTCTTATTATGACTGTGATTATGTTTGAATCCCTAGAGATACAGAATAATAGCCTCAGGATAGAGGACGTACAATTTTCTTACACTGTTCTATTTTTTTTTTTTTTTAAATCTATACTTACCTTTTCCAGATCTCTCCAGGTCAGCCACATAATATACAGGGTCCTGTTCCTTTTTGCCTTTTCTCCATCACAGGACAGTCTTCAATGATAAATGAAGCGGCGTGGATGAGATAACTTAACATCAGCACTGCTTTCTGCATAATAACACTGTAAGAACAGGGAGCAATGGTGATGTCCACTCGGGGGTCAGTCATGATATCCTCCATTCACAGTATGTCTTCATTGTGCTGGACTGATTGACACCCGGTGGCACTAGATCAGTTGTGCTAAGGCCTCATTCACACAGTGCGTACTAATGGATACGCCCGTCAAGGGACAC
Source organism: Lithobates clamitans (assembly GCA_037952925.1). NCBI lineage: Eukaryota > Metazoa > Chordata > Amphibia > Anura > Ranidae > Lithobates > Lithobates clamitans. The sequence goes on along the minus strand of JBBGZY010000028.1, from coordinate 752,336 downwards.
GTTTACCTGCATGGCGATACACAGGTGTTCCATGCATCCCCATGCAGGCAGTCCCTTTGATGTCAGTTGGGATGCTGTGGCTGCACAGACACAGACGCTGCTCCCAATCTGACATCTGTACAGGTGTGGGGGGGCACACTTAACGAAGACAGTGTGCGTTCAGGGCTGTGCACCCGCACAAATGTCAGATTGCAGATACGGTATCCCAATTGGCATCAATGGGACTTCCTGCACAAGGATGCATGGAACACCTGTGCGTCAATGTGGGGGTAAACACAGCCCTCCATAGGCATACACATTAGTACACCCCGTGTGAACGAGGCTTTATAATGGACAACTAAATGACTCACTGGAGAGGGACACATCTCCTCACTATCTCCTAGCAGAGTCCTATTGCAATCAAAATTGAAATGATTACAAAGCCCAACATGCTTTGCAAAAAAAAATCCTTTAATGAACCATTGTAAATGTCTATTGTTAAAAATGTCATAAAAATCATTTAAAAGTTAAATGAAAAAATGATAAATGGTTTATACATTTTGAAAAATGTAACAAAATAGTTTTCCTAAAAAAAAAAAAAAAAAAAAGTTTTTTTTTCCTTGTTAGAGAAATCTTTATCTGTACTTTTCCTAATTCTATTTCCTGAGTGTTCTGTCAATATGTATACCTTTCTCTTTTTTCAAGCTCTCCCACCCAGAAAAGTATGAGGGTCTCATATTCACAAGCCCCCGGGCAGTAGAAGCTGTGGCAATATGCCTACAGACATCCACTAACAAAGAAGGTGAGTGTACCAAGGACATGGAACTATTCGCTGATAATGGCTATTAACAATATGGAGTTAAAATGACATTAAACTCTGGTTTAAAAATAAGAAATAAATCTATTCAAGTATGTATTCGTAACGTAATTGTCCCTTCTGTCTCCTCCAAGTCCCCAAATTCCCCAGCTTCCTGATAGAGGGTGGCTTTGTTCATTCTCAGTTGTATGTAGGAATGTCGCCACCTTCTTTTGCTCATTCCTAAAATGGACTATTGAATGTAGTGTGCATAGAGTGGTGCGCATGACCGCAACTAGCATACACTGCTCGTTGCAAACAAACAGAATTGGGGGGGGGGAGGGGGGTTCAGGAGCTCAAGGAGGACATTACATGGAGGTGGAAAAACAGTATGAAACTTTCATTGCATAAAAAATAGATTACAGGTTCATTTTGTAGTGTCTGTGTATAGATCAGTGGTGGTCTATCCATTGGAGGTGTACGGGCGCCATCCCCCCCATCTACATGCAGAACGCCGGATGCATGGTTTCCAATGGGGGGGGGGGGTGTTTGAAGCACGTGATCAGAGCCAGAGGCTCTAATAGGCTTCCAAAAAGGGTGGGCTCGGGGCGCACATTTAATGAATATTCGCTATTCTCACACTGATCCTCCTTCTGGTCCGATTGGCTGAAAGGACAGGCGATCCTATTGGACACCTAGGAGGATGGACGGCGGAAGCAGCTGTGATGCAGAGGAGGAGTAGACACCTGCCTGTCACCCGTTGGAGCGCTGCCCGGGGGGGGGGTTGGTTGTTTGCCGTCTCCCCCCCCCCCCCAAAAAAAAAAAACCACCAGCCGCCACTGGTTTAGATTATTTTTTTTTTAAATAAGGATTTTGCTTTATATCACTTTAACACATCATTCAACATATATTTTGAACTTTTACTGCAAGGTTGATATTACAGCCTTGGAAATTGCACCTGTAAAAAAAAAAAAAACCCTTTTTTTCTATCCTGACAGGATGGAGCTACTGATTGTTTTGCCCTCAAAGAGGAGCCCCAGTCTGGACAGGAAAAAAATTAAAAGTCAGCAGCTATAATATAAGGACACTTACCTGTCCAGGGATCCAGTGATGTCGGCACCCCGAGCCGATTCTTCAATTGGCTTCGGGTGCAGGCGCCAGCATCTTTACTAAGGGAAACCGGCAGTGAAGTCTTCAGGCTTCACGGCCGGTTTCCTACTGCGCATGCGTGAGTCGTGCTGTGCTTTCTGAATGGTCCCGCTGTCTTCTGGGACCTGTGTGTGTCCCAAAAGGCAGCTGGGGGAAGGAGGAGGGGCCGGAAATACTCTGAGATCGTTGCAGCGATCTTACCTAGAAGTGGGAGAGGGTACCTGTCAAAACCAGGTACCCCCCCCCCAAAAAAATAATTTGCCAAATGTGGCAGTGGAGGGGGGGAGAGCTTCCCCTCTTGGATGGAGCTCAACTTTATAAATCTAAAATAATCCCTGTTCTGAATAGCTGATTCAGAATAAGTATGCAGCCAGTAAATTAGGTTCAAGATCTTACATAGTTAAAGTGGTTATAAAGCACATACAATCCCCTCTGTTAAAAAACGTTCTATGCTCCAGTGTATGTTCTTTGTAAAAAATATGCCGATTTGTACCCTATTTCATAGTGGCACTACAACTGCTCCCTCTCCCGATCTAACAGCTACAGCGGGAGGGGCTAAGAATCCCACGCTGACGTCAGGGGAGCAGCGGCCAGTCACGTGAGCGCTGAGCGACGCTATGAAATAAGGTACAAATCTGCATATTTTTTACAAATAACATACACTGGAGCCTAGAATGTTTTCTAACAGAGGGGATTGTATGTACTTTCCACAGCAATTTTTGCAGCAGGAGGGGACAGGGGGGGGGGGCACTGAGGCTAGCTGACAGGCGGGGGGGAGGGGGGGGGGCAGAGGAGAGTCAGCGGATGACGGAGCCACGTAAACTGACCACGGTGTCAGGGCTCATCAGCCATGATAAATGTGGTCAGTTTACAGGAGGGGCGGCAGAACTAGGCAGGATCAGCCAGGTATTTCAGGTGATGGAAAGGGCCAAATTACACAGCACAAGAACTGTGCTGTATAACATCCTTTAAAGGAACAGGATCCTTTTTTTTTTTTTTTTTTGTTTTTTGTCGTTTTTTAGGGTTATAAACACTTTTTAAATGGGTTGAAAAAGACAGAAGTCCATCTAGCTCAACTGATAGAGCAAACAGTGAGCAAATAAATATATAACATATACAGATCCCCATACCTAGAGTTCAAGATCCAGAGGAAGGCAAAAAAAAAAAACACAACATGGCCTAATTTTCTCTACTAGGGGAATAACTTTGCTCCCTTGTCTCTTGTAATGACCTTAAAGTGAATAATTTTACACTTGGTTCTGGCACATACAATCTGTAAGAATAAACTTTCATGCAGATTATGGTGTTCATTCAGAACAGAGACCAGTCACTAGTGGTCTACTGCAAGGCACTGTACTGAGTCCTGTTGTATTTAATCTCTATGCAAGTCGTATAACTGAAGGTTTATTGGGCAAGGTATCTTTTGCTGAGGACACAAATATATGTAATAGGGCTGATATCCCTGGAGGTGTCTGTAACATGGAACATGATTTGGCATTGCTGAAAGATTGGGCAAAGCAGTGGAGACTGCAGTTCAGTGTTTCTAAGATAATGCACCTACGGAAAAAAAAATCTAAGAAAAACAGAAACGTAAGGCGCACACAGCTAGTGCATTACCAGAGATAATTTAATAAGAAGAAATTTTTGTATGAAAGTGGATACTCACAAAATGCAACTGACAAAGGGCCATAAACACAGTGCATTGACATGCACAGAACACGGGGTACAGCTAATGTGTTTCGGGGGCGCACCCCCTTCCTCAGAGCTGGCCTAACTCTGAGAAAGGCTTGCCTAGCTGGGACTGAATGCTAGTACAGTGCTGGATGTCCTTAACCATAAATGTTTATGCCTAGTTAGATCAAGGGTCTTTACATCTAGTGATTGAAAGTGAGAGGAAAGCCAACAATTCACAGAGAACTGTTTTCACACTGACTCATTTCACAGTGTGGGATGATTGTCTGCTGCAAACACAGCCTGTGTCTACAAACACTTGGCAAGGTGCTCCTATTAATCCAATACTCCATTTATGTTAACAGACATCAGCCAAGGAAGCAAGGTATGGTCCAACGATAGAAATGATATTACATACTGATATTCATCTTAAATTTTGTGGAATCCATATGTATGCGCAAGATAAGTGAAGAAAAGGAAGATATCTGTCCTCAAAGGGCCAGTTGTATCTGGGGTGCGCTATGTACAAAGTGCAGAGTTCAGGGTATGCTATATACAGAGTGCAGAGTTCAGGAGTGTAATAAAAACCCTGTATGGGCTCAACCAACTCTAATAAGGTAAAAAAGGGGAGAAGAAAAAGAAGGAGAAACACAGCCCACTGTACGATGGCTGAATCTAAATGTATTATATAAAAAACACATATATGGAATAGCCAATGGATTAAAACTAAGTCGTTCAAAACATGTCAGTCATTTTATATTGAAAAAAGCTCAATGTCCACCATTCATGCCCTCATCCAGTGACAGCAAAATACTGAAGCAAAGGGGTATGAATACACAATGAATTTCAATCCTAAGCAGCAACAATGTTCTAAAAAATGAAAATTGCATGCATTTGGATTGGAAATAATGCTAGGTCGGCTCCCAACACTGGCAAACTTTGATGGGTATTGGTTCCTTGGTGTATCCAACAAATGGGAGATGCAGAGGTAGTGAGAGAGCACAATGGGTCAACAGTGGTGTTCCATGCCATACACATATTGTAAATGTACTTTCTTGCTTCGTATACCATCCCAGGACATGTCTCATGCTGGGAGCCGACCTAGCATTATTTCCAATCCACATGCATGCAATTTTCATTTCTTATCACATTGTCGCTGTTTAGGATTGAGTTTCATTGTGTATTTATACCCCTTTGCTTCAGCAGTTTACTGTCACTGGATGAGGGCATGAATGGTGGACATTGAGCTTTTTTCAATATAAAATCACTGACACGTTTTGAATGACTTAGTTTTAATCCATCGGCTATTCCATATATGTGTTTTTGATATAATAAATTTACATTCAGCTATCCTACAGTGGGCTGTGATTATTTCTATTTCTTCTCCCCTTTTTTACCTTATTGGAGTTGGTTGAGCCCATACAGGGTTATTACTAGTTTTTGATTATGTGTTACTGAGAGCTCCCAATCCACTCCTTTCCCCTCCTTTCTTTTTCCCTATTGTACATATAGGGGCTATTCACACATATTTGCACTAATAGATAGCACTAGCAGGGATTTGTACCTTGAGGGATCCTCATTTTAGTTTTTGGTGTGCCATGTACACAGTGTAGGGTTTTGGGATGTATTATGTATAGAGTGCAGGGTTCATGATTACGTTGCGTACAGAGGGCAGAGTTCAAGGGTATGCTGTGTGCAGGGTGTAGGAGTGCGCTATATGCAGTGTTCAACCCCAACACCTTTTCCCTCCAAAAGCTATCGGCTCTTGTACCTCACGGTGTTAGTGGCTATGATTGTTCTCTCTCCAGTTCTGGAGATCTGTCCCCACCATGAGTGTGTGTAGGGATCTGTTTGTTCTGAGAAGAAAGCTGTCCCTTGTAAACACAGAAAGCTTCTGTGTTTACAGGTGACAGCAGGGAGTGAGAGCAGAGGGTGAGAGCCAGAGGTGGCGGAATGGAGTTCAGGCTGCTAAACTGGGTGCGAGGGCCACATAAGGCCTTGCAGGCCAGATTCAGCCCACATGCCTTGTGTTTGACATATGTGATCTATTATTTTTTTGGTGTACTAAAAGATGATATTGATTGTATGAGCCAGACAGAGGTTCTTGTTATCCTGCCTCTTGTTGGAGTTTCTCACTGCAAGTTAGGTCATTGCTTCATCTGCTATAGAGAAGGGTGAAGGATGAAAAATTCTATGGATGCACCACTGCCTACATCTGCCATGGATCACAGAGGGCCCTCGTAGACTTGTGTGAGGGTCCTCGTAGACTTGTGCGAGGACAGTCCGATATCTCCCTACCCCTGCCTCCGGAGGAGATATTTGGTGCTTGAAAGACAAAAACAGCGAATATTCCCAGCTCAACTCACCAACCAGTCTGCTGACCAACCGAATTAACCTGTCCAACAGTCTGCGTTAAAAACATGGGTTTAGTTAGCACGCATTTGCAAACGCATGCGTAAGCTGCAAGGCCTCTTCACGGCACCCTGTGTATTGCTTGCAGTCCTAACACTAGTGAATTTTTGAGTGTGTCCACAGTGGGAGCACATGCATTCTAATGGATAGATGAGGGGCAGGTGGGCCTGGAGGTAGCCTGATCCTCCTTAAAGCGGGGTTCCACCCAAATTTTGAACATTATCTCTCTGCATTCTCTTCCTTGCCTAGATGCTGACATGCTGTGTAAAAAAATTTAAATCACCATAATTACCTTTTTTTTTCTAATCTTTTTAGCACTTCCTGGTTTTCCTCCCATGGGAGTAGGCGTGTTTCTAGCCTCTCCCAGACCTCCCACAGTCCCCTGGGAGCTAGTCTCAGGCTTCCCAGCATGCATTGTGCAACAGCGTCATCACAACATCTCGGTGAATGCTGAGAGCACAGCATTCACCGCATCCAGGAAATGCATGCTTGTGGGCTTCAAATGCCCACAATGAAGATGGAAACCGCCTTCAGTGAATTTTATAAGTTATTCTTTACAACTAAATCGGACACAGGAGGACTTATTACACAGAACATGTGAGTAGATAATCATGAGAAGAAAAGTTAGTGAATGAACTCCAAAAAAAAAAAAAAAAAAACGATAGATAGGTGGACCCCCGCTTTAAAGGCACAGACACTCATGTATTAAGTAGTGTTAGGACTGCAAGCAATACACAGCGTGCCGTGAAGAGACCTTGCAGCTTACACATGCGTTTGCAAATGCGTGCTAACTAAACCCATGTTTTTAACGCAGACTGTTGAACAGGTTAATTCGGTTGGTCAGCAGACTGGTTGGTGAGTTGAGCTGGGAATGTTCTCTGGTTTTGTCTTTCGTGCGTTTGCCCTTCCATGTGCTCCTTACTGTGAAGGGCAGTTATAGGTGGGGGCAGGGGCCATCTCTTTGTTACTGATATTTGATGCCTACCTGTGAATTCTGGAGAATTCAAGATGCATATCAATATGTAATATCGTATTTTATCCTTGAACCATCCCATGCTTCCCTAGCTGATGTCTGTTCACATAAGTGGTGTTTTGCCAACTGTTTGTAGGCACAGGCGGTGTTTTCGGCAGACAATTAGCCCACACTGTGAAGTGAATTGGTGTGAAAACCTCTCTCTGAATTGTGGGCTTTCTTCTCACTTTCAGTCACCACCGCTAAAAGACCCTTGATCTAACTGGGCATGATAATTCATTATTATCTGTTCTGGCATCTAGTCTCAGCTGGCCGAGCTCCGCGACTCTTTGAGGAATAAAAAACAAACAAAAAAATACTTTCATCAGTATACATCACTGGGAAGAGTTTTTGTCTCCATATAGCCCCAGGGGTTCCACTTCCTGTTCAAGCTCCTGCTTGTGTTGGTGCCAAAAAACTGAGCGCTACAGTTTGTATTAATTGACAAACAAGCGCAGTATTATCTGTATCATGTATATTACTGGAAGGTGGGTATACAGTGGGGCAAAAAAGTATTTAGTCAGCCACCAATTGTGCAAGTTCTGCCACTTAACAAGATGAGAGAGGCCTGTAATTATCATAGGTATACCTCAACTATGAGAGACAAAATGTGGAAACAAATCCAGACAATCACATTGTCTGATTTTTGAAAGAATTTATTTGCAAATTCTGGTGGAAAATAAGTATTTGGTCAATATCAAAAGTTCATCTCAATACTTAGTTATATATGCTTTGTTGGCAATGACAGAGGTCAAATGTTTTCTGTAAGTCTTCACAAGGTTGTCACACACTGTTGCTGGTATGTTGGCCCATTCCTCCATGCAGATCTCCTCTAGAGCAGTGATGTTTTGGGGCTGTCGCTGGGCAACACGGACTTTCAACACCCCCTCAAAGGTTTTCTATGGGGTTGAGATCTGGAGACTGGCTAGGCCACTCCAGGACCTTGAAATGCTTCTTACGAAGCCACTCCTTCATTGCCGGGTTAGTGTGTTTGGGATCATTGTCATGCTGAAAGACCCAGCCACGTTTCATCTTCAATGCCCTTGCTGATGGGAGGAGGTCTGCACTCAAAATCTCACGATACATGGCCCCAATCATTCTTTCATGTACATGGATCAATTTTCCTGTTCCCTTTGCAGAGAAACAGCCCCAAAGCATGATGTTGCCACCTCCATGCTTCACAGTAGGTATGGTGTTCTTTGGTTGCAACTCAGCATTCTCTCTCCTCCAAACACGATGAGTTGTGTTTCTACCAAACAGTTCTACTTTGGTTTCATCTGACCATATGACATTCTCCCAATCCTCTTCTGGATCATCCAAATGCTCTCTAGCAAACCTCAGACGGGCCCAGACATGTACTGGCTTAAGCAGGGGGACACGTCTGGCACTGCAGGATCTGAGTTCCTGGCGGCGTAGTGTGTTACTGATGGTAGCCTTTGTCACGTTGGTCCCAGCTCTCTGCAGGTCATTCACTAGGTCCCCCCGTGTGGTTCTGGGATTTTTGCTCGCCGTTCTTGTGATCATTTTGACCCCACGGGGTGAGATCTTGCGTGGAGCCCTAGATCGAGGGAGATTATCAGTGGTCTTGTATGTCTTCCATTTTCTAATTATTGCTCCCACAGTTGATGTCTTCACACCAAGCTGCTTGCCTATTGCAGATTCAGTCTTTCCAGCCTGGTGCAGGTCTACAATTTTGTTTCTGGTGTCCTTCGACAGCTCTTTGGTCTTCACCATAGTGGAGTTTGGAGTGTGACTGTTTGAGGTTGTGGACAGGTGTCTTTTATACTAATAACACGTTCAAACAGGTGCCATTAATACAGGTAATGAGTGGAGAACAGAGGAGCCTCTTAAAGAAGAAGATACAGGTCTGTGAGAGCCAGAAATCTTGCTTGTTTGTAGGTGACCAAATACTTATTTTCCACCATAATTTGCAAATAAATCCTTTAAAAAATCAGACAATGTGATTTTCTGTATTTGTTTCCACATTTTGTCTCTCATAGTTGAGGTATACCTATGATGACAATTACAGGCCTCTCTCATCTTTTTAAGTGGGAGAACTTGCACAATTGGTGGCTGACTAAATACTTTTTTGCCCCACTGTATATTATTTAGACTGGACTAGCGGGGTAATTTACATCCAATTTTCTTTAAATAAAAAGTATATTGGGGAGCTACTTAAAGTGAACCTGTATGCCAAAATGCAAATAATACAACCTAAGCAAATCTAAATAAGGGACCATATAAAATACCACATAAGCAAGCCTACACAATTATAAAAATTGAAAACTGAATATTTAGATTTCTGCATTAGTCAAGTAATTTTGAATGTCCCCCTGTGACGTGTCCCAGAAGGCTGCAAGGAAAGAAGGGGGAAGGCCGAACTTCCGCTTGGATTGCTGCAGAGATCTGACCAGAGGTGGAGGACTGGGTACCTGTCAAAACCAGGTACCTGCTCCCCCCTCCCCCCTCTAAAAAAGTATAGTGCCAAATGTGAAAGTGGAGAGGGGGAGGGGAGAGCAGAACTTTTCCCTTTTGGGCGAAGTTCCACTTTTTTCTTTTTCTAATCGTTTAAACAATGATTTATATTAAACATGGAAAAAAAAATAAGTCCATTAAAAGACAGAATAAATCGGCTTTTGCTGCAATACTCATCTTCAGTCTGGAGCTGTCATCCACAAGACTTTTTACGCCCACTAGATATCCTCAGTCTTTATGAACTAATGATGGCCAATGTCATTAATTTCACTTCCTCTGGCTATCATGGAGCTGTCATGGACACCCTTCCTGGAGCAAAGGGGTGAATTTTAAAAGCACGGGCCCCCGGAAAGGTAAGTATACACACTGTTCTTTTAAAGTTTTGGGTATTGTTTAAAAGTGACCCTGGAGTGACAGGTCACTTTAAGCAATGGAATTGAGCTTTAAGGTGGTATTAAGCCCAAACATTTAATATACTGCAGCTTACCAATTCTTGTGATGCATTAGTTTTCTTTTTTAGGCTTTCTTTCATTTATTTCAACCTGGTGATCTGGCCAGTAAGTCTGATCTCTTTCAACAGAACACGCTGTCCTGCAGATGCAGCAGTTAGAGTGTTGAGATAAACCATTTACCACTGAGCCTCTAGTCCCTGCTGCACTTGCTTGCTGTGATGCCCATTTCCAGCCAGTTATGCCAACTGGTGTAACAGTCAGGATATTTATCTTTCTTTGGTCAGTGCAGCAACGGGACCGCCCTGACCAATGACAATCTCTTCTAAGCCTTCCTTCTTCCAGGACATTGCAATTGCAAGTGGTCATAATACTCACAGTTGTGAGCAGTCATTGGTCAGTGTGGCCCATGGGACCAAACTGATGTATGAGAATCTCTTCTGGGATGGCGCAATGGTGGGCAGTCATTGGCCAGTGCTGTCACGTGGCTGCGCTGACCAATGACTGCTCAACATTGTGATGTTACATAGCCTCGTAGGACCATGTAGGGAAGTTTTCAAATGTTCAGATGTCATTTGTTTGTTTGTAAAAAGGTGAAATTCACTTTTAAAGCAAAAATAAAAGCGGCATACCCTAAATCCGATTTATTTAAAATAATGTAAAGACAGTTGCAGTTGCCAGCTCCAGCATGCCCGATGGGTTTCTTCTGTTGAGTTCAAATTTGGAACGTGTCGGGAATGTTAGAGCTGGCATTATAACTGTCCTTACTTTGGTTAAAATAAATTGGAGGTATACTATGCTGCTTTTGTTTCTGTTTTTAAAGTGGAATTAAAGCCTAACACTAAATATTCTTAAAAATGCCCCCCCCCCCCTTCTCCAACCTATCTTGCCTAAAAAAGGGATCTGTAGACTTACCTTTTTTCAGTCCAGTCTTTTCTGGTTGCATGATCCTTCAGCTCCGGCTCAGGGATCGCTTAACAACAGCTGGGAATTCCGGCAACTGTGATGTCACCCATAGACTCCCATGACCCAGCTGTTGTCGGCACTCCCTCCTCTCCCCTGCAGCTGCTGCTCACTGACACAGGGAAGCCAGAGCTGCAGGATCGCATGACCAGCGTGGACTGAAAAAAGGTAAGTATACAGGTCCTTTTTACACAGGGTAGGCAGGGTAGGTAGGAGGAGGGGGGGAAGGGAACATTTTTAAGAATAGTTAGTGTTAGATTGGAATTCTACATTAAACCTTCTGACTGCAAATAAAAGTGGTTCTAAAGGCAGAAGGTTTTTTTTTTTTTTACCTGAATGCATTCGCTGTATTAATGTAAAATACCTTCTGTATACAGCCCCCTCCCAGCCCCCTTTGTACTTACCTGAGCTCAATCTTAATCCAGCGCTGTGCCCGATAGCAGTGCCTCTCTCTCTCCTCATTGGACAGAAAGGCAGCAGCGGGAGCCATTGGCCACGGCCAGTGAGCAAAGAGCGGGGGACGGGGGGGCCAAGCCACACTCTTTTGTGGTAATGGACACACAGAGACAACTCAGGATCGAGCCTGCAATAGTGCCCTCATAGCAGCTTCCTATGGGGTGAACTCAGCAGGAGGGAGGATCCAGGAGTGCCAGCGAGGGACCCAAGAAGAGGAGGATTGGGGCTGCTCTGTGCATAACCATTGCACAGAGCAGGTAATTTATAACATGTTTGTTAATAAAAAAAATTAAAAAATTCAATAATTTTAAGTTATGCCTGATATACCAAAGGAGAGGTGGAAAAGTCTCCAGTGGTCTGAAGCTCTAAGCCCATCTGTCTGTGTTGTTCTGGAGCTTGAGACTGACCAAAGAGCTAGGGGAAGGAAGATAAGTACAGGCCAATTGCCTGAAAAACTGATGTACAGGAGGCTGTAATGTAACACAAGCTTTAACAGACCATTAGAAGTGTGGGTCTGACATCCTGAATCTCATGTATTTATGTATAACAGAAAGTGTGGCCATTGGAGTACTATTATTTTTATATGTGAAAACAATAGTGTAGCGCCTAAGTATGCAATGAATATATTATAATACAGTAGAAAACCTTGTAAGGCATGTAAGTTGATGCAAAAATAAAAATGCGGTATGTTAAAGGGGTTGTAAAGTCTAAACGTTTTTTACCGTAAAGCGGAGTTCCACTTGTTTTTAAGTTTTATTAAAAGTCAGCAACTACAAAAAGTGTAGTTGCTGACTTTTAATAAACAGACACTCACCTGTCCCATGGTCCAGCGATGCGGCTGCCCGAAGCCTCACTCCTCTCCCTCTCCGTGACACCGGCATTACAAGTGTGGGCACCCGGCTGTGACAGCTTGCGGCTTCACATCCGGGTGCACGCTGCACATGCGTGAGTCACGCTGCACCTTCTCAGTGGCCTGTAAAGTGTCCCAAAAGTTTTCAGGGAGGGTGGAGGAGTCACCCATGTGGCGAGAGCGGAAGTGGGAGCTGGGTACCTGTCAGAACTAGGTACCCACAACCCCCCCCCCCCCCCCAAAAAAAAAAATAAAAAAATTACACGCCATATGTGACATGTAAGGGGGCGAGGAGTGTTTGCATTCCTTGCATTAAGGTAAAAAATGTTTAGGTGTCAGCATCGCCCCCTCAGCCCCCCTTTACTTACCTGAGACCTCATTCGATCCAGCACTGTGCACTTCTGCAGATCTTTTCTCCCCTCCCGGGTCTCACTGGCTTTGCTGGGGCATCAGGAGACATTGGCTCCCAGTGCTGTCAATCAAAGCCAGTGACAAGGAAGCAAGGGGGCAGGGCTGAGTCCCGCTGCAGCAGAGGGAATCGGGTGCAAGCGCACACGAGTGCCCCCATGGGGTAGCGGCTTCCCATGGGGGCACTGGCCAGAGAGGAGGGGCCAGGAGCGCCTGCGGGGGACCCAAAAAGAGGTTTCCTGGCCGCTCTGTGAGATTCCATTGCACAAAGTAGGTAAGTATAGACATGTTTGTTATTTTATTCATTTTTGTAAAATTTACCGTTACAACCCCTTTGATTACAATGGCATCTCCGCATGTGCTTCCAACTAAGGATAAATAAAGCTCACCAGGAGCCCAAAGAAAATTCCAATAGTGTAGAAGGTTTTATTATCAAACGTGTAAAAGCAACATACAGTTCAGAACAGTGAATCCAGTGAAAACTCGCATAGAAAGCCCAGCCGACCCAAGATCACGCAGTAAGCATGACGTCCGCACCAGAATCTTTGCCCCCAGATGAGGAGATCCCCTTGGAATTACCATACCACAGTGGTTCCTGTGGGACTTAGGAGCATTTTCTGCTGCAATGGTAGCCATTTACTCTGGTGAGTTTTTAATTCACTTACTGTTGGTGGCTGGTCACTGGAGCACCTTCTCAGAAGCATCTTCACGAGCACTGGCTTTCTTACATACAGTTTTTTTTTTTTTTTTTTAACCGATCACACACATTGTGGAACTTTATTTTGCTATTTTTGGCCTTTATGTTTTCTATTTTTGTATCAACTTGCATGCCTTACAAGGTTTTCTACTGTATTATAATGTATTCATTGCATATTTAGGCGCTACACTATTGTTTTCACATTTGCTATCTTAGGTTTTTGTTATACTACCTTTTGTGTCAACAGCCTCACTTTTAGGCCTCATGCACACAGGCTGTTAAAATAACGTTATGAAAACGCCAGTATCTTTGCAGTGATTTTTTTTTTACTTTTTTCAGCTTTTTTCAACGTTTTTTGCAATAGCGTTTTTTAGCATTTTTGAGCGTTTATCAGCATTAGAGCGTTTTTACAGCTGAAAAACATCTCTCAGAACCCACTGGTCCTGGGTTTTTTTTACAGCTCAAAAACACCTAGGTGGGCATGAAGCCATAGACTAACATGGGCGGCACAGTGGGTAGCACTCTCGCCTAGCAGTAAGAAGGGTCACTGGTTCGAATCCCAACCATGACACTACCTGCTTGGAGTTTGCATGTTCTCCCTGTGCCTGCGTGGGTTTCCTCCGGGTACTCCGGTTTCCTCCCACACTCCAAAGACATGCTGGTAGGTTAATTGGATCCTGTCTAAATTGTCCCTAGTATGTATGAATGTGAGTTAGGGACCTTAGATTGTAAGCTCCTTGAGAGTAGGGACTGATGTGAATGTACAATGTATATGTAAAAGCGCTGCGTAAATTGACGGCACTATATAAGTACCTGAAAATAAATAAATAAAAACATAGACAGGCCTTTTTAAGCTGAAAAAAAAGCTCAAAAAAGCAGCTGTAAAAACGTCCATGTGCATGAGGCCTTATATTTAAATGCTACACCACCGATAATACCACTTGCACTATAGGCAAGTGCACACGGACGTTTTTACAGCTGCTTTTTTGAGCTTTTTTTTTCAGCTTAAAAAGGCCTGTCTATGTTAGTCTATGGCTTCATGCCCACCTAGGCGTTTTTGAGCTGCAAATGGCATAGGCGTTTTTAAGCTGTAAAAAAAACCCAGGACCAGTGGGTTCTGAGAGACATTTTTCAGCTGTAAAAACGCTCTAACGCTGATAAACGCTCAAAAACGCTCAAAAACGTCATTCACCAACGTTTTTTAACGTTTTTGATCCATTGAAAAAAAAAGAAAAATTTTTGAAAAAAAAAGAACGCTAAAAAACACTAACGCAGAAAAACGCTCAAAAACGCTCAAAAACGCTATTGCAAAAACATTAAAAAAGCTGAAAAAAGTAAAAAAAAAAATCACTGCAAAGATACTGGCGTTTTCATAACGTTATTTTAACAGCCTGTGTTGTGCATGAGGCCTTATTGTTACATAGTAACCAAGGTTGGATGGATGAGCGGCGGCTGGACGTCAATCTATACAAACATAGTGTTGATATTTGTGACCTGAGTACATAAATCCCACTAGATTCCGTCCATAATTGCGGGACTTGCCATTATGTAAATTGTGTCGGGGAAGAAGTCCCCTTCCCATAAACTCTGTTGTCTAATGCCGATTTGTACTGCCTATAGTGACATTTCCAATAAGCCTGTGATGTCAGCTTCTAATTAAATAAAGATAACAGCATTTTGTTTTCAATTAGAGTGTCCCACTCAAGAAATTATTGTAAATTAACCTCCTCGGAAAATGTAATATTGCCGTCTAATTTAGATTTTTAATTAGGCCTTTGATTTTTAAGCTGAAAAATCACACACCGTGAAATCTTTAATCATTGCTAATATGTTGTAGAAGGTTATTAGAAACCTTTGCACAAAATTAGCCCCTGGCATTTGTATTTATTTTTCCTTCTTTTATTACCAATAAAAAAGCATTAACTCGGCAAAAGGGGAAGAGGTACCTTTTAGATAATTACACCGGAGGAGGGGAAGATAAACCATTAAAATGCATTGAATTGCAGAGGTGAAGAACATTGAGGTGAAAATGAAAATAAGATTCCATGATTTTGCACTTATGTAAATTTGCTTGTCAGCGCGACAACAAGACTCAGATTGCAAGCGGCAGCGTCTGGCCACAGATAGGTCTGCTTACTGATTACAAGGCCTGTCACCCGACATCACACATTCATCTTTTTTAAATTAAAGTAGAACTCTAGGCTAACATTTATTTAATTTTTTTTATCCTTTTGGAGATGGCTAAAAAAAGTTACAGAATTGTATTGCTTTTTGTGTGCCCGATGGGAAGATTTCCCTGTACATTCTGTTTTGGTGACATTAAAGCGGAACTTCAGTCTTTTTTTTTTTTTTTTTTTTTAATCTTTCCATCTATTAAATCTTCTGCCCTTTTTATTTTAACTTTGGATAGTAAAACATTTTTTTTCTGCCAGTAAATACCTTATACAGCCCACTTCCTGTTTCTTGTCTGGTAAAAGGCCTAGGCTTATGACATCATGCACAACTCTCTATCTCACTCTTGTGAGACTTTGCCATGAAGAGAGGGGGGGGTGAATCATAAGAGGGCCAATGAGAGCTGCAGAGCTGGAGGTGTGCCTCTGTGTGTCTGTGTAAATCCAGGAAGTGAACAGGCAGCAGCTTCAGCTGCCCACAGTTAAAATGGTTGCAGCCAGACTCAGTGGAGGGAGATTTCTGCAGCATATTTGGCAAGTACAGAATTACAGTATATATAAAATAATATGCAGTAAAAGTGGTTGGAGGGAAGCTTCAGAATGGCAAAGATGTTTTTATTACAAATTATGTGAGCAGACTGCAGTTCCTCTTTAATGAGGAGTTCCAGTCTCCTTTGAAAAATATAAATCAGCAGCTACAAAAACTGTAGCTGCTGACTTTTAAAAAAACAGCCACTCACCTGTCCCACGATCCAGCGGTGTGCTCACCCCAGTCAGTTTCACCCGCTGTTGTTTGCAGTCTTCTGGGACCTGTCAGAGTCCCAGAGGACTGCAGGGGGGAGGGAGGAGAACTGCCAATCTGATCGCCTAGGCCAGTGATGACGAACCTTGGCACTCCAGATGTTTTGGAACTACATTTCCCATAATGCTCAGCTACACTGCAGAGTGCATGAGCATCATGGGAAATGTAGTTCCAAAACATCTGGGGTGCCAAGGTTCGCCATCACTGGCCTAGGCAGTCTGAGTGGAAGTGGGAGCAGCGACCTGTCAAATACGGGTATCCACTCCCCCCCCCGCTCTTTAAAAGTGCCAATTCTTCAAGAGGATCGGGGGATGAGTCCTTAAAGCCGAACTTCCCCTTTTGGGTAGAGCTCCATTTTAAAGCATATTTAAACCCAAGAACAAAAATTTTAAATATTACAGTTTACCAGTCACTAAATGTGCTGATTGTATTTGTTTACTTTTTTTGAGCTAAAGACATTTTCGGCAAGTACAGAAATTAGCAGATCGCGCTTTACCAGAAATGCGGAGTCCTTGTCACTTCCTGTGAGATTAATTCTGAAATTTTCTTTCACAATGGACAAAAATGTTGGCAAAAAAAAAAAGATATGATATGGGCTCTTTGCCATTAACATCTGGCTATATAGCTCTACATGGACAGAACCTTTTTCTGTCCATGATAAGCAATGTATAATGATGATCATGCCGTACATCTAATTTATTCTTTTATTTGTCTGGATTTGTCTTTGCTGATGTGTTTTCCTGCTTTTGCATCCTTCCAGCTTGGGAGTGTTCTTTGAAAAATAAATGGAATTCCAAACCTGTCTATGTAGTTGGCAAAGCAACGGCTTCCTTGGGTAAGTTCCCAACACCATCCACGGACCATAGGAGCTGGGTGGGGTTCAGATTTGGCATTCTGTTATTTTCCATGTCTGCATTTTTTTGTTGTCTTTAGTTTTAATTAAGTTTTGAATATATTAAACAAGGATACAGCTTTATTAGGTACGCAGTCTTGAAAGATAATACACAAATTATTTTATTATCAGATAATACAGTGGGGGAAATAATTATTTGATCCCCTGCAGATTTTGTAAGTTTGCCCACTTACAAAGAAATGAAGGGTCTATAATTTTTTTTTTAGGTGTATTTTAAATGACAGAGACAGAATATCAACCAAAAATCTAGAAAAAAAAAACCCACAAAAAGAAATGCTATAAATTAAAATGCAGTTCAGTGAGTAAAATACGTTTTTTGATCCCCAAGCAAAACATGACTTATGCCGCGTACACACGGTCGGACTTTTCAGCTACAAAAGTCCGACAGCCTGTCCGACAGACTTTCGACGGACTTTTGGCGGACTTTCGACGGACTTGCGGCGGACTTTCTAACGAACAGACTTGCCTACACACGATCACACAAAAGTCCATCGAATTCTTACGTGATGACGTACACCGGACTAAAATAAGGAAGTTCATAGCCAGTAGCCAATAGCTGCCCTAGCGTGGGTTTTTGTCCGTCGGACTAGCATACAGACGAGCGGATTTTTCGACCGGACTCGAGTCCGTCGGAAAGATTTGAAGCATGTTTCAAATCTAAAGTACGTCGGATTTGAGGCTAAAAAAGTCAGTTGAAAGTCCGGAGAAGCCCACACACGATCGGATTACCAGCCAGCTTTAGTCCGTCAGCGTCCGTTGGACTTTTGTAGACGAAAAGTCCGACCGTGTGTACGCGGCTTTAGTACTTGGTGGAGAAACCCTTGTTGGCAAGCACAGAGGTAAGATGTTTCTTGTAGTTGGTGACCAGGTTTGCACACATCTCAGGAGGAATTTTGGTCCACTCTTTACAGATCTTCTCTAAATCCTGGCGGTATGTTTTGGGTCATTGTCATGCTGGAAGACCCATCCACGACCCATCCTTAGTGTTCTGGTTGAAGGAAGAAGGTTCTCATCTAAGATTTTACAATACATGGCCCTGTCCATTTGCCCCTCAATGCGGCAAAGTCGAGCTGTACCTTTAGCAGAGAAACAGCCCCAAAGCATATTATTTCCATTTCCGTGCTTGACTGTAGGGGTGGTATTGTTAGAGTCAGCTTTTTTCTTCCTCCAAACACGGCGAGTCGAGTTAATGCCAAAGAAGTCAATTGTGGTCTCATCTGACCACAGATCCTTCTCCCAATCTGTCTCTGAATCATTTAGATGTTCATTGGCATGTACATGTGCCATCTTAAGGAGGGGGACTCCGTGTTTGGAGGAAAAATGCTGACTATGACCCTAAGAACACCATCCTTACAGTCAAGCATGGAGGTGGAAACATATATGAGGTGCTGACCTGTAGCAGTAAAACTAGAATAATAAGAAAGAAAGTGATCTTGTACAGGAAAGTGAAGGGGAACTAAAAACCACGCCATCAACACAAAGGTTAGGGGGAAGAAGGAATGTTTTTATTTGTTGTAATTAATATTAGGAAAAGTTATGTGAAAGCTCCTGCGAGAGTGGGAAAGTTGAATATTGAAAGTATATGTTGTAACATGTTTTTCTATTGGAAAATTAATAAAGAGATTTAATAAAAAAATAAAAATAAACTGCTATAGTGCAGACCTTGAGCAGTTAAAATGACAGGTTCTCTATTCTGCCACAACTCTTTCCCCACTGCAACACCTGGTTATAGGTTGTAGGCTGCTCACACCTGTGTAACTTAAGCGTTAGTAGGCTATCACTCTATAATCGTACACTAGAAATGGGACACGGGCTTTGGATGGCTTTTCGGGTGGTTAAACAGTGAATGAATCACTTATAAAATGGCAATCAACTGAACTGTGGTAATGCTAATCCAAATCATAGAGGAAAAAAACAAGGGGGAAGGCGCCTCTGGGTGTAGTAGGAAAGTTGTTTATTATTAAAAAAAAACAATGTGCAAACAACTCACATTTCGGTGGTGTTACAAAGAGCTTCTGAAAAGCCAGAAGGATGATCCATCATGGGCCAGTTCATCAGGTAGGTCACAGTGGTGCCTGCTGGTGTGCGTGTGGCTCGTAGTTTACCGCTGAAGCCGGCCGCGGTAGCGATGTATCTCCGAACGAGGCCTGGAACGCAGGTGGAGAGCAGGCGCACAGCCGTGACGCCACTGGTAGGCGACGCATTTCCTGAGCGTACGGGCTACGATATTCTGGTAGCCGCGCTCCTTTGTCAAGCTATAGAGGGATCGTGTAACTGGCTTAAGTGAATAAGGGGGAGGGAAGGAGGGGCTATGATACACACATTGCAAAGCAAATGCAATTTCATATAAAGATAGATTGAGCAATGGGTAATTATTTAAAAATGAGCAATTATTTAAAAAGGGACTATTATTTAAAAAATTGAACAATTATTTAAAAAAATGAGTAATTATTTGAAAGGAATGGGCAATCATTTAAAAAATGAGCAATTATATAAAATGAGCAATTATTTAAAAACACTCTCAGAGTCACAGTGCTATATACCAAGTGAATATACAATAAAAATTAATGAAAAAACAATAGGTAGAGGTATATAAATTTGTATATATATGAAAAAATTAGGTCACGATAAAATACTGGGGGGGTGGAAGAAGAAATAGAAAAAAATATATAAAAATAAATAAATATAAAAATAATGAATATAAATAATAAAACTAAAACTAAAAATGAAAGTTAAAAATGAAAATGAAAAATAAAAATGAGAAAATAAAAATAAAATTGGAATACACTTGACGTTATAGTGAGCGATATAGTGCAATTCGACCAAATATGTGCGCATGAGTACATTCGCTTCAGTAGTCTCAAGCATATGTGCCCCATCTTCTAACGCAAACACGTGCGCACATAGATACGGGGATAGGAAAACTAATCCAATCATAAAAGATTGAAGTACTCGCAGAAAAAGCTAAATTTTATGATTGAATTAGTACTCATGCGCACATTTTTGGCCGAATTGCACTATATCGCTCACTATAAAGTCAAGTGTATTCCAATTTTATTTTTATTTTCTCATTTTTATTTTTCATTTTCATTTTTCACTTTCATTTTTAGTTTTAGTTTTATTGTTTATATTTATTATTTTTATATTTATTTTTATTTTTATTTCTATTTCTTCTTCCACCCCCCCCCCCCCAGTATTTAATCGTGACCTCAATTTTTCATATATATACAAATTTATATTTTGCCTATATGTGCATAGAGAGATAGGTACATATATCTCCCTCTACCTATTGTTTTTTCATTAATTTTTATTGTATATTCACTTGGTATATTGCACTGTGACTCTGAGAGTGTTTTTAAATAATTGCTCATTTTATATAATTGCTCATTTTTTAAATGATTGCCCATTCCTTTCAAATAATTACTCATTTTTTAAATAATTGTTAATTTTTTTAAATAATAGTCCCTTTTTAAATAATTGCTCATTTTTAAGTAATTACCCATTGCTCAATCTATCTTTATATGAAATTGCATTTGCTTTGTAATGTGTGTACCATAGCCCCTCCTTCCCTCCCCCCTTGCCCACTTAAGCCAATTACACGATCCCTCTTGACGAAGGAGCGCGGCTACCAGAATATCGTAGCCCGTACGCTCAGGAAACGCGTCGCCTACCAGTGACGTCACGGCTGTGCGCCTGCTCTCCACCTGCGTTCCAGGCCTCGTTCAGAAATACATCGCTACCGCGGCCGGTGTTCTGCCGAGAAAGTTCCGCTCGGCGGATAAGGACCCCCTCATCTGCGCAGTAGGATCCGGCGGAAATAGCCGAAGATGTATAGGGGAAAATCAGCTGTACACGGCGCCTGTAAGAGGGCCCCTCGCGGGCTCGCTTCGCTCGCCACGCTTCGGGGACGGCCTCGCTTCGCTCGGCTCTTTTTTATTCCCCCTCTAGGTCCAATTGGATGGTGGGGAAGGAACCTGGACCCAGGGTGCAGGCGCCGTGTACAGCTGATTGTAAATTTTGTGCTTCGGCTATCTCCGGCGGCTGATAGTAGTTCGTACTGCGCAGGCGCTGCGCCTGCGCAGTACAGGGGGGAACTTATCCGCTGAGGGAACTTTCTCGGCAAGACACCGGCTTCAGCGGTAAACTATGAGCCACACGCACACCAGCAGGCACCACTGTGACCTACCCGATGAACTGCCCCATGATGGATCATCCTTCTGGCTTTTCAGATGCTCTTTGTAACACTACCGAAATGTGAGTTGTTTGCACATTGCTTTTTTAATAATAAACGACTTTCCTACTACACCCAGAGGCGCCTTCCCCCTTGTTTTTTTTCTCTAGATCTTGGAGATTGGTTTCAGCTCTCTGGAAGGCAGCCCTGTTTACACCAACACCCTCTCCTACAGACTTTTTATATGGACTTTTAATGGACTATATATGCTAATCCCTTTCCTTTCTATACATTGTATATATGGTTTTAAAATTGTGATCATTTGCTGCTTACTGTGATGTTTTTGGGCATTTCCCAGTTCTTTGCGCCTTTCCTTGTATAATCCAAATCATAACTGGTGGAAACAGAGTTAATAGTAAGGCATTAACTAACCCGTACAAAATAAAGGGTGAGCACACTACACATATAACCCCAATAGTGGGTGGAATGTATGCATTCCTGACAAAGGGGTACCCCTGGAGGTGGCTATAAAGTACTGGCGCCTAATTGTCAGTATTAACCGGATTTCATTGGGGCCCTTTTGTAAGGTGGTGCATGTGAAACTTTCCCTTGAAGAGAGTGTAATGGATGGTTGATGAGCTGCTAAGTAAAGAGCAGTCTCTGTTGCATTAACTGTGTGTAGCAAAGGATTAAGTGTTGTATATCCGCTCACAACTCCTGGCAGCCCACAGGTCTGGTCTTATATGCTTGGCCATCAGCTGTTCCAGACATCCCAGTCCTCCCCATCGATTCTTCAATGGCTTTCCCTGACTGTAGGTACACACGGCAACAGGTTCCTCTAGCTTTGGGTTTCTGACACGGCAGGAGAACTGTCAGTGTCTCAGTCTTTAGGTCCCTAGTGTAGCAATAGCCACCCCAGCAATGGGACCGCACTGCTCCAGGTCTTCACACCCAAGAGGCTCTCCGTGGCTCCATCTCTCTGCACTCTGATGTGTATGGATGAAGTCTCACTCTCTCCAGGTAGCAGGTCCCGACTCTCTCACTTCCAGCACTAGGCTTCCCCGATCTGTGGTCCAAAAGCCAAGGAAAACTTATGTCCTTCTCCTCCTCTATATACAGGGAATTGTGGCTCTTGTCGTGCTGCAGGCCTATCCATTTGTATTGTGTATCGCTTCGCTAAGACTGCTTAATTGCAGTTCTGAGATTTATGCAGCAATGTTTTTTAGCCTGACCTTTAGGCTTTTGAGGCAAACTATTTGACAAGGACACCAGACACCTCAACTCTCCCATGACTCGCGGGATACTCCTGCATTTGACAGCGGGCTCAAAGACACCCGCAAGTGCGGCACGATCTCCCGGCTGAGCCTGCACTGCCACTCAGCCTGCAGTAATCACACACAGCAGGTGTCTCCTGCTGTGTCATGCAGCTGCAGTCTTAACTGTTCGGTAGCCGTCCACTGTAACAAAGCCCCGCCTTCTCACCCATGATAGACGGAACACTGATTCAATTTCTTTAAGTAATTACTTAATGGGTTATAGGCTACCTTCAGGTGTTGACACTGGTAAACCCAATCAAGGAAGTTTACTCCCTATATAACGCCTCCTCCTTCCAGGAGCACATCAGTTTTTTCGCTAGTGTCTAAAGGTGCTGGTCACGAGTGAAGATGTGCTCTGAGGAGCTCCAGGAGGGATCCATGCTGGATTTAAATAGTCTCCATAGACCAGATCCATCCAAAGTGCCATTGAGGCCTAAAAGGATGGTACCACAAGGTTTTGCCTGTAATGCCTCTCTTTGTAGGGATGGACCCCAGGAACCCAGGGCTTAGGTCTTGTTACATTACCTAAACTTCCTGATAGGGTGCTTTTACAGGTCCAGGGCAGTTGGAACCCGTTTTAGGGACCCAGTACCCAAAGGTTTGTTACGCAGCCCGCCGTGATGGGTGAAGGTTGGATTGTTTGTTAATTCAGCAAATCCTGCGGCGAGGATAAGGTAAGGGAAGAAACTTGGGTATTAAAAATATCTATGTATTTCTTCCATTAGGGAAAAAATGTTGTCATGCTTTAAATCTCCACTAGAGGGAGTCTATGCACATACCTTACTCTGTTGTCTTCACTGTAAGCTCAGTCCGTGTGTGACTGCAGCAGCGTGCAGAGGGAGGCTCTGCAAGGTAAGAGAAAGCTGCAAAAGTGTTTTCTTCTCCCGGATGGGACCATAGGGTTATGGGGACAGCAGCACTGTACATTACGGGGGTCCCGTGAATACCGCTAATTGTTTTTACTGTGGCTGATTTCATTGTTGTTTGTGCCTGCTGCTGGATGGGTCCCTGCTCCCCTCCCCCCGACCCCCTCGTGTGGGGTCGGTGGACCGGAAAACGCTGTGCACAAGCGCGGGAACGTTTTAAAAGTAAAAAGGGGCAGAATTTTTTCTCGGAAAAAAAGGGGGCGGGGCCTAAGCATGATGCCGTGAACGTCCATGAGGACACACGGCAGACTAAAAACAAATACAACACAGTCTCTCCTCGGCTGACGAGGAGAAAACAAGCAGCCTGCAACACAAGGACACAAGAGCTGTGGGACATGTGAGGGTTGCAAACTGGCATTTCCATGCTGTCATCCTCGCCTGAATTACCAGTTATGGCAAGCCAGGGTGAGCCATTTGAAATAAATTGATGGTGCAACTGCTGCTCATATCTCAGCCCTGTATACATGACTGAAGATGTCCTTTCCTCCTCCCTGTAGGGTCTGTAAGAAAGATTAGCAGCTTTAATTGCATCCTCCATTCAAATGGATAGGAAGCGTGCTAGATCCATGAGGTGTTACCCTCAGTCGATCAGGAGGAAAAACAAACCGATGATGATTCCTCTGCAGAGGAAACAGCGGTAGATGAGCCATTTTCAGCCTCTCAAAATCTGTGGAATTGCTGATACAATCTCTTACGGAGATGGTTCTTCTAACTTCATGCTACCCCTAACGGAGTCTCCTGAAAGTTCGGTTTCTTCCTTTGGTTCCTTAAAATCCCCTCAACCTTTGCATGCGTTTCCTGTGCATGCATTACTAGAACAGCTTATTTTTGCTGAATGGGATCACCCGGATAAGCATTTTCTCCCTCCTAAGAAAATTGCAAATTCTCTATCCCCTGGAGGAGAAATTCTCCAAAAGATGGAAAATACCAGCAGTTGACGCTGCGATTTCCAATGTGAATAAAGGCCTAACCTCTCCAGTAGACAATGCACAGATGCTTAAAGGATCCAACAGTAAGGAGTTGGAATCCCTGTTAAGATCTACTTTTTCCATGGCAGTAGAAAAAGTATGTTGCAAAATGTTGCAAAACAGTATCCTGTCTGCTTGGAACAAAACAATTCAAGCTTTATACTTGCCAAAGCAGCTGCCCCCAAGAGTGTCCTAAAGCCTCACTTGATGGTTACTAACCCAGAATCTGCTGAAAGGAAAATCCTTCAGACCAGTCATCTGGAAGGTGGTAACGATGGATGCCAGCCTTTCAGGCTGGGGAGCAGTACTAGAAAAGACAACTGTCCAGGGACAGTGGTCAAGAACCGAAAAGTACCTTGTCCATCAATATCCTAGCGATTCGGGCAGTACGTCTGGCTCTAAAGACCTGGACTTTCAGGTTACGGGATTGTCCTGTCAGGATTCAATCTGACAATGCCACAGCTGTGGCCTATATCAATCACCAAGGAGGCACTGAAGGTCTCTCAGCGCAGAGAGAGGTAAACCATATTCTAACTTGGACAGAAAGGAATGTTCCGTGCCTATCGGCAGTCTTCATTCCGGGAGTAGAGAATTGTCAGGCGGATTACTTGAGTCACCAGCAGTTATTCCCAGCGGAATGGTCTCTTCACCCCAACATATTTATGGCTGTTTGCCAAAGATGGGGGACTCCAGATGTAGATCTTCTAGCGTTCAACATGAAGTTAGTCAACTTTGTGGCCAGAACAAGACAACCATTCGCATGCGGAACGAATGCGTTGGTGACCCCATGGGATCAGTTCTCACTGATCTATGCATTCCCCCTATTCAGTTGCTGCCTCGACTTCATTGCAGGATCAAGCTGGAAAGAAAGCCGGTAATTCTGGTGGCACCAGCATGGCCCAGAAGGTCATGGTATGCAGAAATCGTAAAGATGGCAGTGGAGGGCCCATGGCCCCTACCACTACGGCCAGATCTGCTCTCACAGGGACCGATATTCCATCCTACCTTACGGTCTCTAAATTTAAGGGCTTGGCTATTAAAACCACATTCTAAAGAAATGTGGGCTTTCCGGGTCAGTTATCTATACACTGATTAGTGCAAGGAAGCCAGCTTCCAGAACTATAGAGTCTGAAGGGCTTATGTTTCCTGGTGTGAATCCAAGGGTTGGCCCCCCTGGAGATATATCATAGGCAGAATTCTTGCCTTTCTACAATTAGGGTTAGAAATTAAATTGGCCTTGAGTACTATTAAAGGCCAAGTCTCAGCTTTATCGGTCTTATTTCAAAGGACCACTTGCTACTCATTCTGTAGTCCGGGGTTTTATACAGGGGGTGACGTGGCTTATTCTGCCCGTCAAACCTCCCTTGAACCCTTGGGACTTGAACTTAGTTTTGTCTTTGTTACAATCAACAGCCATTTGAACCAACACAACATATTCCCCTAGTCCTTCTGAGAAGGAAGTTGGTATTTTTGGTTTCTATATCCTCAGTAAGGAGGGTTTCGGAATTGGCTGCTCTTTCTTGTAAAGAGCCATATTTGATTTGTCATGGGGACAGAGTGGTGTTACGCCCTCGTCCAGACTTTATCAAAAGTGGTTTCAGATTTCACCTGAACCAGGATATTGTCCTGCCATCGTTTTTTTTTCCAAAACCATGTTCCAGGGAAGAAGAGTCACTACATTGTCTTAATGTGGTGAGAGCAGTGAAAATCCTATTTTTAGACAACTGCTCAGATTCGTAAGACTGATGTCTTATTTATTCTACCAGAGGGTCCTAACAAAAGACAGGCAGCGTCAAAATCCACTGTTGCTAAGTGGATTCGACAAGTGATAATTCAAACTAATGATTTCGAGGGGTAATATTCCCCTGTGTCAAGTTAAGGTGCACTCTACCAGGTCGGTTAGTGTTTCTTGGGAAGTGCCTCACCAGGCCTCCATGGCTCAGATCTGTAAGGCCGCAACTTGATCTTCAGTGCAACATTCACAAGATTTTATCAGGTGGATGAAAGGAGGTATGAGGATTTCGCCTTCGGGCGCAGTGTACTGCAGGCAGCAGTATGTAGTTACATAGTTATCTGTGCTAACATAGTAAGGTTGAATAAAGACACCAGTCCATCCAGTTAAACATGAGTGAGTGTGGGTGTGTGCCTACAATTGTCCCTATCCCTATACATTGTCTCTCATTAAGATGCTCATCTATTATTATTTATTTAAGGTACCCATATAGCGCCATCAATTTAAACAGCGCTCCACACATACATCAGTCCCTACCCTCAAGGAGCCCACAATCCAAGGTCCCCAACTCACATTCATATACTAGGGCCAATTTTTTTGTCCAGAAGCTAATTTACCTACTAATATAAATCCTCAAGTCTGTGGGTACCCTGCGGGTTGTTTCTCCCTCCCCTAAAGTAGCATTCCTTTCTGATGTCCCATTAAGTAATTACTTAAGGCTCTGTGTCCCATGATGTACGATAAAGAAAATATGAATTTTATTACAGCTTACCTGTAAAATCCTTTTCTTGTAGTACATCATGGGACACAGAGGTCCCGTTCCTCTTTTGGGATTAAGTATATTGCTTTGCTACAAAAACTGATGTGCTCCTGGAAGGAGGAGGGGTTATATAGGGAGTAAACTTCCATGATTGGGTTTACCAGTGTCAATACCTGAAGGTAGCCTATAACCCATTAAGTAATTACTTAAGGCTCTGGGTCCCATGAGGTCCTCCAAGAAAAGGATTTTACAGGTAAGCTGTAATAAAAATCCTATTTTCCCAGCATTGTATCAGTGTTCAGTTGACCGTCTATCATGGATGAGGAGGCGGGGCTTTGTTACAGTGGATGGCTGCCAAACAGTTAAAACTGCAGCTGCATGACACAGCGGGAGACATCCTCTGTGTGTAATCAAGGTACTGGCTAGGCTGCAGATTGGCACTCATGAGGATACAGATGGGCACAGTGAGGCTGCATTGTTGACACTAATGAGGCTGCATTGATGGCTCAGTGAGACTGCATTGATGGGCACTGATGAGGCTGCTTTGTTGACAGTGAGGCTGCAGATGGGCACAGTGAGGCTGCATTGATGGCTCAGTGAGGCTGCATTGATGGCTCAGCGAGGCTGCATTGATGGGCACAGCGAGGCTGCATTGATGGGCACTGACAAGGCTGCAGATGGGCACTGATGAGGCTGTATTGTTGGCACTGATGAGGCTGCAGATGGGCACAGTGAGGGTGCATTGTTGGTGAGTGTGACACAACATTATCTTTTAAAGTATTATTTTATAATGGCATTATAATATTAATTATCTTTAAAGTATTATTTTATTATAGTATTTTATTATGAATGGGGGAGGGGGATTCGGCACGGAGCATGACCTCGCTGAAATTGCCACCTCCCTGAAATGAATTTTTGCAGGTTGGGATGTCTGGGACACTGTTATGTGCAAAAGGCCAGTGAAAATGATGGCAAAGCTGATTATTTTTGCTTGACCTAACTTGACCCATATGTTGCGATATAGAAGCTAAAACACACACAGAATTATTTAAAAGCCAAGCTTACCTTCTCCGCTAGACTGGAACTGTAAGATAAGGCAGCAAAATACCGTAATCACCTTTAAAAACAGTATTTATTGCTGTAATTGTCCCTTGTGCCCTTGATGAATTTTGCATATGCATGGAACGTTGTGTCAGTGTCCGCACTCCATAGACAGCGGTGGGTGCCTAAATAACGGAAGAGCTTGCTTGGTTACTAATGTGGCATTTTTCCTGAAATCCTGCAATAAAATTTTTTCAAACAAAAATCTAGAGCAATTGATTTTCTAATAACTGAGGGCCCCACATTTTGGGGATCCCATTTAAAGGTTTGTGATTTAGATTGTGCATACCTGCTTTAGACAGCTATCGCTCATCGCAAAAAAGGGAAATGTTATCATCTCTCACTGGGTACAAAGGATGGTTCAAGAACCTGTAGAACAAAATAGGCAAAAAAAAGATAAAATGATCTAATATCAGTGATTTGCCTTACAATATCACATTTCTTGGCCATTTCTTTGGATCCTTGGCCCATGCTAGTTTTCCCACTACATAATGGCAGATTGGCTGGACATTTCCAACAGACTGACTTTGGGTAATACTATTTTATTCAAGTTTTCCTTTTCTGGCCTTTTTTGTTTTCTTCTATAGTTTATCAGTGACAATTATTCCCTCCAGTTTACATTTTACAATCCCAGCTCCAAGAATATTTTGGCTCCTTTTTAAAGCCTGATTTTTTTATTGCAAAGTGGGTATCTGCCGTTCTTATTTGTGGACTATGGCCCCCTTGGACACATTTTACTCACTTCCTGTTAACATGGGAAATCTCTCAGGAACAAAAATATTTTGTTTTATAAATTAGGGAAGGTTTAAAATGTCTGTCAGCTTTTATGTACTGTCTGCATCTTCCTGCCTTCATGATAACTGGTCCCCAGTTAACTGTAATATTCAGCTTTGATCCAGAGATTTCACCCGCAGTACTGTTTTTATGCCACTAGATGCCCCTAATCTGATGGCCAACATCATTCAACCCACTTCCTCTGGGGCCAGGTTGTCCTGGAACCACCCCCAGCCTGTGACTAGACAGTGCAAGCTTATCTCTCTGTCACTCTGCTCTCTCCTACCAGCATGCTTCCTGTTAGCACATAAACTAAATGGCTCCTTGTGCTACTTTTTTTTTGTGCTACTTTTCCCAGTGTGAATTATCTTGTGCCTTTTTATATTTGCCTAGAGTTCAGCTTTAAGTTACCTCTGTGAGCTACAGAATACTTTCCATTATCTTATGGGCTTTAAAAGGGGAGAAAGGTATTCAGTAGTACAGTGGAACCTTGGATTACGAGCATATTTTGTTCCAGAAAAATGCTTCTAATCCAACGCACTCGTATATCAAAGCAAGTTTTCCCATAGAAGTCAATGGAAACTTAGATAATTCGTTCAACAGTGACTTCTATTGTATGCAATACCGCATGTTGCCAGTGAGCACTGTCCTGCAAAAATAGGAAGTGTGTTGCTGGAAAGATCAGCAGGTAAAAAGAAAAGAAAAGAAGCCTGAAAAAAATAATACAGTCTATACAAAACTATGAAAAAGTGTTAGCCATTTGTTAACTTAAAAAAATAGCTCCTTATAAAGCATGTTATACAGCACAGTGCTTGTGCTGTGTCATTTGGCCCCCTGTATCACTTGTAATACCTGGCTGATCCTGCTAGTTTCTAACTTCTCTCCTG
This sequence comes from Lithobates clamitans, assembly GCA_037952925.1. Taxonomy (NCBI): domain Eukaryota; kingdom Metazoa; phylum Chordata; class Amphibia; order Anura; family Ranidae; genus Lithobates; species Lithobates clamitans. The sequence continues at coordinate 722,498 of JBBGZY010000028.1, read as the reverse complement.
AATGCTGACCCTGATGTATCAGGGCTGCTGAGCCCTGTCAGCGTACGTGCCTCCATCATCCGCAGACCTGCTTTCTGTGTCTCCTGTGTCCCCTTCTCCATCCTCTCCCCCCCCCCCTCCCCTCTCTGCCTGTCAGCTCCGTGTCCGTGCCACCACCTCTCATCCTGCTGCTTAAATTACTGTTTCTTTTTAATATAATCCTCTGTTTTTTAATGTAATGGCCCCCTGTGACTGTGCTTTATAAAATATAATGCTGTATATACCTTGTTTACTGAGCGCTGATTGACCCGCTGCCCATCTCCTCTCTTGGCCCAATAGATGCAGCGGACGGGGCTACTACTCTCCTCCTCCCCTCCTGACTGATGTCAGCGGTGGATCCCCGGCCCCGCCCACTGCATCCGAGAGAGGAGATAGGTGGCAGGTCAATGAGAATAGATCAGCGCTCTGTACACAAGGTATATACAGCATATTTTTATAAAGCACACTCACAGGGGGCCATTACATTAAAAAACAGAAAGGATTTTGTAAAGATACATTGGTGGGTTAACAACCACTTTAAGTTCTCATATCTTCCTTTTCATTGGGGCTGTAGTGGTTGTATGGACTCATTCAGATGGGTACTGGAATCCGTAGTTCGTGAAATGAGCGCCTTGTTCAAGCGGCTTTAGCTGTCAGATTCTACATTCTGGCAGCCCATTCATGTCTATAGGTGCTGCCCATTCCAATTTGACAGCCGCACAGGCGAGCAGCTCTAAACGCACACTGACTGCTTCTCAATGCCGCTCACCTGCACCCGCATGGCTGTCAATTTGGCATGAGCAGCTGTCTCCATGCAGCTGCTGCCTACCCTGCCTACTTACACTGGCTCCTACATGTGCTCTGTACTGACATTTCCCCGGCTTTCCCCCGTTTGCACATTCCACTGTGTTAACTCCTAGTGTGCTGGAAGGTGCAAACGGGGATTCCAGAGAAATGTCAGCACAGAGACAGTACAGGGAACTTCACAGGGCTGTTTGTCAGTTGTGGATTCTAATCCCTCCTGACCTCCCAGCAGCCGTGTGTGTGAATTCCTGTACCCTGTAGTGCATCGGATTAGTGCACGTTAAAAAGCTGAGTTCCACCCGTTTTTTAGTTTATTAAAAGTCAGCAGCTACAAAAAGTGTAGCTGCTGACTTTTAATAAACAGACCCTCACCTGTCCCACGGTCCATCGATGCGGCCGCACGGAGCCTCGCTCCTCTCCCCCTCCTCTCCTCCGTGCCGTCATATCTACTGTGGGCATTGACACTCGGCCGTGACAGTTTACAGCTTCACAGCCAGGCATGTACTGCGCTCTGCCATTGACCAGCCAATCTTCTGGGACCTGTGTTGTGTCCCAGAAGATCTCTGGCAGGGAGGGGCTGCCTAGGGCGAGAGGAGGAGTCACCTAGGCGGCCGGGACAGGAAGTCCCACTAAAAAGAGGACACATACTCCCCCCCCCCCCCCCCCAAAAAAAAGACAAATGCGGCATGTCAGGGGGCGAGGAGTGCTTAAAGCGGAACTTCCACTTTTGGGTGGAACTCCGCTTTAAAGGAGTGAGGTTATTTTTAATTCAAAGCAGAGTTCCAGTAATTTTTTTGTTTATTAAAAGTCAGCAGCTACAAAAAAAGTGTATCTTCTGACTTTTAATAAAAAGACACTCGCCTGTCCCACAATCCAGCAATGTGGCCACCCAAACCCTCCATTCTGTACCCTGCCTGTCTACTGCGCTGGCAATACTACTGTGGGCATCCGGCTGTGACAGCTTGCAGCTTCACAGCCGGGTGCGCATGTCTCACTGCGCTGTCCTGCATATCCGGGCAATCTTCTGGGACCTGTGATGTGTCCCAGAAGATTGCAGGGAGGAAGGGAAGCGGAAGTGGGAGCGCGTCAGTGATCGTGATGAATCGCGGAATCAAATCGAATCGTTGAACAGATAATCGTGAGAACAGTGAAGATGCGCACCCCAAATGTGTACCCTACTTTAAACAGGACACTCATTTATGGCCTATGGGTGCCAGCGCCCATCTGAATGAGACCCTTCTTAGCATAGTGAAAGGTTTATCTGGATTCCTTCTTATCTCTAGCACACGTTGGCAAATACTCCTTGTTCAAGCTTTTGAAATGAAAGAGCTTGTTAATCTCTGTAGCGACGTATTCTGATCTATGGCGTCATTACTCTCTCATCAAATGAATCTTTAATGCAGCCATGTCTCTATCGGAGTTCATTGCACTGAGTAGCATTTAAATTACCTTCATCATCACGCTATCTGAGATGTTTTTTCTCTTGAACAAGTTTTAATTGTTGGCTAATTACAATCTTCTAAATATTTAAACAGAAGCAGATGTCAATCTCCTCCTGTCTGATAAGCTGCAGCCTAATGTTTTATTTTCCTCTGCCTTGTGTAAAGTGCGCTCGGCTGAAATGGCGATGATTAGAAATGATAGCATCTCTTTATTTTAGTTAATCGTCTCCTAAGCGTCGTGTAACTGCTCAAGGGCCCGTCAGGAATGCTGGTCATATGTGGAGCACTTTTGGAAGCAATGTGAACAATTTGAATGCCACTGATGACAGATGGTCAGCCCTGGGTCGCAGTGTGACTCTTGTGTGATAGTCGGACTTGTTTGAGTGTCTGCAATAAGAACCATCTGCGTTGTCTCCATAGCAATCAAGGCGATTCAAATTTTCCTAGAAATTTAAAATGGATGTAAAGCCTATCTCAGGGGTAACCTTGGAGAGCTGGAGATCTCCCTGACCAACATAAAAGAGATCAAAAATCACCAGGGTGCAAAACACATTATTTAGATCATTAAGGCCCCATGCACACTAGACGTTTAGCCCCGGTGTTCCGGTGTTCAGGCGCAAGTGGAGGGCACAGCTTCACTGTCCAGCCTCGCTGTTCACAGCTTGTGAAACTCAATGAGTATCTGACAACTGCTGCTACTGGACGGTGCAGCTAGAGGTATGTATGTTTAAGGCAGAATGTGCCCAAGGACAAATGCCTGGAATGCAAGCAGTCTGGGTTCTGAGCATTTGTCCCTGGGTGGATACTACCCGAAATGTAAGCACCTCTTGGTGCACGGCCCTGCCACTGTCATCAGGGCTGGATGGTGCACTTGTGCCCACCGCCCGCAATTAAGCGACGGACACTATGCACCAGGTAAAAACGTCCAGACTGGGTTACCAAAACTTGCTTTGCGCATGTTAAAAGAAATTCAGCTCTCCATAATGATGCTTCATGAGCGAATGTCCAGTATTGTGAACGATTTACATGCCAAGTATACCATGGATCTCTTAGGCGTTTCCCTCACTCCAACTGACCTGTTTGGGCCTTGTATGATTGCTCCCTTTGGGGCTTCCGAGTCCGAGTTACCCCCTTCCCAACCCTCCCCCTTTCTCTTGTCTATGAGCCACTTCTCTGAGTTTTTTTTCTTTCTTCTCACTTATTTTCTAGTTCCTCTCTGCTTTTGTTCACGCCGTCACCATCCATGGGGTGGGCTGCAGGAGAAGAGCCTCCCTTTTTTTTTTTTTTTCTATACCTGCAGCATTTTTTAAGAGAAAAATATGGGAAAATATATATGTATTTGGCAGATGTTCTGAACATGTTTTTATTTTTTTTATTTTGACCTGATATATACTCTTGTGTGTTCCAGTGGAGGACCTTGGCCTGTCTTCAGAAGGAGAGACATCTGGCAATGCAGAAAAACTGGCAGACCACATCTGCTCAAGTAGGTTGTTGTCACTGTCTTTCATTTTCTGTGCATTTGTCAAAAAAGAAAAGAGAAAAAAAAATAATATTAACCACTCCTGGTTTGCTTAAAAGCAAGATCTTTTTCTTTCAGTTTCTTTTGTAACGTTTTGCAGTGTATGTTGGGGTCAAGGTGACCAGAGAAATGTGGAGCGATTAACCACATAGATTAGCACCAGTTAGCATGCCGTAGGGTGCCGCCCCCCCAATCCATGCGCCCGGCCCCTAATTGCCACGCAGAGCGCCAGACACATGGATTTCAAAGTGTTTTTTTTGGTTTTTTTTAGAAGCACGTAGAGCCTGAGGCACTAATTGGCTTCAAAAAGGGTGGGCTTGGGGCACAGGAGCCCACCCACTTGTGTGACATTAGCGAATTAATATTTACTAATGTCTTTCTGCTTCTCCTCCTGGCCAATCAGGAAGAGGGGGGTGCCCAAGATTTCGAGAACCAGCTGCCACTGATGCCTAGTAGCTGGTGGGGTGGTATATGTTTAGTAAAAGGAGAGGAAGGAGAAGTGGTCATGTGTCCCAGGGCCATCTGTTGTGGAAGGTTTGGGCACGATTTTTATACCTGTATATTTTACCCTTGACTTTCTCTAACAGTGTATGCACAACAGGCGAAGCCATGAGATTGGTGAGATCGTATGCCCATAGGAAGCTTGACTGTAGATAACAGAATGAGTGTTAATTCTGCACCAAAGCAGCTAGCCTTAAAAAAAAAAAAAAAAAAAAAAAAAAACTGAACACTTCTGCACACACAAGCCTAATCAAGTCCTTTAGAACTGCTTTACTTTCTGGTCCAGATTCCTTGATTCATATTGGGCATGGTGTAGCATAGACCTCCTGGTGTCCCTCTCTCTTCCACCTACAGACTTCAAAGACGACTGAAGAGGGAAGAAAGTGCTTTTATGTACTATCGATGGAAATTCAGCATCTTGGGGAAACAGGTTGATGAAAAATCTATTTAGTTCTAAGTAAACACAAGAAAACGTGCGTTTCAAGTCTTCTGTTGTGCGTTGCATGGTTTTTAAAGAGTAAATGTTCATTGATGTCTGTCTTCTATTCCTACCGGGAAATAGAGAGTGTTGTCTTCCTTCTAAAATTTTGAATAAATTCTTTGCCCACCTACCCACATGTTAGGGAGATTCTATAGCTTTTTAACCACTTTAGCGCTCGCACTTGTATATCCCTTATGAACCAGAGCAATTTTTTAAAATTTTGCTATGGGCCTTTTGGTCAGCAGTAACTATATTATTTTTTTCGAAACAGACAAGGCTTTCATTTTTGACAAATATTTGGTCTTGCAGAAATTGTTTCATTCCTATGCAATTATAGACACAATAGGTAACCAGTCCAGTGTTCCTTTTTTAAAGTGGAACATAACTCACCTCAACAAAAATGTGTTACTTCGTCCCTCTCACATCCTCTTACACAAATCTTAAAAAAATGTTCTTCTCTTTTTAACTGTTTTGCTTTTTTTGCTGCAAGGCAATAATTCCGTGTTTCCTTCTTCCACATATGTTAAAAAATGTTATTATGTTTTTAACTGTTTTGCCATTTTTTTGCTGCAAGGCAGCAATTCTGAGTTTCCAGCCTGTGCCTGGCCCCCGCTGCCTTCTGGAATTACTAAGCCGCAAGTTTGCCGTGTATGTGCGCATGCGTAGTGGATGTGAGCACACGCACACAAATTCCATTGGGTACTACAGTGCCCATCCATCAAAAGCTGGTTGCAGAAGCGCAGCTGGTCTCTGCCAGCTCCCAAATGCCTGGAAGAGACTGGCAGCGCATCTGTGCAGGAGCCATTAAAAAAAAAAAATTAAAAATGGCAGCACAGAACAGGGTGGGGTGGGGGTCATTTATGAGCAGTTAAAGTGGACCTTCCGTCATTTTTTTAACTTTCCATCTATTAAATCTTCTGCCCTTTTAACTTTGGATAGTAAAACATTTTTTATTCTACCAGTAAATACCTTATACAGCCCACTTCCTGTTTCTTGTCTGGTCATTAGCCTAGGCTTATGACATCATCCACAGCTCTCGCTTCCACTCTTGTAAGAGTTTGCTAGAAAGGGAGGGGGGATGAATCTTAAGAGGGCCAATGAGAGCTGCAGAGCTGGAGGTGTGCCTCTCTGTGTCTGTGAAAATCCAGGAAGTGAACAGGCAGCAGCTTCAGCTGCCCACAGTTAAAATGGATGCAGCCAGACTTAGTGGAGAGAGATTCCTGCGCCATATTTGGCAAGTACAGAATCACAGTATATATAAAATAATATGCAAAGTGGTTGGAGGGAAGCTTCAGAATGGCAAAGATGTTATTACAAATTATGTGAGCAGACTGCAGTTCCTACTGAAGTTCGGCTGTGATTATACGCAGCGGGAGCCGATCAGCGAGTATCGTGAACTCTATGTCTGCTGGCACCGGATGATCATTTGGTACAAAGGCAGTCAGCCTACGTAAACAAGGTAGATTGCCGTTCTGTCAGTAAGGAAGGCATGGATCCTGTGTCTCTGCAAAGCAGGGACAATGATCCATGTCTTCCCCTAGTAAAAGCAGCACACACACTGTACTAAAAACAGGCTAGGCACACAGTTAACCCTTTGATCACCCCTCTAGTTAATTACCTCCCAGCCAGTGTCATTAGTACAGTGACAGTGCATAATTTTTAGCACTGATCACTCTATTGGTGTCCCAAAAAAAGTTAAAGAAAAGAAAAAAAAAAAAAACGTTTCAAAATAAAAGTTTACTAAAACAATTATTGAAAAAAACATGTTTTTAAAGGCTTCTACACCATATTAGGGTAATCATTCACTTTTAATTCTAAATTGATGAGCTGTAAGAGTTTTTATGGCATAGCCTATGAACAATTTTGGGTACTATCATTATAAAGCTTGACATGTACGCTATTTACTCTACGCAACCTCATCTTTTTATGTTTTACCAAAGCATTGAGTATTATGTTATGATTTTGTGCATTAAAATGAATATGTATTTTTGCTGAAAATATTGGTTTGACAAACAGTTGAGCTAATGGCTTGTGATACCAAATAATTGCAACTGTTACCTTGTAATTCTACAGGGCCTTTGCTTGAAGGGAGGAGAGATCAGTAATCCTTAGTGTTTGTTAACTTAAAAAAAAAAAACAGATCCTGTTCCCTTAAAGCATGTTATACGGCACAGTGCATGTGCTGTGTAATTTGGCCTCTTCTATCACCTAAAAAACCTGGCTGATCCTGCCTGGCTATACCCTCCCCCCTGTAAACTGTCCACGGTTTATCATGACTGCTGAGCCCTGACACCATGGTCAGTTTACGTGCCTCCACCATCCGCAGCCCTGCTCTGTTCTTCTCTGTCCTCTTCTCCCCCCACCCCCTCCCCTGCCTGTCTGCTCATGTCAGAGCCCGCCTCCCTCCCCTCCTGCTGCTCTCATAACTACTATAAAATCCTCCCATCAACTCTGTAACATAACGTTATGTGTCCCTGTATTATATAAAAAAGCTGCCGATCTGTACCTATATCAGAGCATCTCCCGGTGCTCACGTGACTCCTCGGCTCTCTCCGCTCTGGCTGACGTCAGCGGGAGTGCTCGGCCCTGCCCTGTCAGCCGGGCAGAGGAGAGAGCTGAGGAGTCACGTGAGCGCCGGGAGACGCTCTGACATAGGTACAGATCGGCAGCTTTTTTATATAATACAGGCACAGGGACACATATTGTTATGTTACAGAGGGGATGGGAGATTTTTATAGTAGCGGCTTTACAACCACTTTAAGCCTAAAATGTGAGGTTTAATGTGAGCAAGAAAAAAAAATGGCCTTGGCAGCAAATGAATTTAAGACAAGATCTCTGCACATGACTTCCCAGGTACCCCAACTTTAGTGACCCTAATGATGCGTCTCATGCTTTTTACGCCATCAAAATTCAAAACATTGGTTTGACTACTTGATATACTTTAACCACTTCAATACCAGGCACTTAGACACCTTCCTGCCCAAGCCAGTTTTCAGCTTTCAGCGCTGTCGCAATTTGAATGACAATTGCGCGGTCATACAACATTGTACCCAAACAAATTTTTTTATAATTTTGTTCTTACAAATAGAGCTTTCTTTAGGTGGTATTTGATCACCTCTGCGGTTTTTATTTTTTGACACAAATAAAAAAAAAGACCGAAAATTTAGAAAAAAAACCCAAGTTTTTTTTTTTTGTTTCTGTTAAAAATGTTTGTAAATAAGTACGTTTTCTTCTTCAATGACGGGCACTGATAAGGCGGCACTGATGGGCACCGATGAGGTGGCACTGATGATGGGCACTGATAGGTGGTACTGATGGGCACTGATAGGTGGCACTGATGATGGGTACTGATGGGCACTGATAGGTGGCACTGGTATGCGGCACTGATGGGCACTCGTAGGTGGCACTGATGGGTACTTATGTGTGGCACTGATAGGTGGGCACTGATAGGTGGGCACTGATGGGTGGCACTGATGACACTGGTGGCACTGATGACACTGATGAGTGGCATTGCTGGGCATCACTGATGTTACATCTTATAAAATGGTGCCAGTCAGTGCCCATTTGTGGGCACTGATTGGCACAGATTGGGCATAATTTGCACATGTGGATGGCCATTGGGTACATACCTGGCCATCCACATGTTGCCTGCTTCCCTGGTGGTCCAGTGGGGGGCTGCGCTGATAAACAATCAGCGCAGACCCCCCCCTGTCAGGAGAGCCGCCAATCGGCTCTCCTCTACTCGCGTCTGTCAGACGCGAGTGAGGAAAAGCTGATCAACGGCTTTTCCTGTTGACACCGTGATTAGCCGTGATTGGACATGGCTGATCACGTGGTAAAGAGCCTCCGGCGGAGGCTCTTTACCAAGATCGGTGCACGCTGCACCACCGATCGCCGCGATGCGTGCCCCCACGGGCGCGCGGTGGCTGTTATCCTGATGGACGTCATATGACACCCAGTCACAATAACTGAACCACCGCACCGGCCATCATTTTACCTAACGTGGTCAAAGTACGGGCTCACTTTAAATGGAGCCTGTGTTCACTCAGCGATTAATCCGTAGAGAAATAAATATCTCTTTACTTCAACATCTCTACGTTTGGGAAGTGACAAACAATCTGTTGATGCACTCAGCGAAATAGGCAATCTCGTTTGTGACTAAATCTGGTTATTTTTAACTCCGCAAATAACTTCTCTCACTTCTAGCATTTCCATCTACCAACATATCAATTTGCTCACCTCTCTTGAAAATGAAATGAAAGATTTTGAAGCCGTGGAGATCAAAGGATTCTTGGTTACACACTACGTTATGTCAAATGAGAAGGATGAATTATGTCTTTAAAAAGATCAGTAATAATGTATATTTCCTCCACACTTTATTACAGCTCATGCAAGCATTGATTTTTCTAAAGAGCGTTTCTTTTTTTCTTTCTCCGTGTCGCTTGTTGCCGATTCGGAATTGATGTTGCGGCTGCTGCAAGCCCGGGCCGGGATGCACAACTTATGATGGGGACACTGCTGTGCATCTGTTTATATGAAACAAATGTTTGAAGTTTGTGAATATTTTAGTAACAAGGAACTCTATTAAGCACTAGCTGTATGTCTCGGCTTTGGTTATATAACCCCATTATAGATTTTCAAAAGCAATTCTTTCTGTATAAAAAGGAATAAAAATGACGTGCCCCCCCCACCACCACCATCTCTAAAACCCGTGTAGAAAGCAAACAGAATTAAACAATGTACTTTACAGAAAAAAATGGATCATGTTTAACCCCTTGATGTTCATAGGAAAGAAATACTGTGCTTGTGCAAAAAAATCAAACATATGAAATTAAACCATTACAGTGTAAATATCCAGCAGCACCACTAAAGTGGGATATAATCACATTACATAGCATATACAAAAAACAGTGTTGCGCTAAACATAATTTTTGCTCATAAAGTGTTACAAAAAGTCCAATTGTAAAAAAACCTCAAACACAAATCCGTGAAATTGCAGATGAATCCAGAAGACCCTCCACCTCGTGCAGATACCGCCACCACAAACAATATAGACTCTTACCGGAGAGCCTGGAGCCTAAATTATAGAGGGTCAAACAGGCTTGATGTAATAATCTTTGCAGGGGTCATCAGCTGGAGATGTGTCCTCAGATCAAATTAAGAACTTTAATTGGATAATCAAACCAGGCTCCATTTAACCCACGACCATATTTAACCATGCAAATGAAGGAGACGCCAGTTAGTGTAAAATCCCAAAGGACTCATTTAATAAAAAGTATTGCACTTGCATTTGTTCAGATAAAAAACAGCCTTGCATACAACATAGGCGGCCGCCATAAAAACATCCAGATACTGTAAACGGGAACACGATAGCAAGAAACAGCTCCTTTACCCAACCAGTTTAGTCGCTAAGAGGACTTCTTCCAGGGCATGAGCGTCATTTCCTCCTATCGCAATATATAGGAAACCACATCCAAACAGGAACTAATATATAGGCAATTCAAGGCTTGTTTTCATTCCTGCAGCCACAGGAGAGAAGGGATGTCCCACATCCAAACCTTACTCTCACGCCAATGGGAACTGATCATATCATCATGTACGAATCTGTCGGACTTTGGTTGATCGTGTGTTGGAAAGTCCCTTCATTCGGAAAATCCGTCGTAAAGTCCGTTGAAAAGTCCGCTGGGCAAAGTATGCCGTAAAGTCTGGTCGTGTGTACGCGGCATAATAGGTAGTCAGGAAATTAAATGTGTAATTTATGTCCGTAGAACGCCAGACGGTGCTCCCTGCATGTTGGGCCTCTGTATGTGGCCTGGCTGTAAAAAAAGTCTCACACATGTGGTATTGCCATACTCAGGAGGAGTAGCAGAATGTATTTGGGGTGTAGTTGCAAGTATGCATACGCCATGTGAGAGAAATAAATTGTTAATATGACAATTTTGTGGGAAAAAAAATCTTTCTTTTGCAAAGCATAGTGGGAAAAAATTACAAATTTAAAAAACTTACCATGCCTCTTACTAAATACCTTGGACTGTCTACTCTCTAAAAAGGTGTCATTTGGGGGGTATTTGCACTTTCCTGCCTTGTTAGTGTCTCAAGAAATGAGAAATGGCTGTCAGTACTTTAGGTGTGATCAATTTTCAATGATTGGCATCATAGCTTATAGACTCTAACTTTCGCAAAGACCAAATATTATACGCTGATTTTGGTCATTTTTGCCAAAAAAAAGTAGCAGAATACATTTTGGTCAAATTATGAAGTTATGAAGAAAAATTACTAATTTCCCCAATTTTTAGACCGAATTTAGCAGCCTAAATATGCATGGTAATAACTCCCTGACTAAATTGTCTAAATTCATTATTTTATTTATTATTTTTTTAATAGCTGTCAATTGGCCAAAAAAGTGAAAAATGAATTTTTGGTTATTTTACACTTTTTTTTTTTTTCATTAAACTTTTTAAAATAGTTTTTAACAAATAAAGTAATTATTTTGAACACTGTGATTCTCTGTGCAGAGAACACAAATGGAGAGGCGCCTCTGGGTGCAGTGGTTTGAACAACCGGCTTTAATCGCATAAAAAATATATACACTCACATTTTAGAAGAAAGTAGTAGGCATGGTATACAGATGTCGAGATGACGTTCCCAGTGCTGTGCCTTGGACATCTGGGCTGCTGGTGACTGCGGGCAGTTGTTGCGAGTTGTTGCGCCTATACTTGTTGTTATGATTCTCTGTGCACAGTGAGTACATGGGGAGAGGCACAGCGCCATCTGTATGTCTGTAAATCAACCTCCAGCCTGTATGGGAGCATCATGATTGGTTGTTAATGGTGGTCATTTGATCAGGAATGACACTGATTGGTTTGTGAGCTTTAGGTTGAGACCTGCGTGGCTGTGACAGCACGGTTTAAGAGCTGTAGTGGAGTGCCCATTTATTCAGATGCAGGCGCAGTTTCCTTTTAACTCTATTTCTCACACCTCCTGGGTTCTTGGACATGCCCAGTGAGGTTAAGTTTGTCTGCTTCCCTCCCCTAGGAGCTCAGAGAGGCCATACCTCATAAGGCAGGCATAGGTAGCCTGGCAAGTGATCTGCAGTCAGATGAGACGCCCTCCGATATCAGAAGTGTGGGTAGTCAGGCCAGAGCCTAATAACACGCAGCTTCTACGGAAGACCCAGAAAATGTGAGAAGCACCCCCCCAGTTGCTGTCGGAGCACTGCAGTGCCGGGGGGGGGGGGGGGGCACTTAATCTCTTCAGCTTGGATCCTTCCAGCTGATCACCTGCATTACCAGCCCAAGTAGCTATGTTCTGAACTGTTTTAGGGATCATTCTATGAAGCCACAAAATACCCTGATTGAGTCACAGAGACATTACTGTGAAGAGTCCATGTCTGTGTAGCTTTCATATGTCATTCAGTTGATTTTAATATAGAACTAGCAGGTGAATGTCCTCTCATCATGGAAAACTGTGCCTGCAGATTGTGGTTATCATATCAAGGAGTAGAATTTGTAACATTCAGGGCTGTCCTCCAGTCAGAACACAATACTCAGCAGGGGAGATCGCTACACTAACATCTCTTAAGCCGGCCATAGACGGTTCGAATCTTGTCCGGTTCAGCAGGGACCAGCCAAGATTCAAACCATGTATGGGAAGGCTGATTGTACCCAAGTTGAGCGATCGCTCGAACCAACCTGTCTGATTTTTAATGCAATTATTGCCAGCAACTATAGCCGCTAGCAATAATCGCTGATAACCCATTGGGTTGAAAAAAAAAAAAAAAACTCCCCATGTGCGCCTAGCATTAGAGTTTACATAGGCTGAAGTGTCAGGATCAGACAAAGCATGACTTAAAGCATCCTTTCTTAAAGTGGTTGTAAAGGCTCAAGTTTTTTTTTACCTTCATGCATTGTATGTCAATATGCTGGTCAATAATTCTACATGTATGTGCACAAAATGTTAATTTGAACAGGTTAAAATTCCATTCTGCAATCTAGAATTTTTTTTTTTTTTTTTTACTCTTGTACGCGCACAAATACACTAAATATGTGCAAAATAAACACAAGCACTTTTGCCCAGGAATACTGATGTTCAAACTGTGCCCTTACTTTTGTAGTCAGAATGACATACCTACAGATAGCTGAAAATATCATTGATGTCCTGCCTCTGACACAGCGAGGCACAGCTCAGGGAACTCTTAGGAACCTCTGGGGGAACTCTTGGGTTCCACAGAACCCTGCTTGAGAATACCTAGGTTAGAGGTTGTTTGAAGTCTTCCAGTTGCTGCCCAAACCTCAACTTCTGAAAGTGCCTAACAGCGTCAAGTAGGGGAGACCCAAGGTCACTGACTTTGCTGCTTGCTTTTCCCATGTCTCTCTATGTGGGTAAAAAATATGAACTTCTAAACCGAGGTAAACAAAGGGCAAAATCTATATTGTTAAACAAGTAAAAATCAGTCTTGCTTTTTTTTTTTTTTCAGAGAACATGTCCTATTCAGGTCCTCTTTTGTTTCCTTGTGGAGCTCTGAAAAGGGAAGTCCTTCCAAAAAGACTGAAGGAAACAAGTAAGAATTCTGATAATAAAAAATGAGCTGTATGATCAGGGCTGTGTGGATGTACCATATGTTTTTTGAGGTATGGAGGGCATTGAAGAAACGCATTCAAAGATGTATATACAAAGCAGAATTGGAGGAGATTTACTAAAACTGGAGCACACAGAATCTGGTGCAGCTCTGCGTAGTAACCAATCGGCTTCTAGGTTTTAGGCCCCATTCACACTGGTGTGACATGATATGACTTGTGAGAGCACAAGTCGGATGACATGTGAAATTCAATGTTTCCCTAAGAGAGCTCTCTTGACTGATCCTACACAAGTCTGACTCTTGAAAAGGTTCCTGCACTGCTTTGGTCCGACTTTGATAGGACTTCAATGCCAAAGAGTGTAAAAAGTCACATTACGTCGGATCAAAGTTGGACTGAAGTTGCAGGGCAAAGTTGGATGGGACACCGCGCAACTTTCATGTCGGAGCAGTGTGAACCTGGGCTTATTGTCAAAGCTTAGTTGAAAAAGCTGAAGTTAGAAGCTGATTGATTACTATGCACAGCTGCACCAGATTCTGTGTGCACTAGTTTTAGTAAATTCCCCCCAATTATACTCACTTCCACGGCAGCAATGTGCTGTTCAGGAGCTTCCTTGCTGCCTGCCGACACATCCAGCTGGGTTTCGATCTTTGGCCATTTTGATTGGTGGGGCCTAGATGACGTCACTCCTCCACGGGAGTTCATTCAAGAGGAGGTCCAGCCTCCCCACGAAAAATTTAAAGTCAGCAGCTACAAATACTGCAGCTGCTGACTTTTAATATATATGGGCACACCTGTCCAGGAAGCCCGCAACGTCGGCACCCCATGCCGATCTTGGGGGGTGCAGCCGCCGCCATTCCTGGCAAGGGAACCCAGTAGTGAAGCCTTTCAGCTTCACATCCGGTTCCCTGCTGCACTTTCTAATTGGTCCGGCTGCGGAGGAAGAGGGGGGGGGGGGCGAACTCCCAGGAGACCGGGGCTGTAGCCCGGTCTCCCAGAAGTGGGGAATGGTACCTGTCAAAAACAGGTACCCGTTCCCCCCCTCCCCCCTGAAAGGTGTCAAATGTGGCACCTGAGGGGGGGAGGAGACGGATAATCGGAAGTTCCACTTTTGAGTGGAACTCTGCTTTCATCTCGGCAGATCCTGAAATTGTACACTGAGCTGTGCATGCAAAATTTAGAACAGGCAGGTAAGAATAATCGAAAACAGAGGAGATGTAGTGTGTTTCTTCTGTATTACAAAGCCTGTCTCTTCGCAAATTTTCATTTGTTGGGTAACATTCCACATTAATAGTGAATTGAGTGACTAACCAGGCTGTCAGTTGCTGAATTCACACTTGCATATTGATTTACTGTGGAGAATGGAGATAATAAAAGACCACAGGAGAGGGTCTGCCTGCCACCTAAGGCCCACAGCTCATCTAAGCCTGAAAATAGTGGGAAATACAAAGTACGTGTTGGGAGTTGTGTTGGAGGAACACTGACAGCTCTTCATAAGCGCTGCATCGGCTCTCTTTAATCAGCATTTTAAACGGCCTTAATCTGCGGAGGCTTCTCACTTTGTGATGAGGATTGCGAAGCGTATCCTCCACGCTGCAAATACTTTATTGTATTATCTGGATTTCCATAAGAAAAGTCCAGTGGTTTTAGTGCTTATTTCCTCTCGGTGAAATTGCAGGTGTAGGTCTTTGTAATGGGCCGATGTCGGGAGACAGCCTGTTTTATAGAAATACATTTTTATTTTCTAATTACAGATGTACCTCTGGAGACTATTACTGTTTATCAAACAGCCCAGCATCCCGATATACGACCGTCGCTGACGCATTATTTCACCCAGGTATATTAATATTAACTGCTCCTCCTTACACAATCTAATAAATGTTCTAGGTTTATTCCCTTCTCAAAGAAAATCCTCGCTCTTGCATTTTTCATTCCCTCGGAACAGCAAAGCACTTTTGTCCAGATTCTTATTACAGTCTAGTGCCACTTGTTTTATCTCCCATAATGACTACAGGAACCAATCAGAGTCCTTTTAAAGTAGCACCCCGCATTTTTACTCCATTATATAAAAACCTTTTGCAGTCTGTCAGATGCTCATGAATTGCCTTTTATCTCTATACTTTAAATAAGTAGTTGTCAACTTACTATGTATAGTGGAATATAACTGTGGCCCCTGACATCACCTAAGGGCTGCATGTAATGTAGAGCTAGAGAGGCCTGCCAGAGACTGTATACATACTGGAGGAAGTGATGATCAGAGACTGCGGACATGCTACGGCTGTGGGACCTTCACCGGAAAATTTAAGTTACCCTCAAAATCTTCCTCCACCCAGCTAGTAACAAAATCACAGGATTTTTCTTCTTTTTTTTTCCTCTGGAAGCAAGTACCTTTTTCTGGTGGTATCTGCTCCCACGTCATTTCTCGCCTCGGCCCGCCTTTAGCCTTCTTTTTTTTTTCAAATATAATTTTTATTGAAAATTTTTGACAAAGAGAAGAAAAAACAAAAACAAATAAGGAAAAAGAAAAAACATATCATATACGATATTATACATCTGTGGTCTTCCTATTAACGTTCTGACAAATATAATCATCATATGTCCTTTCCATTAAAATATTCCATTCTATCTGCATAGAAGCTAGCCTATGACATCACCTATCCTTTTTAACTTCATGAGTTTGTTCTTGTAAGCCATAGGTATATCAACGACCATGCAGTATTACTATACAACAGGAATAACATCTTCCACATAGTTGCTTACTTCTGCATAATTCTAACATAACTGGTGTGAATGTAACGCTGTCTGTTACTGAAATATTAGACCACTGATCGCAAAGAAAAAAGAAATATATATATAAAACATATGGACAGAGTGGAAGGGGTGAGAGAGGGAGGAGGGGGGGGGTTACAAGCTGACGCGAGCGCGATGGACCAGGCCACGGTCCCATCTCGCGGCCGCTACCTACTCAAGAGATTCTCAAGAATTTAATAAGGTTTGTCCTTCATCTGAGAAAATGTATATGTTCCAGGATAACCAGTTTCTTGAGTGTTTGTCTTGCTTGTGTTGGGCAGTCAGTATTAAGTCTTCCATCTTTTTGATTTCTTCAACTCTGCGTAGCCACATCCCCACCGTGGGGGGTGCACTCTGCTTCCACAAGGCTGGAATACAGGACTTCGCTGCATTGAGCAAATGTCTGACCACTGACTTTTTATATGATTTAATTGGGGCTGAAGTGGCATGTAGCAGAAAAACGGCGGGATCCCTCTGCGTTATGTGATTCGTGAATTTTTTAACAATTGTCTCTACTGTTACCCAAAACTGCTGTAATAGTGAGCACGTCCAAAAAATGTGGAGGAGTGTCCCTTTATCGGTACCGCACCTCCAACATCTATCAGAAGCGTCAGGGAAAAATTTGTGTAATAATTGAGGTGTGTAATACCATCTAGTCAGAATTTTGTAATTTGTCTCCTGAATTTTTGTACAGATGGATAAATTCAGTGTAAGTTGAAGTATGTTTTGTGTTTGTGCTGCTGTAAAATTACATTGTAGATCCCTTTCCCATTTTTGTAAAAACAGCAAGTCGCGTTGTTCAGTTGGTGTGTTGAGTAGGGAGTATGTCTTGGAGAGCACCTGAAGCAGAGTGCCCTCCCCTCTACAGTATTCTTCTAGTGTCGTCATGTCGCGTTTATATCGCGTAGGGTCTGGTATTGAGTACAGGAAATGGTGTAGCCGAATCGCTTTCCAAAATGACAATTGAAAACCCCCATTATCCTTCATCCGGGATTGAATTGAGGCCCAGTGGTCGTCTTCTACATAATGTGTTGCACAGTCTTTACCTGACTTCCAGAGCGTCTCATAGTTTGAATAGTCTAGTCCTGGTTCGAACGCTGGATTCCCCAAAATGGGGAATAAAGGAGAGTGTTTGGAGGTCAATGAAGTGTTTTTGAGTATATTTAAGCCCACTGACAACGTGGCACCAATGATCGGATGTGAAATCATGTCCCTGGGTAGTTTATCGTAGCACCAGATAGCCCCTTTCAAGGGTACATTAACCTGATGATTCTCTACTTGGACCCATAGTTTAGTTTTGTCATGTCTGTTCCAGTCAATGATCCTCCCTAGGTGCACAGCCTGATAATAGTGTTTTGCGTCAGGGAGGGCGAGACCCCCACAGTGTTTCGGCAGAGTCATGTAGCGTCTTTTTAGTCTAGGTTTAGAGTGTGACCACACAAATTTTATAAATAGTGAATGTATTTATTTAAAGTAGTTAGCGGGAATTCTTATTGGTAAGGCTTGAAATAGGTATAGAAATTTTGGGAGAATGCACATCTTAATTAGATTGCATCTCCCAAACCATGAGTGAAGACCTTTACCCCACTCTGCAAGTAACTCTTTAACTTTGCTAAGGATTGGGGGGAAGTTCAGTTCAAATGTGCGTTTCAGATCCCTAGGTATGTTAGTGCCTAGATATTTGAAGTGACTATCTGACCATTTGAAATTTAATTTGGATTTCAGAAGGGAAAGTTGTTCCATCGTCATATTGACTCCCATTGCCGCTGATTTGTCAAAATTGATCTTTAGGTTAGACATGTTCCCGTATGTCTGAAATTCTTTAATTAAATTTGGGAGGGAAATAATCGGGTTAGTTAAGGAAAATAGAAGATCATCCGCGTATGCGGAGATCTTGTATTGCCTGTGACCTATAGTAATCCCAGAAATATCTGGGTTCCTGCGTATCGTGTTTAGAAAGGGTTCGAGTACCAAGGCAAAGAGAAGGGGTGATAATGGGCATCCTTGTCTGGTGCCATTAGAAATGGTAAAAGGGGCAGAAAGGATTCCATTAGCTTTGACCCTAGCTGTAGGTAACGAGTAAACATTAGAGATCCACTGTAGCATATGACTACCTAGTCCGATATGTTTGAGGACTGCTGTCATAAATTCCCAGCTCACCCGATCAAATGCTTTCTCAGCATCTGTGCTGAGAAAGGTACAAGGTGCTTTAGACATATTAGCTCTGTGGATCAAATTAAGGACTTTTGTGGTGTTGTCCCTAGCTTCACGGGTAGGGACAAAACCCACCTGGTCTAAATGTATCAGGTCAGTCATATGTTGGGACAATCTATTTGCTAAAACTTTGGTGAGGAGCTTGAGATCTATATTTAAAAGAGATATGGGCCTGTAGCTACCACAGGCCGCTGGATCTTTTCCTTCCTTAGGTATAAGGGAGATATGAGCGCTTAAGGTGTCTCTCTGCAAGTGGCCCCCTTCCGTAAGATTATTAAAGAGTTTCAACATATATGGGCCTAAAATCGGCAGCAGCGTCTGGTAGTATTGCAGAGTCAATCCGTCTGGGCCCGGGGCTTTACCATGTTTTTAATTGCGCCTTGTAGTTCTATCATTGTGATGGGTTCTTCTAGGGCAGCCGCATCTTCTGCTGATATTTTGGGGATATTAGCTAGAGTAAGATAGTCCCCTATTGCAGTGTCAGTGACTCCTGACTTCGGGAGGTTGTATAAGGAGGAGTAAAAATTTTTAAATTCATCTGCAATTTGCGTAGGTATCGCCCTTTTCTGCCCTGATGGGGAAATGATTTGCGGTATATATGCACGTAGTCTCTGTTGTCTAACTGCCCTTGCAAGAATCTTCCCACATTTATTCCCCGATTCATAAGTGAGTTTTCTACAAGCTTGTAAAGCTGCTTTTGCCTGGTAATGTAGTATATCGACCGTCTGTCTACGCAGTGTAAGTAGTTCTGTTTCTATGGATGTGGTCGGGTTTTGTTTATGTATTTTTTCTAAATCGTGAGTTTTCTGTAGTAGAAGTAATAACTGTTTTTCCCGTTCCCTTTTTATATGTGCTCCATGTTTAATCAGAATTCCTCTGATCACAGACTTATGGGCTTCCCAGAGTATCCCTGGGTCACAATTTTCAATATTATTCATCTGAAAATAAAGTTTGAGTTCTTTTGTGACGTCAGCTAACACTGTGGGGTCCTGAAGCAAACTTTCGTTCAGTCGCCAAAATCTTGTTTTAGTCGTCGCTGTTTGTGAGAGGGAGTATTTCAGTGTAATCTTTAGCCTTCTTGGAGACGCGTCTCACAACAATCCACTATCTTGTGCATGCAATGCCCTTGATTCTGGTGTTAAAAGAGGTTGGTTGTCACACCAGCAAAGTGGTACTTGCCCTGGAAGCAGATATGTTTTCTTGCAGCCATCTCTGTAAATCACCATTGACAACCAGTAATATTTAAAATGGTTTTTGATAGACTTGAAAGGAGTAGAACCCCTGGCAGATTATTATTACTATCTTTGACTTCATTAGCAAGCTGTCCACTCACTTCCTGTCCTCCTGACAACCAGATAGGAAGTGAGGGGAACTCACGAACAACAAAAATAAAATGTATTTTCTTTGGTAGAGTAAGGGAAGGCTAGAACCCCTAGACATATGCTATTCTTGTCTGTGTCCCTGTTGCATTATTTCCCTCACTTCCTGCCTGGTGAAATCAGGATTGGTTGTTGTCAGCAGGATGGTGCTTGTGGCATCGGTAGATGTGATCAGCAGAACTGATGACACTGGTGGATGTGATTAAAAAGATGGAACTGGTGGCATTGGTAGATTTTGTGAGCAGGATGAAACTGGGGGCATTGGTGGATGTGGTCAGCAGGATGGAACTTGTGGCAAGGGTGGATGGGGTTAGCAAGATAAAACTGTTGGCATTGGTGGATGTTTTCAGCAGAATGGAATTGAGGGCATTTGTGGATGTGGTCAGCAGGATTGAACTGGTGGCATTTGTGGATGTGGTCAGCAGGATGAAACTGATGGCATTGGTAGATGTGGTCGGGAGGATGTAACTGATGGCATTGGTGGATGTGGTCAGCAGGATAGAACTGGGCGGCAAGGGTAGATGGGGTCAGCAGGATAAAACTAGTGGCATTGGTGGATGTGGTTTGCAGGGTGGAACTGGTGGCATTGATGGATGTGGTCAGCAGGATGGAACTGATGGCATTGGTAGATGTGGTCAGCAGGATGGAACTGATGGCATTGGTAGATGTGGTCAGCAGGATGGAACTGGTGGCATTGGTGGATGTGGTCAGCAGGATGGAACTGATGGCATTGGTGGATGTGGTCAGCAGGATGGAACTGGTGGCATTGGTGGATGTGGTCAGCAGGATGGAACTGATGGCAATGGTGGATGTGGTCAGCAGGATGGAACTGAAGGTTTTGGTGAATATAGTCAGCAGGATGGAACTGGTGGCAAGGGTGGGTGGGGACCGCAGATTGAAACTGCTGTCATTGGTGGATGGGGTCAGCAGGATGGAACTGATGGCATTGATAGATGTGGTCAGGAGGATATAACTGATGACATTGGTGGATGTGGTCAGCAGGGTGGAACTGATGGCATTGATAGATGTGGTCAGGAGGATATAACTGATGACATTGGTGGATGTGGTCAGCAGGGTGGAACTGGCGGCAAGGGTGGATGTGATCAGCAGATTTAAACTGCTGTCATTGGTGGATGGGGTCCCCAGGATGGAACTGAAGGCATTGGTGAATGTAGTTGGCAAGATTAAGCTGGTGGCATTGATAAATGTAATTAGCAGGATGGAACTCCACATACCAGGAAAAAAAATTACAGCAATTCTAATCCTTCCTCACTCTAAAAAACAGAAAATAGATTTTTGTTTTTCAGTTGTAAATACTTTTCAAGGACCTGGACAGATTTTATATATAGATTTCCCCCCAACTGTGCTTGGCTCAGCAGTCTCCTACTTCAGTATGAGCAGAGCACATCATGGGCAGTTTACACTCCACACTTGAGTCAATACAAAGCAGCCCAACGGCAACAGTCTCTGCTACAGACAAATCTGTTTAGAATGGGACAACAATTCAATAACAAGGCCCAGTGCTAATGGAGCATATTAAATAGCACTGCAGACAGCTAGAGGAATTTTTATTGTACCAAAAAAAACCCCAAATTGATTGCACTCACATCTACCACAATGAAACGCTCGATTGCATATCTTTGACTGATCTTCCGCTGATAAAGCAGTATACATGTATGTGTATATGTATATTGGTATTCTGTTGTATTCAACCCTCTGCGATTCAGGGGGCCAGCTGTATGGACACTGGGTCTGATACACTTGAAAGCCTTTTCCATAGAATTTTTTTCATGAGGTTGGTTGCCAGGTCTTTTCCTCAGCACTCCCTAGTTGCCCAGCTTTATGAACAGGGGGCTGGCTGTGAGAACCTGAAGGAGACAGCCAGCTCCCCATAACATATTGGGCTGGCGCTGAACCCGGCATGCAGCAGCCTTCGGTGGATTACACCAGTAATGCTGGGTTTGCTGGACGTGTGAGTATGTTTTTTGAGTAAAACCCATAAAGCCAGTTATAAGGGGGAAGAGAAAAAAAAAATAAGACGGATGGAGGTGAATTCCTCTGTAAGGTTAGTCTGCTACATATAGTATGTAAAAAGCGATCTAGAGCATCATATGCTGCCTGAAAATAGTAGATGCGAAGGGTTTATATGCAGTATTAAAATTTTAAAAGACTAAAAAAAACAAGGTTTTCAAACCTTTTCTTTTTGTTAGTCTTAAATGTGTACAAAAAAAACTGCACATACCCTTTTATATACCAGTGCGGCTCTTGCACCAGCATTTTCAGGGATTTCTGTACTAACATTTCATCCATCTATCATGTCCTTATCTAGGAAGGCCTGCCAGCAAGTATTGTGTTTTTTAGTCCATCCGGAGTGAAGTTTTGTCTCAGTATTATCCAGGAACTGTCCGCTGATAAGCTTCATCAAATAAAGGTAAAACCACCATACAGCAATGGATCTTCTCTAAACTGGTGGCTGGGAATTTCCAGAACACGTTCAGCTGGGTTTACATATACACGTTCAGCAGGATCCGGACAAATTTCAGTATATGTGTACCTCTGTCTGTTGTTAGACAGGCGTCTATGGTATGGTAATAGTGAAAAACCAGCATTCGCTGATCCATGTATTCTGACGTGGGGAGGGGGGGAGTCCCCACTGTCAGATTACAATAGTGTGGCGGGGGAGATCCCTGCATCCACACAAACGAGGTGGATCTGTCAGCTGTTTTTTTTTTTTTGTTTTTTTTTTTTTTCAACCCGCTGGTTTAACAAATAAAAAACTGTCTGGATTATATCTGCTTTACACATTGCTGGGATAATCGGGCGAAGTGCAGGCTGAAACCCATATAAAAAAAATCTGCCTCCTATTTATCAAGAGATTTGTATCATTTTTGTAAAATATCCATGCCTGTAATCCCAGATTGCATGAGTGTGACTGGGAACAAGTGTGCAGAAAAGGAAGTCTTCTGTACACACTCCAGATTAAATACTCAGTGGGTAATGACATTTTGGGGGAGATTTACTAAAACTGGTGCAGCTGTGCATAGTAACCAATCAGCTTCCAGCTTTTATTGTCAAAGCTTAATTGAACAAGCTGAAGTCAGAAGCTGATTGGCTACCACGCACAGCATCACTCTCCAGTTTTTTGTAAATCAACCCCAATGTCCTTTTCTCTATAGCATGAGAGTTGTTGATATATACAAACTCACTGTGCAAAGTATGGCGGGTGGAAAATTAAACCATGACACTAATGCCGCGTACACACGCTCGGAATTTCCGTCAACAACTATTCGATGGGAGCTTGTTTTTCGGAAATTCCGACCGTGTGTAGGCTCCATCGGACATTTTGTTGTCGGCATTTCTGACAACAAGAATTTGAGAGCTGGATCTCAAATTTTCCGACCACAATCCGTTGTCGGAAATTCCGAGCGTATGTAGACAATTCCGACGCACAAAATTCCACGCAAAATTCCACGCATGCTCGGAATCAAGCAGAAGAGCCGCACTGGCTATTGAACTTCATTTTTCTCGGCTCCTTGTACGTGTTGTACATCACCGCGTTCTTGACGTTCGGAATTTCTGACAACAGAAATGCGACTGTGTGTATGCAAGACAAGTTTGAGCCAACATCCGTCGGGAAAAAAATCCACGGTATTGTTGACGGAATGTCCGAGCGTGTGTACGCGGCATAAAGCTGCAAACCAATGGTACTCAACACTTGGCCACCGTGCTTCACCTTAGCACCTACAAGGTGCATTTATTAATTACAACACCTAACTCTTATATTTTATTCCTGCCTAATATGTATACCTCCCAGCTATCTCACCATAGTTTCCCACTATTTATTAATGTTTTAAACAATATATAGGTTCCTGCACATTGGAAAACCAGTGCTACAACCAGTGAAAACACCCTTGCTGCTACCACCACTATGTGTACACCACTGTGTACAAAGACACAAAAAAAATATATAAAATACAGTTAAAATAAAGTTACTATGCACAGCTGTACCCCATTCTGTGTGCACCAGTTTTATTAAATCCCCCCCCCTTTGTATCCTCTTCACTTTCTATCTCGGGAACAGTGGGCATCAGGGCGAATAGATGTGAATTCACCTGGCGGGGTCAAAAACTTCAATAAAAACATGTCAGGGGTTCTAATTCTTCCCAACTCTATCCAAAATTAAAAAGAAAAGGTTTGGGCTATACTTTCACTTTAATGGGCTCCATTGAACAGAAGCAGTCTAGCTGATGGATCATTTGTGTGTGTGTTTGACTCTGAACATCCTGCAGATTTGTCTGACACTTTCTTTCCACTCTCTCCCTTTTTTTTTTTTTTCTAGTTTGCTGCGATTGGCCCTACCACCGCGGACGCCATGGTGGCAGAAGGCCTCAGCGTCAGCTGTACAGCACAGAACCCCTCAGCTCAGGGTCTAGCAGAAGGTATAAGGAGGGTTGTGCAGTAATGGCATTACCAGGACTGTCTGACAATCACAGCCTGATCAGACGTGGTGACTGCCTTGCACTGATTCCGTCCACGCTAAGAAGCCCGACCTTTTCTATAAAAAAAGTGGGTTCTTGCTATGTGTACACTTTGAATAAAGTTGTATAGTCTATTAAATGGACTTATTCTGAAGTTGTTACATAGTTGATTAGGTTAAAAAAAAAAAAAAAACACGTCCATCAAGTTCAACCGCTATGTCTGTGTTTGGTTTTATGTGCTAGCCCCCAGTGTATAAAATAGAACACAGTGGGGGGGAATTGCTAAAATTGGTGCCGCTCTGTATAGAAACCAATCAGCCTCCAGGTTGTAATGTCATTGAAGCTAAAGTTAAAAGCTGATTGGTTGCTAGGCACAGCTGCACCAGATTCTGGGTGCTCCAGTTTTAGTAAATCTCCCCCATTGCTGTGGGTATTAATTATATTTAGGCTGGATTCACACCTATGCATTTTTAGTGCTTTTTGCATTTTGCAGATTTGCACTACAGTCCATTTAACATGGTTTCTTATGGAACATGTTCTGTACTGCAAATCTGCAAAATGCAAAAAGCACTAAAAATGCATAGGTGTGAATCAGGCCTTATAGAACATTCATTGGCATGCTTTGTAAGACTAATAGGACTACAAAAAACATGGAAATCAGTTAATAATGTGTAATGTCTGCCCTCATGTTGTAAAGCGCTGCGCAAACTGTTGGCGCTTTATAAATCCTGTATAATAATATATGTGGGGCGATCATATGTTCGGCTGATTATTTTTTTATTTTGTTTTGGAAAGAGCAGGAGAAACATTAAAATTTATTTCAGATTTTTATTTCTGCCTTTGACCCCATTGGAAAGTTTTTTGTTTCTTCCTGTCCTTGTGACTCCCAGGCAAGAAATGAAGAGTGCGGATGTCACAGGGAAGCACAGGAAGCAATCATAACCTATTTTCACTGAACCAATATTGTGTTTTCTATCGGTTAAGAGATTTCTCATCACTTTCTGGCCTGACGTGGAAGGCTTCCTAATAGGGACACTGATGATAAAAAAAAACCTGACAGAGATTCTAACACTTTGGCACCCGCTCCAAAAATGTTGGCTGAAGCCGGGTTCTAAAGTGGTTTGCCTGAAAGAACAGCCCACCTATCGATATATGCTTAGGAGCCCTCAAAAATGCTTGGTGCTTTCAGAAATGGGGGGCATTTAAAGTGTTACTAAACCCAGTAATATGAAAATAGTTCATCTGCCCCCCCCCCCCCCCCACAGTGCCCACAGCTTATAAATCTTCTTTTTACATTAAAATATTGCCACTATATACCTTTTTTGGCTGATCTGTATACCACGGTCACATGATAGACTGCAGAGTTTCTCTAGTGCTGAGAGTTCAGGAAGGAGGAGATTTCCACTTCAGCCTCTATACACGCCCACATATGTGCTGACAATATCATGTGACCTGGGTATCTCTGAGAACAAGGAACTGTTCTCTCCAGCATAAAAGACACATGTGCAGGTCGGCTACTCTGCCTGTGTTAGCTGGCCTTCCCCAGATAGACAGTGCAGGAGGGGGAGGATCTGTGCATACAGGATAAAACAGCCCTTTTTACACAATGCAGAGGATCAATGGAGGTGTGTCCATAAGGGCGCACGGGCACCACCCCCTCTACCACCAATAGATAGATTCATGCATTGCCACCCCCTATTCAGGTGCCCGGCACCTTTTCAGGCACCGGAATTACAGCGGCGGGGGGTGTTTTTGAAACACCCGATTAGAGCCATAGGCTCTAATAGGCATCAAAAAAGGTAAACAGCGCTGTTGCGGGTTTATTAACATTTTAACCTCTATTCCTTCCTGTCAGGGTGCTGTGCTTAAGGCTGAACCACCAAACACCAGACCCAAACACAGCAACACAGGTTGCACTCCTGCCTGTGACGATGAATTGACATATCAGGGGAGCACAGGGAAAGAGAGTATCAATAGGTGGGGGTTGTCAATTTAAGAGAAGCTGTCACTTTGGCCTGAATGGGCAAAATAAGGGAGTCTTTATAACCGTAGACACAAGCTACATCTAGAGCAGACTGTATCACGGGGAAATGACACAGGAAGCTGCAGCAACCAGTAAACATTCAGCAATTTTAAGAAAATTAATCCATTGAAAGGTACTATGTGATTGGCTCCTAAGCCATGTAACTGGCTCCCAGAAGTTGGGCCCCCTTCCTCAACACTCTATGCTACACAGGCATACACACTGGGCACTTAGCAGCCACCACCGTATATATAGGGCCAGAGCTGGCGACCCTGGATGCAAACCATCTGTCTAAGCTCAGTCAGAGGCACTGATTGATTACAACTACTGGTGAGCCGTTACATGCAATCACGATTCGTGCCCAATAAACACCTTGTGCCCCTCATCCCTCAGACCTTTAGAATGCATATATTATTATTTAGTTGTACTAGGTTTTATAAACACCCTTTATAATATTGAATAATTTGTGGGGGGGGGGGCTGAAAAATCTTGGCCCACGTATCCACTGGTATAAGTCTGATTGTGAGGGGTGGGCCAGGCATATGTACGTATCGCATATGTACTTGCTCAGTGTATTGTAGCACTGTACCCCCTTCAGAGGGCCGGTGCAATGCCGGCATACACAGATTTCTTTGGAGCTCCAGCCACAAATGACAGGAACAGCTTCAGCTTGGAAAGCAACATGGCCGAGGAGCGCTTTCCCAATCTCATCCGCAGGGTGTGCAGTGAATACAAGGGGGTCCCCTCCCAAACATTAGGGGTATACCAGTTCTCCTATGGCGGACAGCACTGTCGCACTGGATTGTGAAATAAGGGTTAACTGTCACAAGATTTGTTTCTTTCCTATATTTAGATTTTATTACCCCATTACTAATGTGTTCCCTTGTGCTAACTAAGCAAGTCTTTACAACTCAACACTTACACCCTAAGGCTGATTTCTACTGAGCTGGGGATTATGAAAATTAAAGCTGGATAAATATATAGCAGTGCTAAAAAATGTCTGTTTTTTTTTTAAGTACCAATCAACATCAAACTGTGAAATATGATTGTTTATTCTGGGTATGTTCTTTATTGCTTTTTTTTTTTTTTGCAGGACGTTAATAAATAAGTTAATAAATTGTTTAAGGCCTCTTTCACACGAGGGATCCGTATGTCCGTTTTTCATCCTTCCGTTTTCGGATGAAAAACGGACATACATGTATCCCTATGGAGCGTCGGATGTCAGCGGTGACATGTCCGCTGACATCCGACCCGCTCCGATCCGAAAAGTGTAAAGGAGGAAAACCCTACTTTTCCATCCGTTTTAGAATCGGGTGACGACGGACTCTACGGTCCGTCATCATCCGATCCCCCCATAGGGGAGAGCGGCGCTCTGACAGGTCCGTCGCTGCACAGTGTTCAGAGACAGACCTGTCATCTTCCTGCTCAACGGGGATCGGCGGAGCGATCCCCGCTGAGCAAGCGGGTGTTCACGGGGCGGCTCATCACTGATCCGCCCCGTGTGAAAGAGCCCTTTGGAACGGATTATCTGTTTATTTATAAACCATGAGGTGTGGATTATGGCAGTAGCAGCCAATAATCTTTCCACTTCCATTGGTGTAATGCGTGTTAGAATATGAAATCCGAATATCTGTCGTGAGAAAGTTGTGTTGTTATTCTTTGCAATCATTTTGGGGTAAACATGAACATATTCCCCTTTGCAACCAGCGTCATATACCGCAGAAAGCAACAAATCTTCTTGTGGGCAACAGCTATACTTTTCATGTTCTTTGCCCCACGTATATAAACAGAACACCTTGTAACTGTATATCTTCTTTTTTTCTAGAAACGTGATTTCACTGTGTCTTTTCAGTAATAGAATATAGACAACTAAGGCAACATCAATGCAGAAAAACCTAGATGTGCTTTTGATTTGTGAGCATGAGGCCCCTTCCACATGGGCCAGTCTAGGAGCAGTGGTTGCCTTCCATCGTTTTAATGCACCCAGAAGGGACCGGTGCAACGTCCAGCCCTGCTGCAGCCAATGGCAGGCTGCATCTGGATGGTGCTGAACGCTCTATTAAGCAATACCTGTGTTTAGGACCCTAAGCATTCAGGGACAAGGGTCCAGAACACAGTGCGGTGTTGGGTGCTGCACCTGTTCCTCCTGGGTATACTAAAACACTGGGAGATAAGTACTGCTTCTAGATGGCCCTATGTGCAAATGTATGCAAAACCAAAACTTTAAGGCCTGGTTCACACCTATGCAGTTTGCTTTTGATCCATTTCTGCAGTGCATTTTGCGTTCTTACATATGCATTATTGACTTTTTTTTCCCTGCGTTTTTTAATGTGTTTTGCATTTATTATGCTTTTTTTTAAATTTTTGCCCAATTTGTTGTTGGGCAGAATAAAAAAACGCAAATCACGTTAAAATTGCTGCAGAAAACAGACTACATGCTTTTCTGCGGCTTCCCCTATTAAGTCTATTGAACCAAAAACACACCTTTTTGCATTTAAAAATAGTCCCTGACCCTTTCAAAAAACACAACGGATGAAAAAAAAGCATAGATGTTTGAACGTGTCCCCATAGGAAACCATGTTAAATGGACTGTAGTGGGTTCTGCAAAAAGCACTAAAAAAACCCATAGGTGTGAACCAGGTTTTAGTTTTGTAATGAGTGGGAAAGAGTTAGAACTTCACACCGGGTTTACTGCTGTCCAGTGGGGAAGCCGGTCACATTGACTGCTGTTTAAGGCCTGATTTACACCTATACATTTTTAGTGCTTTTTGCATTTTGCAGATTTGCACTACAGAACGAGTTCCATAGGAAACCATGTTAAATGGACTGTAGTGCAAATCTACAAAATGCAAAAAGCACTAAAAATGCATAGGTGTGAATCGGGCCTAAGGCCCCTTGCACACTAGGGTTTCTAGCCCCTAGCAGCCTGTCAAGGTCTAAGGCTGGATTCACACCTATGCATTTTTAGTGCTTTTTGCATTTTGCAGACTTGTACTACAGTCCATTTACTAAGGTTTCCTATGGAACACGTTCTGTTGTGCAAATCTGCAAAATGCAAAAAGCACTAAAAATGCATAGGTGTGAATCCAGCCTAAGACAGGCTGAAATATGCTGCTGTTGGATGGGTCTGAATGCTGTACTGAGTCCTACTAGCATTAAAGGCCCTATGCGTTCAGGAACGAATCCCCAGAATGCAGAATACCTCCCTGAACACTTAGGGCTCTTAACCCAAGTACCACTCGGTACAGCTTTCAGCCGCATCCAGCTGCAGCATATTTCAGCCTGCCATAGATTATGACAGACTGCAGATTGGCTGCTGCACCTGTGCCTCCTGGGCATGCTGAAATGCCAGGACTTGTCTTTTATCATGCTACTTTTCAGAAGGTCTCTACTCTTATATGCGCTGATATGTCTTAAGACAACCATTTGAAATTCTAATGTCATTATGTAACCCGTACTTCCGACCTGGAAAAAAAAAAAAAAAACACCAGGACTGAACGCACAGGGGCTAGACACTCTAAGGCTGGATTCACATCTATGCATTTTTAGTGCTTTTTGCATTTTGCAGATTTGCACTACAGAACATGTTCCATAGGAAACCATGTTAAATGGGCTGTAGTGCAAATCTGCAAAATGCAAAAAGCACTAAAAATGCATAGATGTGAATCCAACCTAATAAGCAAGGGGCCTAAGGCCTGATTCACATCTATGCATTTTTAGTGCTTTTTGCATTTTGCAGATTTGCACTACAGAACGTGTTCCATAGGAATCCATGGTAAATGGACTGTAGTGCAAATCTGCAAAATGCAAAAAGCACTAAAACTGCATAGGTGTGGATTCAGCCTAAGATGGGATATCCCCTCATTTTAGATAGATCTCCATTTACTTCCTATTGTGTCTTTGGAAGTCAAGAAAAACCTCCCATTAAAAAAAAAAAAAAAAAAAAAAACACACTACTTAACTACTTACTAAAATACAAAGCTTTGGCTTTACTTTACGCACTTACACTTTAACCCGTTCTGCATGCTCCTGTAGTAAGACGGATGATATAGGTTTACTGTGCAGCAATGTGAAAATGTATGTGTGAGCATTATTGTAGCAGTTGCATTCTGGTTTTGTCTTATATCATTATTTTATGTCTCGTAATCCTAGAATTTATTCAGCTTTGGCATTTAATGTTTAATTTGTGCTTAAAAAAAATGAATAAAGATGAAAATAAAACAGCGTTTAAAGTTTAATTGTGAATTGTTTGAAATGTTGGTCAAGGTCATAGAGTAACCTCCATCACCTCCTCTTCTTCTAAATGTCTGTTCTGCATTATGGCTAATGAATCACAAATTAGCTACATGAATAAAACAAATGTTCATACCGTATAGTGTTTATAATGGAATTTTCTTTCTGACAAGGGGCTGTCGTGTTTGAGTCAGGTGGCCGATGTAGATTGCAGTTTTATTTGGGTTCATGGTAGAAACTCAGAGGCACTGAAACTCTGCTGTGTGTAAACGTCACATACTGAGCAACAGGAAACCAATATTGAACTTGTTCGCACAAAGCTGTGTATGCCACACACATGGCAGGAGGCCACTTTCATGTAAACGTTTGCAATTCTTTCTCCATTGTATGTTGTGATGACAGTCAATGGAAGGCAAGTGGTCAACCAGAGGTTTCTGAAAAGTTTAGGAGGCAGCTATTAACTGGGTCTAGATCTGGTGAGGCCCTTATATCAGAAAAACAGTAGGCTAATGATCAAAATAAATGTAGCCAGTAGCCTTTGGTAGGTTTTTCCCCAGATGGAGATAGGCTAAGGTTTCGTGCCCATAGATGCCCCAATCATCTCCTACCCCTTTTTTGCAGGCACTAATAATGTCCATCCAGGGATCATCAATATTCCAGCTCTTGGTACCAATGTGCCCCCTGATCACTCCTCCTGAAAACCACTATAGTCAGCCATTCCACAGTTGGAGGTATGCCAAGGGTACGTGCAACCATCTAAGGTGCCCATAGATGCCCCAGTCATCTCCTACCCCTTTTTTTGCAGGCACTAGTAATGCCCATTTGGGGACCATCGATATTCCAGCTCTTGGTACCCATGTGCCCCCTGCTCACTCCTCCTGAAAACCACTATAGTCAGCCATTCCCCAGATGGAGATATGCCAAGGGTACGTGCAACCATCTAAGGTGCCCATAGATGCCCCAGTCATCTCCTACCCCTTTTTTTTGCAGGCACTAGTAATGCCCATTTGGGGACCATCGATATTCCAGCTCTTGGTACCCATGTGCCCCCTGCTCACTCCTCCTGAAAACCACTATAGTCAGCCATTCCCCAGATGGAGATATGCCAAGGGTACGTGCAACCATTTAAGGTGCCCATAGATGCCCCAGTCATCTCCTACCCCTTTTATGCAGGTGCCCATCCAGGGATGATCATCAATATTCCAGCTCCTGGTACCCATCTTCCCCCTGCTCACTCCTGAAAACCACTACAGTCAGCCAAATGGCTTTAGACGTCTATTGGGTAGAACCAATGCAAAGCACAGTACACAAGTGCCCAGATGTGATGCATCTGACAAATTTCCGCCTGGCTCCTTTGATTTTGAAATTTACTTTTGTCAAGTCAAGTTGGGCCAACAGGGCCACACCTGGCTCCAAATCTGAGCCGTGCATGGCCAGCTTAAGGAGCCTTTTTTCAGCTTTATGAATAGTTTATACTTTCAATTAAAATGTACCTAAAGTTGAGAACAAAAATATAATATATGGCAGTTTACCGCTTCTTAGATGTGGTGGCTACATTTGTTTTCTCTCTTGAAGCTTTTTTCCTAATATTTTTACCTGGTGATCCTGCCAATAACACACTTCCTGTTCTAGACCGACACTCACGCTTTGTGCTGAAGGAGCAGCTTTGTCACCATAGAACAGGCCTGCAGAAGACCCCCCTCTTCTCCATAACTTAGGGGTAGGTATTGTTTACTCAACAGAGAGAACTGGGAAAAAATGCTGATCGTCAGAAAGCACAGGACGTTATCAGCTCACTAGAGTTCTGGCAGGATCAACAGGTATTTCTTATATCAAAATTCTTAGTATATTTAGGAGACCAAAAGAAAGCACAACAGATAAGTTCTTTGCTATTTTACATTACACTTTAACAGCTTCTCGTGTCTCCTTCACGGGTATCTTTTTAGCGTATTTATCGAGTCTGCAAGGTGCAAAAGGTGTGAAATATCCTGCCAAAAACAAAGTGAAATGTGCAAAGTTTTGATGATGATGCGCAGTGAAGCGATGTGAAGTTAGGCTAAGATAATAATAGCATTGGCTATTTCTAGGAAACTGCAAACATCCACCAGGAAGACAGGTCTATATTATAATATGGAATGTATAAACCAAGTTAAATACCGTATATGGAATTCCAGCCAATCTTGTTATTGATTAGAGATGGAAAAGATTACATTCTTTGTTGGGTTTTCATTGCTGTCTGCGTCTTTTTAGTTGTTCACGCTTTGTGCTTCTCCTGGTCACAATAGACTAAAACTATACAATAGTCACTGGAATAGACACAGAGGGAAAATCTTTTAATGGGGAGACCCGTTCAGGCAGTCTTATTCATACATTTCATATTTCCATATTTTTTCCCTCTGCTTGATCTGCAAAAACAGTTGCAACTGACTACAGTTTTATTTATTATTTTAAGCGTTTCTTAACCCCAAAGGACCCGCCTCGTTTTGGATTTTAGGTGTTTACATGTTTAAAACTGTTTTTTTTGCTAGAAAATTACTTAGAACCCCCAGACATTATATATTGTTTTTTTTTTTCTAACACTCCAGAGAATAAAATGGCGGTCAATACAATACTTTTTTTCAAACCATATTTGCGCACCGGTGTTAGCGCACTTTGGTTTGTTTGGAAAAAAATGTACATTTTTGAATAAAAAAATAAGACAACAGTAAATTTAGCCCAATTTTTTTATAGTGTGAAACATAATGTTACGCCAAGTAAATTGATACCCAAACATGTCATGTTTCAAAATTGCGCCTGCTCGTGGAATGGCGTCAAACTTTTACCCTTAAAAATCTCCATAGGCGACGTTTCTACAGGTTGCATGTTTTAAGTTACAAAGGAGATCTAGGGCTAGAATTATTGCTCTCCCTCTACCGGTCACGGTGATACCTCACGTGCGGTTTGACCACCATGTTCATATGTGGGCGCTACTCACGTATGCGTTCACTTCTGCGCGCGAGCTCGTCGGGACGGGGCACTTTAAAACATTTTTTTTTCTTACTTATTTTATTTATTTTTTCACTTTTTTTATTTTTATTTGGATCACTTTTTTTCCTGTTACAAGGAATGTAAACATCCCTTGTAATAGAAAAAAGCATGACAGGTCCTCTTAAATATGAGATCTGGGGTCAAAAATTCCTCAGATCTCATATTTGGACTTAAATGCAAAAAAAAAAAAAAATGTCATTTGAAAAAATGACAACAAAAAAATATGCCTTTAAGACATATGGGCGGAGCTGACGTTATGACGTTGCTTCCGCCCTCCTATGGTATGGAGACGGGTGGGGGCCATCTTCCCCTCACTCGTCTCCATACCACAGACGTGAAAGTTCCCGTTCGCCTCTGCCGCTACCGATGGCTCCGGTAAGCGGCGGAGGGCGCGGGAGAGCGGAGGGAGGGGGGTGGCACCTCTCCCGCCGCGGATAACGGTGATCTCGCGGCAGAGGACACCATTATCGTAAACAGAACTGCCGGCCCTGAAGATGGATACCTCGGTTGTGGCAGCAGCTGCTGCCGTTACCGAGATATCCACCTTCAAACTAATGACGTATATGTACAGGAGCCGGTCGGTAAGTGGTTAAAGCCAGAATATTGGAATGTTGAATGAAAATAGTTTTGAGGCATGTCTGTAATTAGTTTTTTCTTATAAACAATTGAATGAACATTTTCCAAGAATGACGATTCCATACTTTTTGCCAGGTGTTGTATAACACAACAATTCCAGAGGCCTAATATTATTATTAAGGACTACAATCCAGATTAGAAGATTTTCTCCATCAACAGATTTACAAGTAATGCTGAAAGCACATAATAAATTATAGGAGTAGCCAAGGGGATTGTAACATGGAAGGGAAGCTTAGGTTGGAAGGGGGCTATGAGAGAAGGGGTACAGAAAGATATAAGGAAATACACAACAAAAGAGGGTGGGGAGATCAAATTATCCCTTCCTACTGCAAAAAAAAAAAAAAAAACATCAGCACAATTAAACATCTTAGTACAATCTAGCCGTTCCTTGTCGACCAGCATCAATGTAAAAGCGTAAGGATCAGTACACATCAGAGTAAAAAGCTATAATAGATCTATAAACAAATATACTGAAATGAGACCGTTGCTGTGCAGAACCATACAACCACCATACGGAACTTGGAAGATGAGGACGTCATTCCATAATAGCGATGGTCCGAGGGTATGGCTATACCACAGACAGACCGTAAGGATGTTGGAGTTTCAACATAGAAGTGGGCTCAACATGTTGCGCGTGTGATCACGCTTCTTCAGGAGCATAGATTATTATGGTATAATTCGCATATTAGGCAAAAAGATTTTAAAACCAGGACAACAAGGCAGCTGACAAGAAACAGGGTGTAGGACTCTGGTAACATGGAGTAAATGTATATGGCGTAGTACAATGACCGCCCTTATAGAGAGACTCCCAGTTTAAACTTATATTCGCAGGAGGACTCCATAGGCATGGGGAGGGGGAGGGGAGGAGAGGGGGGAAGGGGAAAGAGGTGGTGGGGAAAAAGGAATGGGGGGAATAAAGGGAACAGGGAAGAATTGCCAAGAGAGCCTTACAGTAATAATAAGGTAAGGGAGGGCTCAATGGTAGGCGAACCCAGCAGGAAGCTCTTAGATATGGATGAAGGAAAAGGGGTGCCATCCTACTGATTAGCGGGGGCAGGTAATAGTTGCGGTATGGTACCCTTGATGTAATAAAGCCCCCTAAAGCCAGCAGCTTGAAAAACACCAGCAGTCCTGAACGTGGTAATCAAGGGATGAGTACGGGGGGGCATGTGTCGAGGTCCTTATCCACAAACATATCCACAGCTTGTTCGCTGCTCCCTCCCCTCCTCATACCACGCTGGGTTGTCATATAGACAAGGCTTCTGGTGGAGGCCGAGGAATCGAATCCCCTACCCGTTGTCCACCCTTTCCTGTCCCCCCCCCCCCTTCCCCTTCTTTTACCCTCACATCCATACAACATCTTAGCTTAGTCATCAAGCGTAAGTCCTAATATCTAACACCATCACATTGTTCCACATGGAAAACTCCGTCAACGCACTTAAACCTATATCCCACACAACCACATAATATATTAACCAAGCATGAGAACCCAACCCCACTCTCATCGACACTATAAGTTGAAAGGGGATACCTAATACAAAAAAGCGTCACCCTTTATGAGCTAATGAAAGAGGAGTTTTCCTCTTTTTATTTTTTTTTCTTCTTTCATGTTTCGTTTAAATATTGATACGTTATTGGTTATTAAGATGGAGAAAATACATGCTGTTCTACATGCAGAAGTTCTATGGTACAGATTTACACCAAATATGGTACTTTTTTATATCTTTGTGTTTACATGATGACATTGTAATCTGTTTCTAATTTTTCAATAAAAACTTATTGGAAAAAAAATTTAAAAGTCACCCTAATAATGAGATTTTACGGACTTCCACCCAAAAAAGTCAGAGAATGGGGCAATCCTACCAAAGGTGTGTGAAAAGGTACCCTTCTGTCCACAGCCTCTCCAACAGAGATCGAATATCGGGAATTTTTCACTTACCGCCTGCATGACGTTAGATGACGCTGTGGACTTTGAGTGGCGATATCTGGATGATGCCTGCAGCTACATATCTTTTTTTTTTTTTTTTTCCAGCTACTGATTCTCTACAATGTATAAGCCATCCTAGCAGCTGATTAGCAGCTAGATTACTTTTTACAGGCAGCGGGAGGGGGCGTCCTTCCCACCCCCACCCCCGCTGCCGATCGGCACCTCTCCAGACTCTCCCGTTCGATCAGGAAGCCGGAGAGCCAACCCCATGGTGGCACTGAACTACCACAGAGCTGACTGAGGACCGGATGGTCCCCGGCCATCTCCATGACCCTGGGAGGCTGGAAGCGACGTCACTTACGGCTCTGGCAGATGTAAACACTGCCATTTTGTTTCCCTACAAAGCAGAGATCATTGTTTTTTTTCCTTTTGATCCCATGCTTTCCAGGTAGAGGAGATATCTGGGGTCTTATAGACCATAAAGAGGACCTGTCATGCCTTATTTCTATCACAAGGAATGTTTACGGTGTTTAAAGTGTCGCCTATGGAGATCTTTAAAGGGGTGTTTTTCAAATGTTTTTTAATGTATTTAAAAGAGCGTTTTTATGTTTTTTTTGGGGGTTTTTTTTAGGGTGGACCTCTGCTTTAAGTATCGTAGTTTGGTGCCATTCCGTGAGTGTGCGCAATTTTAAAGCATGACATGTGAGGTATCTATGTACTCGGCTTAACTCATCTTTTATATTTTACAAAAAAATGGTTTATACATTGTGTTTTTTTTTTTAAATAGCGTTTGAAAAATCGCCACGCAAATACCATGTGACATAAAAATTGCAAAACTCACCAATTTATTCTCTAGGTCTCCTGCTAAAAAATATATGTTTGGGGATTCTGAGTAATTTTCTAGCAAAAGAAAAACAAAACTGATTTTTT
This sequence comes from Lithobates clamitans, assembly GCA_037952925.1. Taxonomy (NCBI): domain Eukaryota; kingdom Metazoa; phylum Chordata; class Amphibia; order Anura; family Ranidae; genus Lithobates; species Lithobates clamitans. The sequence goes on along the minus strand of JBBGZY010000028.1, from coordinate 685,520 downwards.
TACATGTAGGAGAGAAATGTCAGAATTGGCCTGGGTGGGAACTGGTCAAGTAAAGAAATGGAAGGTAAATTGAAGCAAAAATAATTTTTGGTCTTTTTTTCCTGTTTATAGTAATAAATAAATAAAAAAAAAGGGTTATTAAATGCCATCAAAAGAAAGCTCTGTTTAAAAAAATGAATTTGGGTACAATGTCTCATGACTGAGTAATGGTCAGTCAAACTGTCACAGCACTGAAAAATGGCCTGATAATGAAGGGGTATATACAGGCGGTGGTTAAATAAGGAGCACCTCACAAATACAGATTTACTGCTAAACGCCATGTATTATACAGACACCCAACCTGCCTGAGGCAGCAGAAAAACAACGTACAGGCCATGCTGGAGAGATGTAAGCAGTCGTGTGATCAGAGATTGTTGGTGTATGAATGCTCCTTGTCAGCGGGGGAAATGAGGCCACCTGGGATGTGATGGGATGGTGACAGTCACAATAATATACTAACAGAGGTGTGTTTGATCACCTAGGAAGAGTTATGACAAGCGGTAAGAGCATGGAACTTGTCCTGGTCAAGAAGAAGGTTTGCGCGGCAGCGGAAATGTCACCATAATGTCAACCAAATGAAAAGAGCAACACAACGCTTACACTTACTTCCAGACTTCCAGAGGAGTTTGTCTGTAATAGACACACGGCTGCCTGATGTGACGGAATACGTGGGATGGTTCTGTGTTCTACAGAGGTTATCATTGCATGTTATATGCTTTTTTGTTTTTATTTTTCTTCTTGAGCATAAAAGGGTGGATGCGGGATTTTACAGTACTATATCCCAAATAGAATAGGAGTGTATAACTACAGTAAGTACTATCTGCATCTAAACAAACCACATTCACCAATATCTTTTAAAGCAGCTGTCCCAAACCTTTTCAACACCGGGGACCAGCTCCGCGGGGGGGTATATGCGATTTTTGGTGGGCAATTTGTTGGGGAAATGGCTGGTGTTGGCGCTTCAATCATCACGGCGCCATGGTTGATGTGGTGTAAGGATGATTTGAAGCGCATTATTTCTATTATTACATTGTAATATAAAATGGAATAGTTCAACTCACCATAATGCAGAATCAGTGGGAGCCCTGAGCATGTCACTTGCCACTGTCGCCTGCCACCAGATGCAGTGTGTCACTTACCACGTTGCTTGCCACCAAATGTGGAGTGTCACTTGCCACATCGCCTGTCACTAGATGCGGATTGTTACTTGCCACGTCGCCTGCGACCAGATGCGGATTATCACTTGCTACATTGCCTGCCACCCACCAGATGCGGATTGTCACTCGCCACGTCGCCTGCCACCCACCAGATGCAGATTGTCACTTGCCCTGTCGCCAGCCACCCACCAGATGCAGATTGTCACTTGCCACCGTCGCCTGCCACCAGATGCAGTCTTTCGCTTGCCACATCGCCTGCCTTCAGATGCAGCGTGTCACTTGCCCCGTCGCCTGCAACCAAATGCGGATTGTCACTTGCCACATTGCCTGTCACTAGATGCGGATTGTTACTTGCCACGTTGCCTGTGACCAGATGCGGATTGTCACTTGCCACCCATCAGATGCAGATTGTCACTTGCCCCGTCGTCTGCCACCTACCAGATGCGGATTGTCACTCACCACGTCGCCTGCCACCCACCAGATGCAGATTGTCACTTGCCACGTCGCCTGCCACCCATCAGATGCAGAATGTCACTTGCCACGTCGCCTGCCACCCATCAGATGCAGATTGTCACTTGCCCCGTCGCCTGCCACCAGATGTGGATCGTTTCTTGCCCTGTCGACTGCCACCAGATGCGGATTGTTACCTGTCACCTTGCCTGCCACCAGATATGAATTGTCATTGCATAGCAGCACAAACATGCGCATTAGTCCATTGAGCACAGAGGCAGGCCTTGGTGCAGTGGTGGGTTCCGAGTGAGGGTGGAACAGTGGTGATGCGGGACAGGTGGTGAGAGATGGTGTCATCTCTCTGCTCACCCACCGCACCTCCAACATTGTAGCAACCTGATTGTGAAGGCGGAACAGTGGTGATGCGGGGTGGGCAGTGAGAGATGATGTCATCTGTCTGCTCGCTCGCCCGCCGCCGCACCTCTGACAGTGCAGCCTTCTCGGCCTGGGTGCAAACAGGCAGCGGACCAGCACTGGTCCGCGGCCCCGGGGGGTGGGTACCCCCGATTGAATGCTGACTTCCAAGTATTGATTTTTTCATAGCATAGTTACAGTGGTCTTGCTTGGAGCAATGTAAGTATGCATATGCCATACCTGTGGGACACCTGTGGAAGTGGAGAATCACTGTAGTAGTCACCCCTATCCTCCAGATCCCATGCTCAGTGGCTGCCCTGCTGCATAATGAACATGGGGGGGGGTCACTTGCTTGGCATAAGATAAAAGATATACCTGTGCTCAAATCCCAGTAGCTTGTACATGTATTTAAACTATCAGGTATTAACACTACAAATTCTGAATGGACCCCCTGCACACTGCTACACCCTTTCCAGCAAACTATGTAACGAAAAACAGGAATATATAGTTCACATATATTTCAATACATGTTTAAGCTGACCAACTAGGTCAGTGATGGCGAACCTTGGTACCCTAGATGTTTTGGAACTACATTCCCCATGATGCTCATGCACTCTGCAGTGTAGTTGAGAATGATGGGACATGTAGTTCCAAAACATTCGGGGCGCCAAGGTTCGCCATCACTGAACTAGGTCAAAGAAATCCTCTTCTGGCCAGTCCTAGACTGCCTTGCCACTGAAAATGCTATGGTGGACACCATGCAAACATGGGGCATAAAGACCCAAGGTGGGGGAGAGCAACTTGGTTCAGATCTGGTCACTGACCTGCGTTACAACAGAGAAAATATACCTGTGCTCAGATCCCACATATTAACACTACAAATGGATGGACCCGTTGAATATCAATATAAATTTCCCTGTTTTCCAATGCATAGTTTGCTGGAAAGGGTGTAGCAGTGTGCAGAGGGTCCATCGAGAACGCCCTTGGCATGGGCGCCATTCACAGAACATCTTGCATTGTTCTCAATGAATGCAAAGCGTTCTCTAACTGATTGAGGTGGAGAGGTGAAGCACTGATGTCACAATCCCCACCTTGTACATTCAGAGAACACCTTGCATCCATTCAGAAAAATGCAAGTCATTCTGTGAATGGCACCAATGGTGGGTTAACAACTCTGTGTTCACTAATCAGCAAGGCAGCCACTCGGCACAGGACCCAGAGGACAGCAGTGATCACTCTAACAGCAGTGACTACTACAGTGATTTTCAGCTTCCATAGGGGTCCAAGTGAAGTGTGGCATATGAATGTAACTATGAAATACTGTAAAATCCATACCTGGAATTTAGCTTTAAACTATCAAAGCTGAATCCAGGTTGATGTAAAAGACACTTATTAACAGAACTGTATTCATTAACGGCTTCCCGACCAACCGCCTCAGTTATACTGCGGCAGGTTGGCTTCCCTGCACGAGCCGTCGCAGCTATAAGTCGGCTCGCGTAGACGGGATAGCAGGCGCACGCACCTGCTGCACAGTGGGGGTGCCGATGCTCGTGGCCTTCGATCGTGACCAGGAGACACAGAACAGGGACGAGTGTGTGTAAACACACACTTCCCTGTTCTGTTCTGAGAGGAGTGACAGATCGTGTGTTCCTATTTGCTAGGAACCACGATCCGTGACTTCCTCTAGTCAGTTCCCTCCCCCTACAGTTAGAATCACCCCCCAGGGAACACAGTTAACCCCTTGATCCCCCCCCTAGTGTTAACCCCTTCACTGCCAGTGGCATTTTTACAGTAATCAATGCATTTTTATAGCATTGATCGCCGTATTAATGCCAATGGTTCCAAAAATGTATCAAAATTGTCCGACGTGTCCGCCATAATGTCGCAGTCACGGTAAAAATCGCAGTTCGCTGCCATTACTAGTAAAAAAAAATAAAAATAAAAATAATAAAAATGCTATGAATCTATCCCCTATTTTGTAGACGCTATAACTTTTGCGCAAACCAATCAATATACGCTTATTGCAATTTTTTTAACCAAACATATGTAGAATACATATCGGCCTAAACTGAGAAACAAAATAGCTTTTTTTTGGGTATAATTAGAAAATATGCGCTGCGCTTGAGTAACCCAAAAAAATTTAAATTTAAAAATTAAAAATACATTTTAAAAATAAAAAATTCAACTATGTGCGTGTAAATCAATTGGTACAGTAATAATACATAAAGTGCAATATATACGAAATAGTTGTATGGAAATAAATATTAAACTAAACAATAAAATGCATAGATAAGAAAAGTGCTTATTGTACCATAACAAACATCTTGAGTGCCCATAAAAAGTATAAAAAGTGCATAGTGCTCCATACAAGGCTTCTCGCCTGCCATGATAAATTGATAAAAATAACAAGTGAAAAAAAAGTTCTATCAGCACTCCAAATTAGTCCGTGCAGGTGATGTCCAACTAAAATACCAAATCAGTGCGTGTAGGTGATATCCAACTGTGGTACCAATCATCATGCCGAATATCCTGAGTGTTGTAAACCATGCTCCGGTGCACTTCAGTGGCCCCCTTAAGCTAATACGCTCACCTCAGAGCGTGTGACCCAGCTGCTACCCTGCGTCAAAACACGCTTTGGAGCCACCCCCGGGCTCAGTATTGGTATCAGATATATTCCTCCAGCTTGGAAACAATGTGGCTCCATATGTATAAATGAAAGAAAAACTCTATAGTGTAATATAGCCAAGTAATTTATTATATAAAAAAAACACTCCCCACACTGGGGTACTCACATGGTGCTGGTGCGTAAGTGCACCATTCTATATCAGCCTCCAAATGACAAGATAAAAAATCACTGGACGTATGGTGCGGTATGCTGTGGTGGAATAATGCTGTGTGTGTTCCGTGTTGCTCTCTCCGTCCTGGCCCCTCCCCTACGCGTCTTTGACACAGGGATCACGTGTCTTCATCCTTCCTGAACTTCAAATATCAGTCATGGTGGGGGGGTTGGGCACAGACATGGTATGGCTCCCAATGATTTTCAATCATCTTAAAGTAGGCCAGGCACAGACAACAAATTTTGGGTGGCAAGACTGAAGTTGTTCTACACAGTGAGTGCCTATCTGCACCCCTTGTTGTGGTAACCCAATGTGTTTCCATGCCCTAATGTGGTAGGACAGCTCAATCATTTTCAATTGGTTAGCAGTGAACCTTAAAGCGGAGTTCCAGCCTGAAAAACATAAATAAATTAAAAGTTAGCAACTACAAATACTGTAGCTGCTAACTTTTAATATAAGGACACTTGCCTGTCCTGGGATCCAGCGATGTCGGCACCCCAAGCCAATTCGTCCACCGGGTTCGGGTGCAGGCGCCGGCATTGCAAGTAAGGGAAACCGGCAATGAAGCCTTGAAGCCTTCAGGCTTCACAACCAGTTTCCTACTGCGCACTTCACTTTCTGAATGGTCCCGTCATGTTCTGTGACACACACAGGCAGCGGGGGGAAGGAGGAAGGGCTGGACATGACGTAGATCGCCGTACAGTGATCTTACCTGGAAGTGGGAGCAGGTACCTGTCAAAACCAGGTACCCGCTCCCTCAAAACCAGGTACCTGGCCCCCCCCCCCAAAAAAAGTGCCAAATGTGGCAGTGGAGGGGAGGGGAGGGTTCGAACTAGTGGAGCTTCCCCCTTTTGGGTGGAGCTCCGCTTTAACGCACAAAAGAAGACCAAAGTAAACCTACAGAGTTTTTGGCAAGGCAACACCACAACACCGCTTCATCAGACTATTTGACATTTTATTGACATGGACATTTTACGAATACTTTATTGCTATATAGGTTTTATAGATACTGTATATCACTACATTGCTTACATAAGATGATTACAGTATGTTTTACTTTTAAGTTCATTTCTTTTTTGTACGTTAGCCCAGAAGAGGGAGGCTTTCTTCCCCTAAAACATGTTGGCTGTATTTGATGTTCTTAACCATTAAATGCTTTAAAAAGGCCTTTAAGTGAAATGAACTGACCTACTAGGTGCTGCTCCATGTGGCCACAGATTGGGAACCAGGGCTTGAAATGGCATATCTATATCTGTATATGTAGTTTGTATTTCTTGGTGATCTTATTTTTTTGGATGGTAATCAATGGCGGCTGGTGGAAATTTTTTTTTTGGGGGGGCAAACAGTATGCCACCCCCTCCCCCGGGTCGGTCAGTGGCACTTACCCCATCACTGGTGACTTCCCCTGCTCGGCGACTTCCCATTCTCCTGTGGCCTCTCATTCTCTGGGTCATCACGGCAGGGATGGCTTCCATTTCATCTCCCTCCTCCACGGCCGGCCAATCGGGAGTCTTCTCTTTTCGACCAATTGGAAAATGGGTCTCACACCCCCTTTTGATTGGTCGGATTGAGGATCAGTGTTTCAACAGCGAATATTCATAACACGCCTGAGTGGGATCGGAGCGCATCCTCTGCGACCCGAGCCCACTTGATTTTGAAGACTATTCAGGTGCTTAAAAAAAAAAACACGCTGCTGTAATTCATGCACCCGGTGCTCTGAGAGGGGACGGTCGCATGAATAAGGGGTGGCCACGGCAGCCATGGATAGATTCTTGCTATACATGAATCTATCCATTTCACATAGGGGGTGGAGTGGAGAAAGGGGGCAGTGCCCGGGCACCCCTAATGGATGGGCTGCCACTGATAGTAATGCTTGTTTGGAAAACTGAAACTATTGCTTCTCTTAGGTATTACGCCCTTTTGTACTTTCACTTCTCTTTCTTCAAAGTCAGTTCCCTAACTGAACTCTCAAGAGATGTCAAATCAACGTCATTCACCATAAAATTAGGACACACTTAAACGAGTTAAAGAGAAACTTCGCCCTAGATATAAAAAATTAAAAGTCAGCAGCTACAAATACTCTAGCTGCTGATTTTTAATAAAAGGACACTTCCCTATCCAAGGATCCAGCACCATACCCACCCAGGCCAGTTCTTCGCCGGTCTTCAGGTCCCTAGTGCCGGCATCTCTAGTGTGGTATACACAGAAAAGTCGGTGCTACTACCCATACACCACATAGATAGCAGAGCTCCCAGGTGCTCGATCCTCAGTCACTGGCTGAGTAGAGTAATGTAGAAAAAATTATCTGCACTCTGGTTGTTGCTCTTAAAATGTCCTAATTTTATTGAATAGCCACAGTAAACAAACGCAGATTGTCAGTTGACGCGTTTTAGCCTATAAGGCCCCAGTCATAACCATCATTTTATTGAATAGCCACAGTAAACAAATGCAAATTAAGTCAGTTGACGCGTTTCAGCCTATAAGGCCTTAGTTATAACCACTTCTAGTGTGGGAAGCCGGCTGTAAAGCCGCAAGGAGTCATGCACGAGCTGCACTGTGCTTTGTGAATGGTGCACTGTGCTTTGTGAATGGTGCTCTGTGATTTGTGAATGGTGCTCTGTGCTTTGTGAATGGTGCTCTGTCATTTGTGAATGGTGCTCTGTGCTTTGTGAATGGTGCTCTGTGATTTGTGAATGGTGCTCTGTGATTTGTGAATGGTGCTCTGTGCTTTGTGAATGGTGCTCTGTGATTTGTGAATGGTGCTCTGTGATTTGTGAATGGTGCTCTGTGCTTTGTGAATGGTGCTCTGTGATTTGTGAATGGTGCTCTGTGATTTGTGAATGGTGCTCTGTGCTTTGTGAATGGTGCTCTGTGATTTGTGAATGGTGCACTGTGCTTTGTGAATGGTGCACTGTGATTTGTGAATCCCGCAGCTTTCTGGGACCTGTGACGTGTCCCAGGAGGCTGCGGACGTAGAGGGGGGAGCGAACTTCCTCTCGGATCACCTAGAGAAAAAATAGCTGATTAACAGCTCTGTTGACATCACACGATCGGCTGTCATTGGCTGACAGCTGATTACGTGGTAAGAGGTCGGAATCGACCCCTTACTCCGATCTGTGATCCAGCGAGTCTCCTGCAGGAGGCGCGCAGGCCGATCGGGCACGGGAGGATACCAATAGACGCCCTCCCGGCAAAGCAGGTCCGCACTGTAGCCATCATTCGGCTATAGCGCGGATTTGAAGAAGTTAACCACTTCAGCCCCCGAAGATTTGGCTGCTCAATGACTAGGCCATTTTTTGCTATACGGCACTTTGTCACTTTAACTGACAATTGCGAGATCGTGCGATGCTGTAACCAAACAAAATTGACGTCCTTTTTTTTCCCACAAATAGAACTTTCTTTTGGTGGTATTTAATCATCTCTGCGGTTTTAATTTTTTGCTCTATAAACAAAAAATTTTTTGAAAAAAAACACAATATTTTGTACTTTTTGCTGTAATAAATATCCCCTTTTTTAAAAAAAAAAAGCTAATTTTTTACTCAGTTTAGGCCGATATGTATTCTTCTACATATTTTTGGTAATAAAAATCGCAAAAAGCATATATTGATTGGTTTGCGCAAAAGTTATAGCATCTACAAAATAGGGGATAGATTTATGGCATTTTTATTATTATTTTTTTTTTTTTACTAGTAATGGCGGCGATCTGCGATTTTTATCAAGACTGCGACATTATGGGGGACACATCGGACACTTTTGACACATTTTTGGGCCGATTGACAATTATACAGAGATCAGTGCTATAAAAATGCACTGATTACTGTATAAATGTCACTGGCAAGGAAGGGGTTAACACTAGGGGGCGATCAAGGGGTTAACTGTGTTCCCTATGTGTGTGTTCTAACTGTAGGGGGAGGGGACTGACTATAGGAGATGAGAGATCATGGTTCCCAGCTCGAAGGAACTCGCAATCTCTCTCCTCAGCTCACAGAACAGGGATTTGTGTATTTACACACACACGTCCCTGTTCTGCCTCTCGTGCCCACGATCGCTCGTGGCCGGTGGTCATCGCGACCGCCAGTCACGAGTATCGGCACCCCCGCTGTGCAGCGGGCACGCAGGCACCTGCAATCCCGCTTAAAGGGACCGATGTACAGCTATGATAGTTCGTGGGATCGTGCCGACCTGCCGCCGTATAATGACGGCGGCTGGTCGGCAAGCGGTTAAAGTGGACACAACATTAGATATATTTTTTATGATAATTTAAGTAATGTGTAAGTGCTTCCAAATATATATTACCTATCACAGAGATCACAGTACTTCCCTTGACAATGCCTTCATCTATTTTTTTTCTTCAGAAGGGCAGTGCCATCTTTGTTCAAGCATCATCCAGGGTCACCGTCTACATCCTGGACTGAAATAACTGTTTAGAAGCGGCACAAGCATGTAAATCCTTGGCAATGTTTTCATATGTCTGACACAGATTAGGTGCCACCTCACATCTTGTGTGGTACTAGAGCTGCACGATTCTGGCTAAAATGAGAATCACTATTTTTTTGCTTAGAATAAAGATCACAATTCTCTCACAATTCTCGCAGCGCAACATCATCTTCTTTACATTATACAAAAAAATTGGGCTAACTTAACTGTTTAGTTGTTTTTTTTAATTCATTGAAGTGTATTTTTTCCTAAAAAAAATGTGTTTGAAAAAACGCTGCGCAAATACAGTGTGACATAAAATATTGCAACAATCGCCATTTTATTCCCTAGGATCTCTGCTAATATATATATATATATATATATATATATATATATATATATATAATATCTGGGGGTTCCAAGTCATTTTCTAGCAAAAAATACTGATTTTAACTTTGTAAGAAACAAATGTCAGCAAAGGATTTAGTCTTTAAGTGGTTAAACTGATCTCATCTACAGAGGAAGTTCATCCCTTTGATCTAAGAATGAAAAGTTACAATGTTTAAAAGTTAAAATGTTTATAGTTATCTACAAAACTTGGCAGATTTTTTGAGTGAGCAGAGAACTCTCTACACTTGTTACACAAATCAATCGGGAAATTCTGTGTAGAGATTGTGAGGGGGTTTGAATCGAGATCTTGATTATTTTTTAATGATTAATCGTACAGCTCTATGTGGTACACAAGTTACAATGTTGTAGTCAATCACTGGTGGGAAGGAGACTGAGGTCATGCTTCCTCCTGCCTGCAACAGACTAAAGACATCATCTCAGCTTAGCAAAGTCCTTATACTGTGTCTCAGGGACTGCTTTGTAATGATATTTAATGATATTTATGTATATGGTTGCTTTATAGTGTGGCCTTGGGAATTTATTTATTTAGACTTTTCAATTTCAAAGGTCCACATTTAGTTATAATGAGCAGTTATATTATTGCAGTATTGCAGATTCACTATTTCATATCAGACATAATGTGTATACAAACTCTAAAAACAAGCCCTCACTGAACTTTGTAGATGCAGGCACTGTGGTGCAATTCATTCTCAAAATTCAAAGCAGAAACACTGAAGCAGTTCATCCTGCTCCCCCCTCCCAGCAGAGATTTATCAGCCTTTTAACTTTCTAAACTCTGAATATGGAGCAGAGGGTCTGAGAGGGATGAATTGGATTGGGAACTGAGCTGCTAAAAAAATGATTTACATTACTTCAGTGCTTCTGCTGTGTACAGTGCCTGTATCTAAAGAGGTCATAGATAAACTTTAAAGGTTGAACGTGCACAGGCAGATGTTTCACCAGAAACAAAGAGTGATGGGCATCTTATGAAATAAGTATCATGCCCCCAGAGCCCTAAAGGGAGGCTGAGCTGGGGGGCATTTATCTCCGGGGCCATTACAAATAATATATGTTTGCTGGGGACCCTGAGTGGAGAAACTCTCTACTTTAGATCCTAATCAGAGCAGGATCCTCAATTATTCACAGATATTGGGCTATATACTGTATATAGTAGCTATCTTCTTCTTGTTCAGACTGACAAACCCAACACTTGGTAGAGCAATCTCTTCCATCATTGATTTTCTTTGTAGCTTTAAGATATTATGTGAAAGAAAGATACAGAAAGCATTTGGAACAAAGTCCCTCTGTCCCTCTTCCCCCCTTATTTTGTCCCTCATTTTGGTCAGATCTATATAGTTGTATATAAAATGCACTACTTATCTATCAATAAGTGTTTCCCATTGTTAAACATTGTATCCAATTTCTAAATTGCTGCATTTGTAGGTTCCAAACACCAATTTAAAAGAAAAGTAGTAGTAAAAAAGCACTTGTGGGTTTAACCAATCATTTTTTTGTACAATTCTTCTTTAAGGGGGCGTGGCAAGGGGAAGTGTCCTATGCCTACATTAACAAAATCATATCACAACGGGGTGGAACTGGGGGTACGTCCATGATATAAAGTGCCACGTCCTAACTAAGAGAGAGATTGGAATGGAAAAGGAATATGGACTTTTTAGGCACAGGTACACGTTTTCATAAAATCATATTATTTTATTTATTACAAAAGTTTAAAAAACATAAACAAAAATGGATTAATACATATAGCACATAATGCCTAAGAGGAGTTGAATATATCATTTGCCTAAGCTCCTGAGGAAGTGCCGAAGAGCGCAACCTGTAGAGCAACTTCACACCATATCCACTCCCACCGAGCCGCATATGGTGTGAAGTTGCTCTACATGTTGCGCTCTTCAGCACTTCCTCAGGAGCTTAGGCAAATGTTTTAAATGGACAAAAGAAAGGCAAACCATATAGTAGAGAAATAATCAAAGAATAGGCAAACCATATAGTAGAGAAATAATCAAAGAATCAAAGAATAATCGTAATAATTGATGTTCAAAACAGTTACAACAATATCTCACATGGCGATGGTTTTGGTTATGATTCAACTCCTCTTAGACATTATGTGCTATATGTATTAATACATTTTTTTTTATGTTTTTAAACTTTTGTAATAAATAAAATAATATGATTTTATGGAAACCTGTACCTGTGCCTAAAAAGTCCATACTCCTTTTCCATTCCAATCTCTCCTATGCCTACACACTTTTGCTAATTGGTGCCCCTCATTCCTATCTCAGAAAGTTGGGAGGCATGCAGAAAGCAGCAAAGTAACTTGTTGCTGGAAGATTGTAAAATGTCAAATGGTGCTCATTTGTTAAAAGATGCTGAATGGTGAGGATTATTGGTCATATTTTATTTACTATTTTATTTAGGTGAGCTAAGATCCTTTTTACAGAGCTGCAGTCATATTGTTTAGCTCAGAAAGTACTTCTTAGTTTACAATTCTAAGTTGTTGTTTTTTTGGCATATTTATGTGAAAAGTTGTGTTACAATAAATTATATTATTAAAGACAGTACCCACCTTTTACCATGGTGACAATCCAGCGCTGTAACCTGGCTTAGGCCGACAAGGCCCAGGCCTAGGGCAGCACTTTGCAGGGGGGCAGCACGGAAAGAATCCCCGCCAGCTTGCGCTACGCTGTTAGAGTAGCATCAGTCTGATGGGGCAGACTGGGCTGAGAGGCAAATTAGTCTAGCGCCCCCATAAAGCGGCCGCACTGCTTCCGGTATGCGGGCGGCTGGCATTCCGCAACTGTGGGGCGGGGGGCTCTGCTTCTAATTTTGAATGTCCTCTTTTCCTGGACCACAAACCCTCCTCGCTGTGCTATATGTTTTCTTCCACACCATTGGCATGGTTATATCTTCATAGTCCTCTCCATAAAATTATCAGAAATTTGTGCTTAAAGTCGAACTATAGGCAACACCTTTTTTTTTCATATTGATAGAGTAAGGGAGGGTTATAGCCCCTGACAGTTTATTTTTTACCATCCCTGTCCCATTGCACAGATTTCCCTTCACTTCCTGCCCCATAGCCAAACAGGAAGTGAGAGGAAATCTATGCAAATTAAGGGAATCCATTCCCCCCCCCCCCCAGGCCCTCAGAACTAGCATCCCCACTTGAAAATTTCAGTGCGGGTCTTAAACAGCAAGGGGTGTGGCCTTGACAGGAAGGGGTGGGTCATATTTAAATTAGGTGGTGCACGAGTTTAGTCAGGCCTAGGGAAGCACAAAACCTAAATACACTACTGCCACGATCACTATGGCACACTATGTATGATTCAATTTCTTTAGTCCACAGGAAACCATCCCTACCCTTAAAAAGAGTTTTCTGACACCAACATGGCAGCATACAGGTATGCTGTGATGGTTTGGTGTCAGGAAAGGAAAATTACGGTAATTATTTGACACAATTTTCAGTTTTGTTGTGCTTGCCTCCGAGATCAACTGTTTTCAGTCCTTTCCTTGTGGAACAACCAGCAATCTTCTTTCCCATTCAACATGAGAAAGCTTAGATGGAAAAAAGGAGTATTTCCACTTGTCTAATAATCTACGAGTACAACTGTTAACTAATTGCAGTGAAAAAGAATTTGGGAAATGGGACATTCTATGTACATTATTATTCAAAGCAATAAGGTCTTCTCTTGGGGTCTCATGGACAGTTACTATTCCTACTCCAAAGGATATTTTGAACACAAACTTATCTTCTATTCCTGATCATTCAGCTAATTTAAGGTCAAGGCAACTTCTCCTAATGCAAAGTGTGAATCATGTCCTATGCTTTCATAATATATGGAACAACTTCCCTAATTTTAAACTCCTGTATCTTCTTTTAATTTGTAGAGTAAATAACATCCTGTGTTCCCATAAAATGCTGTATGGCCCATCTATCTTTGAACCATTTATTTTAAATATGGTAGGAGAGTTAATTTAGAGTATGCAGGATGTTATACAGTACAGATTATTTTTGCCTCCGCTTATGTCCGTGTTTTAGGGATGCGCTTAACATGAGAAATGATTCTCTTGGAAGTTTTGAAGCCGCTCATCTTTCTCTATTTATATTTTCATCTTCTGGTCGTGTTAATCGCAAAACAAGATGTCAAGCTTACTGGATATTGAGTCAATACAAACCTGAAAGTAGGAGCAGCAAACACAACACAGAATGGACGCGAATTAAGGTGCTTTCCTGATACCAATATGGCAGCATACATGTGATATAGCGCCATGCCTATATCAACCCACAGGACCGATTTAAACCTATATAAGGAAAGCAAGAGCAACCTCCCACATTCCCGTACGTCAATGGACTTCATCGGAATGATGGTCCAGGCTTCCATGTCCATTGTAATAAAGTTTGATTATACATTTTCAGCCCTCTCTGTTTAGCTCGTTATTTACATATATCCTGCCATGTTGGTGTCAGGAAAACGTAAGATTATTTTAGAAAATTACCGTAATTTTCCTTTCCTGGTGCTAATCAGTGGCAGCATACAAACCATCCCTTGGTCTTGTTATTTTTATGGAGAATTTGGGAGGTTCCTCTTGCTTTCCTTTTATAGATATAAACAAGTCCTGTGGGTGGATATAGGGGCCGTGCTATATCACATGTATGCTGCCATGGATTGGCGTCAGGAAAGGAAAATTACGGTAAGCATTTGACACAATTTTCATTTTTTTGCTGATGGGGCACCTGGGATATCCTTCCAAAACATATGGCTTAGTACAGTACCTTTACACTTGAGTTGGTCCCACATGAGAGATCCTATTTCACAACAACGGTCATCAATAAAGAGTTGACTCACCATTTGTGACTATATCAGCCTCCGCTCTTCCATGAGGGCTTTCCACATGGCTTAGGGGTGTGTCTATAGGAAATAAGGTTAATTTAGCCAAAAGAGCATTTGGGAAGTCAGGTACCAAATTTGGCTTTCCAATACATCCAAAGGCAGTAGGGTTGAGGTCAGGGCCTTATGCAGGCCACTCAAGTTCCCGCTCACCACACCAAGCCATTAAGGAGCTGGCTTTGTGTACAGGGGGCACCGTCATGCTGGAACAGAAAAGGGCCTTCCCAAAACTGTTGCCATGAGGCTGGAAGTGAAAATGTCTATGTATGCTTTAGCATTAACAATACTCTTCTCTGGATACGCCTAACCCTAATAATTTAGATGAGTGTCCACATACTTTTGGCCATATAGTGGGTTTGATGTTAAGGTGTCCACATCTGTAGTTCCACATTCCACCTCTCCCTAAATAGATCTGCTCTCTACTAGGAAAAAAAAATGAATGGCTTAGGTAAATGATGTATGCGACTGATGGCGATGGAATTAGTATTATAAAGTGTTGAAAGTTGTATTGAGTGAACAGGACATGGTGGTGGAATGTTGGCTCTTCTGGTGTGCCTTTTTCACAAGATTTTGTGTGTGCGTCTGTTGGAATGTGTGCACATTCACCCAAAAGAGCATTTGTGTGGTCAGGTACTAATGTTAAATAATATACTTTTGGATCTATGGTATAGATGTGATGATCAGGTAACCCCAAACTAGTGTATTGGGGTCGATGTCTGATTTCGAAATCTCTCTTCTTTATATAGCTATAGGGGAAGATACCATAAAAAACCATGTCTACATGTAGAATGGATTTGGTTGCCTCTTTGTAAGCATATTTTGCCTCTCTTAAAAGAGAGGGTAACAGGACAATAACTCTGAAAGAGTGTTAAGTTTAGTCAGAAAACAGTCTCGGCCATGGAGACATTTGGGAACACCACGCACTAAGGAATATAAACTATACTCTGTAAAACCAGATGACAAATAATTTCCCCATTGAGCACACGTTGTCACCACACTGAGACCCGTGTTTGTTTGTAATAACCTAACACATCTCAGGCACACTTTGTTGAGCAAACAGTAGTGTAAGAGCTTTGTTGTTGGGTGAGAAAAGCAGAACACATTAGTCACCAATCAGCAATCCATAAAAGGAACCCGACGGTCATGACCAAGGCACTGCCTCCAACAGTAGCAGAAAAACCACAGAAGTAGGGTCAGTCTTGTGTATTACAGATATGCAGGGTGTCTGGTTTTTGACTATGTGCTGCTATTGCCTGGTGGTCATCAGGTTAACATTGTCAGAGAAGCTCTTCTACCGTAGGGACCATTCGGATTTACAGTCATCAAATTTCCAGCAGGCTGAGCTGGTAACAGATGTCATCTCTGCACAGGTAAGCTGCATTTTGTTCAGTGTCCTTATATGCATTTGAGACCGTCTTCTTTTCCATAAAGATGTATAGTAGATACTAGGTATGTACTTTTAAGCAATAGGACTAAGTGAAAATGAGACTTTTCACTTCCCAAAAAAATTTGGCAAAAATCGAGACTGCAGTGTAATTTCATCATTTTGGTCAAATGCATTCAAGTCAATAGAGAAGACAAAAGTAGGGTAGTTTTTGGTGGTAGTTAGAGATGTTCCTTTAAACTATACTGGACCTGTTCTTAGCCCCTCATTAGTCTCATAATTGAAAGTTTTTTTCACAGAAAGAGAAAAAAAAAAAAGAAAAAATAGTGAAAAGATTCTTGTTGTCAAGCAAATTTTCAGTTGATTTTGCTGAATTCAGTCTGTTCATCCTTTACCCAGTAGAACAACGCAAAGAGGATTTACAATGCGGAAAACATTATTTACTGAACATACCGTTTTCATATTGATTTTGATAGACCAGCAACAATTGAGTTCTTACTGGCTGGTATGGGTTGCTCAATCTGAGCGCATTGCATTACTAAATATGGCTATGGACATGTTTTCAACTTAAAGCGTATCTCAGTGATGGCGAACCTTGGCACCCCAGATGTTTTGGAACTACATTTCCCATGATGCTCAACTGCACTGCACGGTGCAGGGGCATAATGGGAAATGTAGTTCCAAAACATCTGGTGTGCCAAGGTTCGCCATCACTGGTGTATCTAAACCCAAAAAACAAAAAAAGTAATATACTGCATCTTAACTATCCTTAGATGTAGTGGCTGCATTCGTTTTTTTTTTTAGGCTTTTCTCCTTTATTTTTACCCTGGTGATAAGGCCAGTAACTGTGTTATTTTCCAACTTCCTTTAACAGACCAAGCTGTCTAGCAAAAATGGCAGTTAGAGGGCTGAGACAAACCATTTATCACTAACGGGGTGCTTACAATGGTCAGATTTTTTTCCATATAAGTAAAACCTTTGTCCTAATAGCAAAGAAACAAACTGTTCCTGAAACTTCTTAGCAATTGTTAGCTGGGGATAAAGAGTAACTGTGTGATCTATGTACATTACAACTATTTATTTTTCAAACTCTTTATTCATATATATATATATATATATAAGGAGTAGAGCATCCATCAGTAAAGAATGAAAAAGATAGCCCAAGTAAGATAAAGACAATCCAAAGTGACATGGTAACATAATGCGAGATATATTAAAAAAAAAAAACAAGGTTTACTGATATCAAGAGTAAAACAAATACAGTAATACTTTTGATTACGAGTAACGTGGTATATGAGAGTTTTGAAAGACAAGCAACATTTTTTTAAACATTTTGACTTGATATGCGAGCAGTACAACCCATGTTGTAAAGCTGCTGTAGTACTGCATGTAGTACTGCATGTAGTGTATGCAGTACTGCATGTGGCCAGAGGTCCAGGGGCGCTGGTGGCTCCCAGCGATTTGTGGAGAACTCGGAGATGCTCGAATACACTCCCAGCTGGGTGGGTGTAACATGCATCGGAGAACTCGAAAGTGTCAACAGTGTCTCTGAGCGCCTCCGAGTTCTCCAGGAAGCGCTGGGAGCCACCAGCGCCCCTGTACTTCTGGCCACATACAGTACTGCATACACCAGGGCCCTGCACCTCTGGCCACATACAATACTGCATACACCAGCGCCCCTGCACCTCTGGCCACGTACAGTACTGCATACACCAGAGCCCCCACACCTCTGGCCACATACAGTACTGCATACACCAGAGCCCCCAAACCTTTGGCCACATACAGTACTGCATACACCAGAGCCCCTGCACCTCTAGCCACATACAGTACTGCATACACCAGAGTCCCCACACCTCTGGCCACATACTGTACTGCATACACCAGCGCTCCTGCACCTCTGGCCACGTACAGTACTGCATACACCAGAGCCCCCGCACCTCTAGCCACATACAGTACTGCATACACCAGAGCCCCCAAACCTTTGGCCACATACAGTACTGCATACACCAGAGCCCCTGCACCTCTGGCCACATACAGTACTGCATACACCAGAGCCCCCACACCTTTGGCCACATACAGTACTGCATACACCAGAGCCCCCAAACATTTGGCCACATACAGTACTGCATACACCAGAGCCCCTGCACCTCTAGCCACATACAGTACTGCATACACCAGAGTCCCCACACCTCTGGCCACATACTGTACTGCATACACCAGCGCTCCTGCACCTCTGGCCACATACAGTACTGCATACACCAGCGCCCCCGCACCTCTGGCCACATACAGTACTGCATACACCAACAGTGGTTGTGGAACTAATCATCTGAGTTTCCATTATTTCTTATGGGGAAACTCGCTTTGATATATAAGTGCTTTGGATTACAAGCATGCGTCTGGAACAAATTATACTCGTAATCCAAGGTATTACTATAAAGACAAGAAAATAACCGTAGGAAATATGGCAGGGCTCACTCAAATGTATATTCCGATTTTCAAAAGAGAGAATAAAAGAAACAGGAAGACTAAGAGACGCCTATAGGCGCCAGAAAGAGAGGGCTCAGAGAAAGAAAGAAAAGGGGGGGGGAATGAAAGTGAAAAAAAAGGGGGGGGAGCCAGAGTGATGGGCTGTACTTGTATATTAGCATGAGGGGCAGGAGGACTTCAATCTCCAGAGTAGCTTTCCAAAAGTGCCTTACCCTTGTCTGAATATACAAACATGTTCCAAAATGACAATGTCTTAGTATATTGCTCTCTCCTGTTTTGGTATTGTAGAGTGAAGAGGTTGTTTTTGAGACTTTACATGAAATCATGGCCTGGTAAGGCTGCGTATTTCCATCCCTGTCAATGTGACAGAAAAAAGCAAGCAAGCACTCAACCAAGCAAGCGAGCCTGCAAGCAAGCGACAAAGGGGTGGGACTTTAAGTGAAGCACTTGGTTTGCAATTCAATGGATCCATCGAATTGCAAACCAGGTGCTTCACTTACAGTCCCTCCCCTTTGTCCCTTGCTTGCTGGCTTGCTTGCTTGCTTGGTTGAGTGCTTGCTTGCTTGCTTTTTTTCTCTCTCCTGTTTTGGGTGGTAAGAACTAGATCCTCCAGAGCATTAATGTTACATTACAAGGATTTTAACTAACTTTGTTGCAGATCCCTACCTGTTTCTGCTTGAAAGAATGTTAGTTCGTCCTTTAGTTACTGATTTCATAGGATATTCATAGGAGTGATTTTGTCATTATTAATCAATTGATGCATTTACAGGGCTCTATGAAGGAAAGTTGCAGGGTCTGTATATTGTGACAAGGCTGTGCCCTGCCTTGGTGCAAAAAGAGTTTATTGCTCAGGATTTTCATCCAGGGTGCTTGTTACATTCATTCCTCATCGGTTGATAAAACTCGGTTCGAGGCCTGGAGTCCAGAGGCTTCATAGAGATTTGGGAGAGATGAAGCCTTCAGTCCTAGTTTTGTGTTCTGAGATCCATCCTAGAGGACAGAGGAGGTCTCTGCCCAGGAGTCAGGTATATGCACAGAGTCTGTGAGAGGAAGCATCAGACAATGGCCTGACGTGTGTGGCCAGGGCAGCAGTGCTGTAAGTGTAAGCCAGGAAGCTGCTGAAGGTGTATTTCTTTGGGTGGAAGAGAAATTCAGAAAAACCCCTGTGAGGGAAACTCATTGATTTTGTTTTGTTGAACCTTCTTTTAATAAAATGGGGCAAGAAAAACCCAATAAAGAGAATGTCTAAAATCCGACTTGTGTCTTAGTGCAGACTTCTGGGAAAATCAGTGAGCCAATCACACAACCAGGAAATGACATTTCTGGGGGGCGTTCTGTATACTATTTGTATACAGAACGCCTTCAGGTTGTCATATTGCATTCAATTTCACAGAACATTACAAAGCTGCAGATTAAAAAGGAAAGGCAATTTTAATGACATCACAATATGGCTTGTGTCACAATTGTATATGCTAGTATATTGTTTTTATTTGCTATATCTTTTTACCATGAAAGTGGAGTCACCCTTTAATTTGTTAGTCGAGTCTATCTAAATCTGTTAGTACATTTAACACTACCCTCTCCCCAGATTGACAATGCTGCTGTCTAAGGCCTGGTTCACATCTACTCATTTTTTTTAGTGCTTTTTCAGTTTTATAGAAACATAACACAGTACATTTAACATGATTTCCTATGGGTCATGTTCACATCTGTGCATTTTAACCGGTTCAATACAGGGCATTTTCGCCCCCTTCCTTCCCAGACCAATTTTTAGTTTTCAGCGCTGTCGCACTTTAAACGACAATTGCACGGTCGTGCAACGTTGTACCCAAACAAAATTGACGTCCTTTTTTCCCCACAAATAGAGCTTTCTTTTGGTGGTATTTGATCACCTCTTCAGTTTTTATTTTTTGCGCTATAAACAAAAGAAAAGGGACAATTTTGAAAAAAACACAATATTTTTAACTTCATATGACGTCCACCCAGGATGGGAGATCCCATCTGTGGATGTCATTTGACTATGGTCGGGTAGTGAAGTGGTTAAGGAAAGGGCCAGGGACTTTTTTTCTGGTTTTTGGTTCCATAGACTTCAATGGCTCAAAAACGTGTATTGAAAACCGCAAAATGCACCTGGGATATGCAAACTGCAACCTGCATAGGTGTAAACCAGGCCTAAGGGTGTCTATGTTGCTTCTTAAATTGGTTATATTGCCCACTTGGTCATTTTTACCTACAGGTAAGCCTTTAATAAGGCTTACCTGTAGGTAAAATTAATATCTCCTGAACCTGCACCATGCGCGCTGAAGGTCCAGCGGCTCGTGCTGGAACTTGCCGGTGTCTTGCCGAGAAAGTTCCCTTGGCGGATAAGGACCCCCCTGTACTGCGCAGGCGCAGCGTTTGCACAGTACCAACTAATATGAGCCGGCGGAGATAGCCGAAGCTCAAAATGTTCAATCAGCTGTACACGGTGCCTGCGCCCTGGGTCCAGGTTCCTTCCCCACCATCCAAGTGGACCTAGAGGGGTAATAAAAAGAGCCGAGCGAAGCGAGGCCGTGCCCGAAGCGTGGCGAGCGAAGCGTGGCGAGCGAAGCGTGGCGAGTGAAGCGAGCCCGCGAGGGGCCCTCTTACAGGCACCGTGTACAGCTGATTTTCCCCTATTCATCTTCGGCTATTTCCGCCGGATCCTACTGCGCAGGCGCAGCACCTGCGCAGTAGAGGGGGGGTCCTTATCCGCCGAGCGGAACTTTTTTGGCAGAACACCGGAACAGAGGACTCCTGTGCTCATGCGTGGGAGTGACGTTATCGCGGCTCCGGCCACTCACAGCGCCGGAACCCACGAACCCAGAAAAAATGCCGAGGGTACATGTCAGCCCCCCCCCCAGCGGTGAGCGGGCTAGCTGCGGGAGCTTCGTTCTAAGGTATTTCATAACGTGCTAATATATACTAGTACATTATGCTATTGTCTTGCAGGTTTTTTTTTGGGGGGGGGGGTTGGCGGTTTACTATAATATATTATATACTGTTATACTTTAATAGAGGGAGGCCACCCCAAGACAGGAGGTGTGTTACTGGAAGGATCACCAGGTGAAAATAAAGGAAAAAGATCAAGAAATATAACGAATGTAGCCATCACATTTAAAGCGTTTGTTACCCCAACATTTCATATTTCTGATATGTGCCTGCTGTACCATGTACTTGTATGAAAAAGTCTCCTGTTCTCTTTGTATTGCTTCCTTTATGTGAAATCTCTGGTGTTCCTGTCAGTCCCTCTGCTTTCCTTTTAAAAACTGACCACACTAGGCAGGAGAGCACATCGTGGTCAGTTTCCTAGCTATGCTGGGAACTCAGCCTGCTCTCCTCCAATGAACAGACTTGTCCTGACACGCCCCCCCCCCCCGCACAGCCTTTCACTGGGAAGCTCAGTGTGTTGCTGTTTCTCTTCTTCCCAGCTCTTATGCAGCTGAGAACAGAGGGAATGTGATCACTTCTAAAAAAGGGAAAACAAGGTATTTATATTGTTTTATTTTTTAATTTATACGCAAATGTTTTGCCTTTCAGTTCTGTTTAAAATTGAATGGGTTATTTTACAAGGTGATCGTTTACAACCACTTTAAGGCCTCTTTCACACTGAGGCAGTTTTCAGGCGTTTTAGCACTAGAAATAGCGTCTGAAAAGCGCCTGAAAACGGCCTCCTATTCATTTGCATGAGCGCTTTCACACTGGGGCGGTGCGCTTGCGGGACCTTAGAAAAAGTCCTGCAAGCAGCATCTTTGGGGCAGGTTTGGAGTTCTGCAAAAAGTGCTCCAAAAACGCCCCTGGCCATTGAAATTAACACCTACAAGGTACATTTATTAATTACAGCACCTAACTCTTATATTTTAATGATATCCCTGCCTAATATGTATACCTCCCAGCTATCTTACCATTGTTTCCCAACTTTTTATCAACGTCTACTGCATGTTTTAATATGTCGAAAACTATATGTAATCAGTCATATCAGTGTTAACCATATTTAACCAATTTCTGGTCTTGTAAATCTTTCTATATGCATTTAAATTTAGCTCATAATGGCTTTTAAATTTGAGTCATAATGATCTTCAGCAGCATTGTCACCCTAAACCTGCTGTGTTGGCGCTATTAACAGGCCATTGTCACTATTTATTTTGCCCATAGTTACACTTTAACTTACATAAGGCTCAATTCAAGAAGCTATAATGCATGGATTATTAGCCCTGACACCCATGATTTTCACCCATGTGATTATCGTTAGCTCTTATTGCTGAATATAAAGATTGTTATGACAAATAATGATTTGTATAGCTTTATGAAATGAGACTGTAGTGTTTTATATTCTTACTTCAGTCTTGATATAGGGAATAATAATTATTTATTTATTTATTTATTTACACATCCTTCAGCAATATCTGGCAAAATATGGTTGGACAGAGCCAGTAATTTGGGATGAAACACAAGCCAGTAATAGCGAACCTCTAAAAGACACCAGCCTTATGGAGGAGGCGGTAAGAAGTACAGGAAAGCGCTCCGCAGAACCTACTAATAGCCCCCAGTTTGTTGAAGTGCTGAAAAAATTTCAGAAACTCAATAACTTGCCCACCACTGGAAGGCTTGACGACGCCACCATCAATGCTATGAATAAGCCAAGGTGTGGAGTACCAGACAACCAGGTCTCAAAACCCAGTCAGGAAAAACCTAGCTTTCCTAGAACACCAAATAAAGGCACCATGCCAAGCCAAGGTGCGGATGCTCCAAAAACTCGCCGGAAAAGGTTCTTGGACTTGTTAATGAACTCAGAGAAGAACAGAAAAGAACAGGAGGCATTCCAGAATTCTGGAGGAAGAGTGTTCAACAAAAAGCTGCTGAAGTGGCGGATGATCGGAGAAGGGTACAGCAGTCAGTTGTCCATCAATGAGCAGAGATATGTCTTCAGGTTAGCCTTCCGTATGTGGAGTGAAGTCATGCCTGTGGATTTTGAAGAGGACAACACATCCCCTTTATCACAAATAGACATCAAGCTTGGATTTGGAAGAGGTATGTATATTATTTTTTTGGGAGATCTTACTGCACTTTGTCTATTACTTTGCAATATTTTGCACCTAATGTCAATCAGTGACCTCCAACATCATCTGGGAGCTTTTCAAATTGTCCTTTCAGCTAGCCTTTCATCCAGGGGTCTCAGGCTGGCCATAAACTGGTTGATTATGAAAACTAGGCATGTGCAATTCGTTTAGTTCCGAATTCGTTTTTTAACGAATTTCGACAAATTCGTTAATTCGGGAATATCCGAATTAACGAAAACTTGTTTAATGAATTTTTTCCGAATATTCGTAAATTCGATAAAATTGGACATTCGTAAATTCGGGCATTCGTACATTCGTACATTCGTAAATTAGTAAATTAGTGAATTTGTAAATTCGAAAATTCGGAAATCTGAAATAATAGTTAACTAATAATAACTTAACTACTAGTAATTACTAGTAACTTTTAAATTATAGGTATTGTAATTTCCTTTAAAATTTGGCTGTTAGTGAACGTAACACATACAAATTTATCCGAAGTTATGAATGATCCGAAAAAATGGAATGGAACGTAATGAATTAATAATAATAAATAACAATAATAATAATAACAACGTTTTATTATTATTATTTATTATTAATTTGTTCCGTTCCATTCGTTAGATGCATCATTCGCTTTGGATAATTCGTAACTTCGGATAAATTCGTATTTGTTACGTTCACTGACAGTCAAATTTTAAAGGAAATTACAATACCTATAATTTAATAGTTAGTTACTATTTCAGATTTTTGAATTTTCGGGTTTTTGGATTTTCAAACTTCGAATTTACAAATTTCTGAATTTTCTAATTTACAAATGTACGATTTTACGAATGTACGAATTTACAAATGAACAAATGTAAAAATGTACGAATGTATGAATGAACGAATGTTCGAATTTACGAATATACGAATGTACGAACGAACTCATTTACGAATGAACGAATTTTGCAAATCGCGATCGTAACGAATGACCCGAAAAACGAAAAAATAAATAAACGAATGAAACGAAAATGAACGAATTTTTTGGCTGTGCACATGTCTACAGTTGACAAATATTCAGGCTGGCTTCACATCAACAGCATTGCCACAAGCACACATCAGCATTGCCACATACTCACATCATCAACAGCATTGCCACATGCTTACATTCATGGTGTGTAGGTGAAGCAGTGGGGGGTGGTCATCAAAACCACAGAACACACTCTACCATGCATTGCCACATATTCACATTCATGGTGTCTAGGTGAAGCAGCAGGTGGTGGTCCTTGGAACCACAGAACAAACTCTGCCATGCACTGCCATTTTTTATTTTTAATGCACAGTGCTGCGCATACACAAAACACCTAAGTGCATAAAAAAGTGCACGTGAACAACACACACAAATGAGTGCACTTAAGGGTGTGTCTCTAGCCCACCCCCTGAAGGAGTAGGACTTTACCCTGACCCCCCGGGTGCAGAAAGGCTCCTGACAAGGATGAGGTTCCACTTGGTCCACCTCATCAATAGGCCTGGTGAACCCCTCTGATGGTCAGCTGAGGCCGACCAACGAGTCCTAGGTGAGGGGCTCCCCTGAAGCGAGAGCCCCCTTCCACCTGGCTCAGGGGAGGAAGGAACCTGATGGCCACACATCCTCCCCCTAGACTTCAGCGTAGGCCTGAGGACCCACACCTTCTATCCAGTCAGAAAAAAAAACAGACAAAAGTGCAAAGTGGCATAATGTGAAAAAAAAAATTAACTAAAAAGTGCTGGTGCAAGTGTACTTACTAGGCCTTGTGGCCTGGTAGCAAAAATTGCCCTGGACTCAAAAAAGGCCCAGCCCATAGTTGGCGCAGTACAAAACTTAGTGAAGTGGCCATATGCACTTTCACACAGTGGGTTTTCCAAGCCCAAGTGTTACTAAGAGCACCCCTGGGGGGACCAACTCCCAGGGGGCACAGATACTGGTCAGACAAGGTAGACCCATTCAAATCAGGAGGCACTGGCCCCTACAGTCTTCCCAGGGAAAATACTCCAGTTCCCCACATCCCATGGACACCCCGGTTTCTGTTCCAGCTGGTACTAGCCTTCACAGCCCCCATCATACCAGCAGGGACACTATACAGACAGCCATTCCTGCCAAGAGGTCAGAATAGCGGTATAGCACCCCTACTGGACACTAATAAGAACAGATACTACACTTGATCTTATGCCGCGTACACATGGGCGGACTTCCCAACAGAAAAAGTCCGATGGGAGCTTTTGGTCGGACATTCCGACCATGGGTATGCCCCATCGGACATTTTCTGTTGGCATTTCCGACGGACTCAAGATATAGAACATGTTCTATATCTTTCCATCTAAAATGCCGATGGAGTTTATCCCGTTGGCAAGTCCGCTCGTGTGTACGCGGCAGAAGGCAGAGAAGCCGTGTTCTGCTATATCATTACACTCATGGTGTGTAGGCAAAGCAATCAAGGGGTGGTTGCCAGAACCACAGAACACACTCTACCATACATTGCCACATGCTCACATTCATTGCCACCCAGGCAGTATACTAGCCAGAGCATAGCTAGTAGCTGCAGGAAATAAATTCATGGAAGAAAATTAGAACCACTAACTTGGGTTTTAAGAAAATGTAAGACTTTGCTTTAGATATCCTCTTGTAAATACTGTCAGCAAATGATAATGACTTAGAGGATAACAGGTACAACATGCCAATAAAATAAAATGACTAAAACAGAATGTTCCTAATTCGTTTTTCACTCTCAGGAAACCCTTTATTTGTTATAAGAGGGCTGAGGATTGATACTCCACACTATTATATGCTGAGACAACATGTAGTTATACAATTCTCTTTAGTGTGCAAATGTTATACATTTATATTTCCTTGTGATTTATTTTGGACATAACTGAGGCTAGACAGACAAGACTCTGTAAAACCATGAAAAGTGCATGTTTTCTAACACTGGAACCTTGTTTAAAAGGAGTAACTAAAAAAAAGAAAATCAGTTGGTGTGCCAGATTTCAGTTTTAAACAGAGAGACAAGGAGTTCAGATACCACCCAAAGTAATATAATAATACAGCACATGGGTCTCCCCTGACCTGTCCTTTCTGGTGCTGGCAGGTGAGTGGTCATGGCTCCACCCCCTACCATTTATGGACTTCTCCTGCGTGAGACTACATGCACTGTATGTAGAGAATTCACTCATTTAATGTAAACGTGTCTTCTCCTCCAGGTCGTCACTTGGGCTGTTCCAGAGCATTTGACGGGTCCGGGCAAGAATTTGCTCATGCCTGGTTCCTGGGGGACATCCATTTTGATGACGATGAGCATTTTACAGCTCCAAGCAGTGACAATGGCATTAGTCTTTTAAAGGTAGGTCTTTACCGCAGTTTCCAGCTGTCCTAAAGTGGTTGTAAACCCTCACATACACCCAGTGAAGTGACTGGCCTCAGGTGATACACAGAGATAAAACAAATCCTCCTATATAAGTTGTACCAGTTTATCTACAGTATTCTATTCTCTACATCTGTTCCAAGTGCAGAGTTTATTAAGCTTGTCTAAGCGGTCAGAAACCAGGGGATATAGAGCTGAAATTACACTCTGCAGAGCTCAGTGAGGTAGAGCTCTGAGAGCTGATTGGAGGAAAAGGACCCCCCCCCACCCCACCACACACACAGCACACAGGAACAGAGCTGAGGCTGTCAATTAGCTGGAGATCCCTCCAATGTCACCATTTTTCTCTTGGTGTCAGGAAAACTTGTCAGATGTGACTCATTCTGATAGCAGAGGAATGAAGCAGCAGACAGAAATGACACTTAGTGCTCTGGATTGAGACAAGTACATACTATAGAGGGATATGCTTTGTTCATATTTTATGTCTGAGGATTACAACCACTTTAAAATCCAGGGGATGGCACTTTGTCGTTGAGAATGTTTTTGGTCTAAAGTTGAATTCCAGGAATTCAGCATCTGTTCAAAAACTGCAGTCACACTGTGCGTTAAAGTGGTAGTAAAGTCCTTTTTCTTAATTGATACCTACCGGTAAGCCTATACTACGGCTTACTGGTAGGTAAGTAAGTATCTCCTAAACATGTCCTGTTTACTATACTATACTATATTATACTATACTATACTATAGCAGCGCTGCTGTTGTCACTGGCGCATGCGCACTGCACTCACAATGGATGGTATGCTGCCCATTGAGAGAGCCGTGCCGCGGCTGTGACTCCCGCATGCATGCGCAGGGATGAAATCACCACGGCTCGGCCATTCAAACGGCCGCGAACCCGTAAGAAAGACTGGGTGAAGATGGAAGCCGTGTCAGCGGTGACAATGCACTGCTGGAAGGCTTTGTTTTCAGGTAAATCTTTCATAATGTGCTATAACTACTTGTTCCAGTTCATACCCCAGCGCTTGCAGTTTACTACTTTTAATGCTGCTGGCTCCTGTTCTCTCATTACTGCTTCCCTGAACTTCTGGTCTTGACAGGAAAGAATTAACAGTGAACAGGGAAGTCTGGAGTCAGTCTATTAGCTTGGAGAAGGGAGATGGAGGGAGGAGCAGGGGAGTGACTTGCCACCCTAGGCAATGGGGCTGTGTGTTTCTATTGATGCACAAAGTGTAGGGAGACAAGTCCCTGCATGCAAGGTTGGCTCCATAGGATGCAGCAAGAACCCACCCTGAAACAGGAAACCTGGGGCAGTGGTCATGGCACCAGCTTAAATAGGAACATAGGCAAGGATTAAAATAAAAGACTCACCTTATTCCCCACTATAGCTGGCTTCCTCCATGCTGGGAACTTAGCCCCCCTAAGCCTCTTCTCATCGGCGCTCAGGCCAGTGGTCGCAAGTTGAAGTCATCTCTTTCAATGCAGGACCAATAGTCCTGCACTGTGCGTGAGGATAGTGAGGGTCCACCCAGATCCAGAAGCATTGGAGAGAAGAGGAGTGTGTTGGGCAGCCTGCTGGAGCAAGGGATAAGGTAAGTATTAATCCTTATTCCTCTACCTCTAGATTAATGAGCATTTATTCCTTGCAGTGCAGGGAGACCAGTGGTGGCCCGTCCATTAGGGGCGCAGGGGCGCCGCCCCCCTAATCCATGCGCCCGACCCCCTATTCTACATGCGGGGCACCGGACACATGGATTTCAATGGGGTTTTTTTTTTTTAAGCACATGATTCGAGCCTGAGGCTCTTATTGGCTTCAAAAAAGGGTGGGCTCAGGGCGCAGAGCACTGCGCCCCGACCCCACCAACTTGTGTGATTCTCCTCCTGGCCAATCAGGTCTTAAGACCCAATGGGCCAAGGGGAGAAGCGATCGCATTGGCTGCCGAGGGAAGCTGCCTAGGAGGAAGCCGGAGACGCAGGGTAAAGCCGCCGCCGAGGAGAAGGAGACGCAGGAAGGAGCCGAAACTACCAGCGACCTAGATGGGGTAAGTGCGGGGCTGGTGGGAGCTTGACTGAGTGACCGACCGACTGGGGTGGCGTCGGGTGTCTTGTTTGCCGCTCCCCCCCCCAAAAAAAACATACAGCCACTGAGGGAGACCCCATTGCAAGGTCATTTCTAAAAAAAATTGGAATATCCCTGAAAATCTGCAGCATCGTGCCGCCGTGGCAAGCATTGCACGGTTGCAAGGTGTTTGCGTCGTGGTCCCATTCTGTTAATTGTGTCACTTTTGGTGGACAGTAGTAGACAGTTGGGGTACTTTTTGCCACACTGCCATACAAAGCATTGCGCATTGCACTCACTGCATGTGTACACCCCCATTTGCTGCCTTTTCAGGTTATGGGGGAGTGGTAAAAATGCAACACAAGCATGGGTTTTTTCCACCCCCCACAACCCCAAATGTACATAAGGCCCTAGTTGTCTGATGAACAGAATTCAATATGGGTGTTTTCTGTTGCATAGAGGAATCTTCGGACTGATAAAAGAATACGCTGGGATATAAACCTCTGGCGTTTTATGATTACTGTTCTCTCTAATGAGTATTTTATTGAGGCTGAACAAACAACCTGGACAAAATGTTCTGTGAACGAGCCAAAAGCTAATACCGTCTGTGCTTAACAACTTGTAGAATTCATATCCTAAAAAAATGGAAAATAATATCTGAACGAGCGATATTTCAGCACAATGGAAGAAGAATTTGAAGTTGACAGGTTCATGTGGGCATGTAGCTCCTGAATGCCCCAACTAAATTCTACACGGCCCTGGTGCAAAACAGCAAGACGTCATTTTGGGACGTCTAGGTACAGGACGTTTTGCGGGGTAGCCATTAGGATATCTTGGCCGTGGTGCCTTAGTATCCTCCAGCGTGGCTACCGGTCCGGGATCTTTTACTATGGCATTGCTTTGCCCCTGCTTGGGAATTACTTGGCCCCTGTGGTTTCTGATCTACTTATATTAGCAGACTTGGGTGTTTCCAATCATCTGGAATACAGACTACTTGAAGTAGCTCCCCCACCCCTGGATTATATTGCTGAACATCCTTTTTATTTGGATACTCACATATGAGGCTCACACTTCTGTAAGACAGTGAGATCCGTTCTCTTCTCTGCTATCTTTGAAACCTTGAATGTGTCCTGAAGAAGCCTAACGGTGAAACACGGTGACGCACAAGGGCTCACTGCATACTTCGTATCATTATATATGATTTTTAACCCTTGAATGCTCTATTCATGTATTGTATTTTCTCAATAAACATTGTTATTTTTTCATACTTCGCTATTGTTTCTTATGCCTTTAAAGTCTGACCTAGCGATACTTAGTAAGTATCCTTTTTCTTTTTGTTCCCCTCTTATTTACGGATGTGGCTATGTGAGTGCCTTCTTTCATATTATATACTTCTGGCTTCTCCTTCTTTTTCTCCATCCAGCTGCGCTGTAGGTAGATCGGTATCTGCACCCCCACCCCCCTGCTGTCTGGCCCCCCTGTATGCTCCCCCTCTCCTGCAGCATTGCCAGCTTCCCTCCTCTCCTCTCCCACTGGCAGCTGCTGCTGGCACACAAGCGGATGTTTCAGGGTGGAGAGTTAGGAAGGGGCTGGTAAATATGTCTTATTTATCAGGCCCCTTCCTTTCCTGAATGAACACAGTGAGTGACTGGTACTGATCCCTCCTATGTCCATTCATCACTGAAGCAGAGCGCTTCCCATTCATTCACTGTACAGTTCAGCTGAGACTGCAGAGAAAGGGATTAGGGAATCTGTGTCCTCGGTCTCTTTCTCTGTCTCAAATGTGAGACATCCGCGTCTGTTTAGAACCCTGATACTTCACCAAAGGCCCCCCATCATGGCAAATTGTAAAATAAATTAAAAAAAAAATACAATAAAAAAAAATGTAGAATTGTAACAAATAATTTGAAAAAAAAATTAAGGAAAATGTTTTTAGCCTGAAAAATGAAAAGTAATGCAGCCACCACATCTAAGGACTGTTAAGGTTTTTTCACACGGGCTTTCCAATCAGGCCCGCCTGTCAGTTTTTCAGGCGGACCTGATCGGTCCTTGCAGTCTCCTCTATGGGGCGGTGAGATGTCCACTGACATCGGCCGCTATCCGAACCAATCCTGCCTGCAAAACCCAGACGGATGGTGGTCCTATTTTCCAGCCGTATTACAGATCAGATCGGATGGAAAACGAACAGACGGTCCGTTTCCACGCGATTTTCCTCATAGAGGAGAGCGGGACTGTGTCCGTGCCTGCTCTGCACAGCGGAGCGGACCCGGACCTGACATCAGCCTGCTCAGCAGGGATCAGCGGAGCGATTTATCCGCTGAGCAAGCGGATTCCGTGTGAAAGGGGCCTTAGGCTGCAATGTGATACATTTTTGTTTTTGGGTTTAGATATCTTTTCTTCAAACCTAATCTGCTCACTATAGCATATGTCCAACTATATAAACTATAGCCACAAGAGACCATACAACTGCTATGGGGGCCCAAGAGCACCCGGGGCCAGAGCTGTCTGGTGATACAGTGCTTTATACACACAATAACACTTGACAAATACTGTACATTGGGATAAAATGATTGGCTTGAAAACTGTGTAATAAATTTGATAGCTATTAAAGCATTTAGTATTCTATATCACTAGAGGAATTGCCTTTGAGATGGAGACTAGTGAGATGGGGTATGGCTTTACTGTGGTCCTACCATCACACAGTCCTGCAAACCTCCTACTATCTGACCTGGGGAAGTGGGATTCACACTATACACCACCACAAATCATTTCATATGCGACTCATTAAAGACGTATTAAACCCAAAACCAAAAATGTTATAATATTGCAGTATACCAATCATTAGATTTAGGCTTTCTCCCCCTCTCTTTTCACCTGTGATCTGTCCAGTAACACACCTCCTGTTTTAGAGTGCCCCCCCCCCCCCCAGCACAGGGGCACTTGTGGACAGCAGCATTGTCAGTCTGGGGAGAGGGGAGTGTTAAACAGACTAGCAGATTTAAATACAGTAACAAATTGAAGTTCCAGCTAATACCTTTTAGGCTTGGCTTCCACTAGTGTGACTTGACATGCGACTTGGGACTGCAAAGTCGCATGACAGGTCGTACCCCATGATTTCCAATGAGTACAGTTCATATCTGTGCGGCTTCAAGTCCCTGCACTACTTTGGTCCCACTTTGATGTGACTTGAAGCCCATAGACCTCAAGAATACACAGGCATTGTTTCAAGTCGCAGCAAGAAAAAATTGAGCGACTTTCAGCTCGCAATAGTGGAAACCTAGCCTTAAGCGGTTAAAGCAATGCTTTCCTTTTGGGATAAAGGTTTTACATAATGAAATAAAAGCTGAACACCGTAAGCACCCCTGCCATTGTTAAATAGTGTTTATCAACCCTCTAACTGCTACAAGCTGCTACATCTGCAGGAGAGCTTGTTGTGTTGAAAAACAACAGATTTACTGGCTAGGTCAACAGGTGAAAATAAAAGAAAGAAAGGCTGAAAAACAAAAATAATGCAACGATCACAACTAAGTTCTGGTAAGCTGCAATGTGTTTGCTTTTGGTTTTAATACCACTTTAAACTCTTGTATGGTTTAAATATAGTAATGAACCTTCTGGCATAGGCTACATTTTTATCTATATGTTTGTGATTGGTGGTCTCTTCCCAACAAACAGGTGGCAGTTCATGAAATTGGCCATGTGCTTGGACTATCTCATATCCACAGGACTGGATCCATAATGCAGCCCAATTACATTCCGCAGGAGTCTGGCTTTGAATTGGACTGGTCTGATAGGAGAGCAGTGCAGAGTCTATACGGTAAGAGCCACTGAGATCCTATCTCACACTACAGTATCTTCTACCCTATGCCCAGATAATACCTAGTACTTCCAGGTATGGAGGAGCATGCGACTCACTCCCCTTTATCTCATGTGACAGCACTGGAGCTTAGGGATTGGCCCAGCTCTGTTTAGTAAAGATGGGGACAGTCCCTGGCAATGTGTAAGCTCTGACTAAAGTGAATTGGAGCTTACAGATACTTTTTTTTCTTTGCTCCCAGCTGAGTCCTATAGAGACTTAGGGATCAGAGGAAGAAACCACAGTGCATGATGAGGAACACACACATCGGAAACTTCCAGACATGTTGAATGCTGAGGAGTCTGATAGAGGCTACAGCACTGGAATGGAGTAAATATAGAAGACATAGGCCTCTTCTATTGCAGGGGATGGATGTTTTTAGGGAACTAACAAGTTCTCTTTACACTTGCAGTACCCTTTTAAGTGAGATCCAAGGTGGATTGCTCTTCAGAGGTCATTTCACAGGCAGTGGGGAGGTGTTATGGTGCTCCTCGCCGCCTGTTTTCACTCTTAAAACCCACACCACCATTGCAGTGAGGCCCCATTCAGGTGAATAGGATGCATTTTATAGCAGTACTGCTTGTTTAAAAAGCATCATGGCCACAGTATGTGTACATCCCTGTCCGCTAGCTTTGCAGCTTAAGAGGGAGCAGTTGGGTAGTGCCTTTTTATGCCATGCATTTTTACGCCCCACCCCAACTGCAAGTGTAAACGAGCTCTAAAGCTGGAATACATGGAGTGATTTTCTTTCTTGCAACCATTGGGAGAAAACGAAAAAAAGGATGGACTTTAAAGGTTGCCACTATAATCCCAATTAGGAAAATAAATTAGTCTCACATTAAGATAAAAAAAATAAAGTTGATTGAAATCAAATAAAAAACATGATAGAAAGAAGTACATGAACATGTCTATATGGTACATTTCCCTGCATGTTACAATCAGAGCAAAGAGCTGATAAAGGAAAACCACATGGATGGCCCTGGAGTGATAATACGTTTCGCCAATAGCTTCTTCAGGGGGTACACCTGAAGAAGCTATTGGCGAAACGCGTCGTGATCCATTGGCGCTGATATTTGTGACTCCATCTGTGTGGCCCCTAGCCAGAAGAAATCTTCTTGGACTACAGTATCATCACTCCACACCACTTTTTTTCCTTTTTCTGTTTTTTGCCCATATATTATTGGATGTGGTGCCACGCCCTGCAGTATACGTCTTAATTTTCTATGTTGCAGGAGGGAAAAGCTGTCCCTGCTGGGAGAACACAGTGATTATTGCTAGCAGCTATAGCTGCTGGCAATAATCGCAGGAAAAATCCGACATGCTGGTTGTACCCAAGTTGATGGATCAATCAACGTGGGTACACTCACCCTGCCCACACATGGTTCGAATCTTGCCCGTCATTGCTGATCTGGCCGGGATTCGAACCGTCTATGGCTGGCTTTAGGCAGTCTGAAGGTGGACTGTGCCTGAGATGGGGATTTCCGGTGTCTCGGTTGCGGCAGTCTCCGTCTCCCATTCTAATCCACATTAACAGAACGGCAGCTTCGTATGGCTTACTTAGCACTGAATTGGACCCTGACAACCTCACACGGCTGTAATTTTTCACAGGTGCCCAAACCGATTAACGTAGCAGACAGAGTGTAAGGGGAGGACACAAGTTTCCCGAGTCTGACAAATTCAGGAGCCGAAAAGTCACCTTATGCACAATAAATTGCATTTCCCCTAATGTGCTGTGAACAGAAAGCAGAGCCTTTGTGTTTGAATAGAAATTAGATAGAGATTGCAGATGATTTGTGATGCATGTCAGGGCTCACTTCATATCAACAACCCACTGTAATTACACCCTGAGCTCTGCGCTTTCATAAGATTCCCTTCCAGAGAATGAAGGATTGAGATACAATGGCAACGATGTTAACCATCATTTTCTGGGGTGCATCTCACCAAGCTGTCCAGCCAAGGCTGTCTATGTCATTTCTGCAGCTCGTGGTCTTTTTTAATGACTAATTCATCGTTCACTGCAGATGTACTTGGCCTATATGTACTTGTTTTGTGTAAAACTGGCCACACAATACGACTATGCAGTGCAAAGGCCTACTTGATGGGATTGCATTGGTTAACCACTTGCCTACTGGGCATTTTTACTCCCCTCCTGCCCAGGCCAATTTTCAGCGCTGTCACACTTTGAATGACAATTGCACGGTCATGCAACACGGTGACAAAACAAAATTTTTATCATTTTTTTCGCACAAATAGAGCTTTCTTTTAGTGTTATTTATTCATCACTGGGTTTTTTTATTTTTTTGCTAAATAAACAAAAAAGACCAAAAACTTTGAAAAAAAACAAAAAACATTTTCATAGTTTGGTTTGCAAATTTTTCTCCTTCACTAATGTGTTCTGATGAGGCTGCACTTATGGGCACTGATGAGGCAGCACTGATGTGGTGGCAATGATGGGCATTGAGGAGGCACTGATAGGCTGCACTGATGAGGAGGCACTGATAGGCTGCACTGGTGGGTACTGATGTGGTGGCACTGATAGGCTGCACTGATGAGGAGGCACCGATGAGGCTGCACTGTGGGTGTGCAGAGGGCGCGATCACGGGAGGACATCATATGACACCCTCCCAGAACTGGCCGGCGCTGTAGCAATCATTCGGCTATAGCACGGTCAGCAAGTGGTTAAAGAGGAGCTCCAGGCCCCCCCAAAAAAATGTAAAGTCTACAAATACTTTAGCTGCTGACCTTTAGTATTAAGGACACTTACCTGTCCAGAGATCCCGCGATGTCTTCACCAGAGCCGATTCTCATACCACTTGACCTCTGAAAGATTTGCCCCCTTAATGACTAGGCCATTTTCTGCGATATGGCACTGCGTTACTTTACCTGACAATTGCGCGGTTATACGACGCTGTACCCAAATAAAATTGGTGTCATTTTTTCCCACAAATAGAGCTTTCTTTTGGTGGTATTTGATCACCTCTGCGGTTTTAATTTTTTTAACTATAAACAAAAAAAATCTGACAATTTTGAAGAAAAAAAAAAAATTTTTTTTACTTTCTGCTATAAAACATATCCAATAAAAAAAATTGAAAAAAAAATCTAATTTCCTAATCAATTTAGGCCAATATGTATTTTGCTACATATTTTTGTAAAAAAAAATAATAAATCCCAATAAGCGCATATTGATTGGTTTGCACAAAAGTTATAGCATCTACAAACTATGGGATATAGACGTGAATTTGTATTTATTTATTTTACTTATACTAGTAATGGCGGCGATCAGCGAATTATATCGGGACTGCGATAGTGTGGTGGACAATCGAACACCTGACTGACACTTTTGACACTTTGTGGGGACCAGTGACACTAATACAGTGATCAGTGGTGCTAAATATATGCACTGTCACTGTACTATGACACTGGCTGGGAAAGAGTTAAACATCTAGGGTAGTTAAAGGGTTAACTGTGTGCCTAACCAGTGTTTTTGTGTACTGTGTGATGTGCTTCTACTAAGGGAAGTGATGGATTTTATTTCCTACTTTTCAGGGACACAAAATCCATCACTTCCCTCCTGTCAGAACGGAGCTATAACTTGTTTACAACAGGCAAAGCTCTGTTCCGTGTCTCGGCCTGACGATCAGCGGGTGTCGGCAAACATCCATTGCCTGGCTCCCGCAGATCGGTTTTTGCTGTGAGTAATCACAGCAGAAATTGCCCTACGCGGAAGTGCAGAATCATGTATATATATATATATATATATATATATATATATATATATATATATATATATATATATATATATACACACACACATATATATATATACACATACACACACACATGATTCTGCACAGGGGGGCCACCTGGTAGCAGTATATCAGCTATGGGGTGATCCTAAGTGGTTAATCGGTGCCGGTGTCTTGCCGAGAAAGTTCCCTCGGCGGATAAGTTCCCCCCCTGTACTGCGCAGGCGCAGCGCCTGAGCAGTATGAACTACTGTCAGCCGCCGAAGATAGCTGAAGCTCAAACTTTTCAATCAGCTGTACACGGCGCCTGCGCCCTGGGTCCAGGTTCCTTACCCACCATCCAAGTGGACCTAGAGGGGGAATCAAAGCCGTGCCCGAAGCGTGGCGAGCCCGCGAGGGGCCCTCTTACAGGCGCCGTGTACAGCTGATTTTCAGCTATTCTCCTTCGGCTATTTCCACCGGATCCTACTGCGCAGGCGCAGCGCCTGCGCAGTAGAGGGGGGTCCTTATCCGCCGAGCGGAACTTTCTCGGCAGAACACCGGCATCTGAGGTAAGGGAAGCAGGAAGTGAAGCCTTGCGAGTGCACAGTCTGAGCTGGAAGTGGGAGCGGGTACCTGACAAAACCAGGTACCCGCTCCCCCCAAAAAGTGACAAAAGTGGCACTGGAGGGGGGGGGGTGCAAACAAGCGGAACTTACCCTTTTGGGGAATCACAATTACAGGGTGATGCGATTGTACAATGTATATGTAAAGCATTGTGTAAATTGATGGTCCTATATAAGGACCTATAATAAAGGATCTGTGCACATGGATCACTGACCCTAAAACTGCAGGCTGGATAAAATCTTGTAGTGGGCCATAGTTTGGAGACCCCTGAACTATTCCCCGTATATGAACCAGGATCGGAGTAGAGGTCTACTTTTGTATGGGAGGATTGTGCTCCAAATGCACTTTTAGAGGCTGATTATTCACTATGGTGATAAATGTTCTGCATTTTGTCATTTTGTAGAAAATTGTTTCTGATGAAGTTCAAGAACACAAGAAAAAAAAAAGTCAAACTGTCCTTGGAAAAAAATAAAATAAAAAATGAGCGCAATTTACCTGCAGGAAGCTTTATTTTTAGCCCCGCCGCAGATCTGCTCTGGCACAGCGTCTGCCATCCACGGATTTCCCGTATGTAGCTGGCACAGCTCTGAGCTTTCCGCCAGTAAATTAGGACAGCACTGTATCTGGATGTTCTCACGTCGAGGTGTGACATTTTCATTTGTAGCCTCCGGGGATGAAATCTTTCTTGAGCATCGCTTGACACAAAGCGAAGATGTGAGCGGCGCTGGCTGTCTGTGCCAGTTTAGCCCGTGGGCAGCACGTTGGCCCAGACTGAGAGCTGGATCTGTGTCATGTAGAGACCTCTGTTCTTCCTAAGTCAGCGGGTGATGTCTCTGTAACGCAGTGCAGTCACGGCGGTGCTGTGCAACGGGCAAGTTATTTCACAACGGGGCTTGCAACCGATGATGGCTTCTAATAGTCTCCTAGTCCCACACACCATTCCTCTGTATCATCGGCATTCTGTGCATGCCCACAGCACAATGACACTCATTTTAGATGCAAGTCAGTTTCATGTGAAATGGCATAGAGTAACATTTATATAGTAGGCTGCCTATATGAGCAGGCAGGGCTGCGTGAACGACGCGGCTGATTCTAGCGTTAGGGGAGATAATTGCCCCAAGTACAGAAAGCAATGAAACGTTCTCCGATAAAATGAACAAAAACTCCCAGAAGTCCTAGGGAGTGCTGCAGCTACAAAGAGAAGGTGCAGTTTAGAAAGTAGGCAGGAGGCATATATATCTAACGTAAATACAAGTCAGTGATCTAGCCATACAGATACAGCTTAATACACATTCACAATGATCAGCCATAACATTAGGACCACTGACAGATTAACTACTTGCCATCCGGCCAATGCTGACACTTCCATCTACTTTCTTTTTTGCTAGAAAATGACTTGCTAGAAAAAGAACCCCTAAACATTT
This sequence comes from Lithobates clamitans, assembly GCA_037952925.1. Classification (NCBI taxonomy): domain Eukaryota; kingdom Metazoa; phylum Chordata; class Amphibia; order Anura; family Ranidae; genus Lithobates; species Lithobates clamitans. Next base: position 646,904 of record JBBGZY010000028.1, on the reverse strand, counting down.
TATATATATATATATATATTTTTTTTTTTTTCTTTTTTTTTCTTTTTTATATATATACCGTATATATGTGTATTTTTTTTTTTTTTTTTTTTGTTAGTAAAATGATGGGTGTTGCAATTTTTTTATGTCACACGGTATTTGCGCAGCAGTTTTTCAAACGCAATTTATGTGGAACGAAATACATTTTAATGAATTTAACTGCACACAAACACAAATAAAATATAAAAGATGATGTTACGCCGAGCAAATCGATACCTAACACGTCATGTTTTAAAATTGTGTCCGCTCATGGAATGCCTGCAAATTACGCTGCTTAAAGTGAATTTTAAGGGTTCGTGTTTTTTTTGTTTTTTTTTTTAATAACAAACATATCATACTTACCTCCACTGTGCAGCTCATGTTGCACAGAGTGGCCCTGAACCTCGTCTTCTGGGGTCCCTTCGGCGGCTCTGGCGGCTCCTCCCCACATTAGATAACCCCCCCCGGGAGAAGCGCTCTCCCAGGGGGGTTACCTTGCGGGCGCGCTTCCGAGTCCATCATTCGGCGTCCATAGAGGCCGAATGCAGGACTTGGCCCCGCCCCCGGCGCTCGCGTCATTGGATTTGATTAACAGCAGCGGGAGCCAATGGCTGCGCTGCTATCAATCTATCCAATCAAGAACCTCGAACCCCGGGCAGAGAGACAGCGCGTCCCCGTAGGTCAAGTCCCAGGGCTCAGGTAAGTAAAACGGGGGGGGGGGCTGGGGGGGCGGTCACTGCCAGGTGTTTTTTCACCTTAATACATAGGATGCATTAAGGTGAAAAAACACAAGGGTTTACAACCCCTTTTAAAAATCTCCACAGGCAACGCTTTAAACTCCTTCACAGGTTACTAGTTAAGACACCTTTCACACTGTGCCGCCACCGGCGTCAGCGGTAAAGCGGCACTATTTTTAGCGCCGCTTTACCGTCGTTTTAGCGGCCGAAAAGGGGTTAAATCTGCCGCAAAACGCCGCTGGAGCAGTGTTTTGCCGGCAGTATAGCAGCGCTGTCCCATTGATTTCAATGGGGAGCAGCGGTGGAGGAGCGGTGAGTTCACCGCTCCTTCAAGGCTCCAAAGAAGCTGCTGGCAGGACTTTTTCTGACGCCCTGCCAGCGCACCGCACTGGAGTGAATGGAGCAGCTGTTTTAGGGCGGTTTGCAGGCGCTATTTTTAACGCTATAGCGCCTGCAAAACGCTCCAGTGTGAAAGGGGTCTTAGAGATGCACAGGAGGTCTGGTGCTAGAATCACTGTCACTTTGACAGTCACGACAATACCTCACATGTGGTGCGATCACCTTTAACATATGCGTGCGGAAGTAACGTATGCGTTCGCATTTGCGCGTTAAGCAGAAGGGGGGGGGCACTACATTTTTTTAATTATTAATTATTTTATAAAAAACATTTTTTTACACTTTTTTTTTATTAACTTTTTTGCTATCACAAGGGATGAACAACATCCCTTATGACAGCATGGGCCATGACAGCCAGGTAGTCTTTATGGAGAGCCTGGGAAAGGCGGTGGTGGCGGGTGAGACCCCTTTTGCCACCCACAGAAGCCACTCTAATCACTTCTGCTGGATACAGACGCGCCGGCTTAACATTTTTATACCGGGATGATGCTTCCAGGTGCAGCCAGGCATCATCCCGGTAAAACCACTGAAATCCGAAGACGTTCTTGGATGTCCTCCCGGTGGGAAATGGGTTAAAGTGGAACTTCACTCTCCCAATCAACATTTAATATTTTTAATCCCCATGCTGCTAGCATTAGTAAATAGATAGAAAAGTATATCATATCATATTTACTTGTTTTAAACTTTTTTTCCCACATTTCTTCAAGTGTAAGTAAACCCTCCTATCGTTTTCAGCCAAAGATGGTTTAAAAGTTTGGTTGAGAACACAACCAATGGGAGTGTTACATTTCCGGCACGTGTCGGAAATGAAACTGTTTTATGGATGGGTTTACTTGCGCTTTCAGTTACTTCCTGGTTTCTTACCTAGGCAAATTATGTCATACATCCCAGGAGTCTTCAGGGGAGGAGGAGGGGTTTCCTCAGCTAAGTACACCCTCCTGCATGCATGCCTGAGCTAAGAGCAGATGGATTCCAAGAAGCAAATTCTACATTAACAATTTGCCCTTACTCAAGATGGCCACAGCCAGAAATGCTAGGTGTGGTCACAGCCAGATTCTGGTGTGGCAAAAAAAAAAAAGGGTCTTGCACGATTTTGGTGCATGTGCGTTGCGATTTGAACCATACAAAATTAATGGTTTAAATCACACTGCTGCACTGTTGGCCCACCCTTTGCAGCTATAACAGTTTCAATTCTTCTGGGAAGGCTGTCCACAAGGTTTAGGAGTGTGTCTATGGGAATGTTTGACCATTCTTCCAGAGGCACATTTGTGAGGTCAGGTACTGATGTGGATGGGAAGGCCTGGCTCACAGTCTCCGCTCTAATTCATCCCAAAGGTGTTCTATCGGGTTGAGGCCAGGACAATCAAGTTCCTCCACCCCAAACTCGCTCATCCATGTCTTTATAGACCTTGCTTTGTGCACTGGTCCAAATCATTTGGTGGAGGGGGATTATGGTGCTGGGTTGTTTTTCAGGGGTTGGGCTTGGCCTCTTAACTCTTAAGGCGTCAGCATACCAAGACATTTTGGACAATTTCATGCTCCTAACTTTGTGGGAACAGTTTGGGGATGGCCCCTCCCTGTTCCAACATGACTGCGCACCACTGCACAAAGCAAGGTCCATAAAGACATGGATGAGCAAGTTTGGGGTGGAGGAATTAGAGCGGAGACTGCGAGCTAGGCCTTCTCGTCCAACATCAGTGCCTGACCTCACAAATGCTCTTCTGGAAGAATGGTCAAACATTCCCATAGACACACTCCTAAACCTTGTGGACAGCCTTCCCAGAAGAATTGAAGCTGTTATAGCTGCAAAGGGAGGGCCAACTCAATATTGAACCCTACGGACTAAAGCTGGATATACACCATACAATTTTCTTTAGATTTTTTTCCTTTTAGATTTACCAAAAACATATAATATGAGGTCAAACCCTAATATTTTCAATTTGTACGCAATCAGGCAGGCCCTTGCACTACAGGGTTTTGGTAAATCTAAGGGAAATCTGACAACAAAAGTTGTATTGTGTGTAAAGGTCTTAAGTGATACTAAAGAATCGTTATTTTTTTTTTTTAAACAACAAACATGTCATACTTACCTCCAGTGTGCAGCTTGTTTTGAACAGAGTGGCCCCAAACATCCATTTCTGGGGTCCCTCGGCGGCTCTTTCCCGCATTAGATACCCCCCTTAGAGAAGCGCTCTCCCGAGGGGGTTACCTTGCGGGCACGCTCCCGTGTGCAGCATTCGGTGTCCATAGAGGCCGAATGCAGGACTCGGCCCCGCCCCCACGTCATTGGATTTGATTGACAGCAGCGGGAGCCAATTGCTGCGCTGCTATCAATCTATCTAATCAAGAGCCAGGAACCCGTGGAGAGAAGGATGGTGGGGACGGGCCGACGGTAATACGGGGCTCAGGTAAGTAAAACGGGGGGGGCTAAGGGGCCAGTGACTGCCAGGTGTTTTTTCACCTAAATGCAAAGGATGCATTAAGGTGAAAAAACACGAGTCTTTACAACCCCTTTAAGACTGGGATGCCATTAAAGTTCATGTGTGAATGAATGACTTGTATAGCGCTACCTATGCGAACTGAATCGCTTCAGGGCGCTTTTTTTTGCCGTCGGTGTCCATCTACGGCAGTGGTTCTCAACCTGGGGGTCGGGACCCCCTCGGGGGTCAAATGATGATTTGCCAGGGGTCACCAAATCCTGGGCTGTTCCTGAAGCCGGCACTGCTCTCCCAGCCTTTTTGCAGCCGCCCAGCAGGGCTGTCCGTGGAGCCTGTGGCACAGTGAAGCTGGAGAAGCAGTGAGTAACACTACCTGTGATTGTAGTTGCCATTAAAAGTCCCCACTACAGTTCTCAGATCAGCAGATGACCTTGATTAAGAGCACCTAAGTTGGCTCAGCACTGCCACTCATCCCAACTCCCACGGGCACTGCCACTCATCCCATTCTCCCCACCCCCCACCAAGGAGTAAGAGAAGGAATGAAAATAGAGAATACATGGAAGGGAGAAGAAAAGAGAGGGAAAAACAAATAAAAAGGGAGAGAAAGAATAAGAGCAAGAACAAGAAAGACGGATAGAGAGGGATGGGGAAAAAACCCAAGAAATTAGGATAGAGAGAGATAAAGGGAAACGCAAGGAGAACAAAGAGAAAGAGTGGTACATCCTAATATGTACCATAAGGGGTTTTAATACAGTACGAGTGGAAGGGACTCAGGGAGCGCTAAATGTCCGTGGGTTAGGGGCACAAATTACTTGTCATGCCTTGAGTGCTGACAACCCATGCCACGAAAATAATTTTACTGTTAGGGGTCCATACAACCTGTGAAATTTTATCAAGGGGTCACGACACTAGAAAGGTTGAGAACCACTGATCTACGGTATAGCGCGGTCCTTTGCCCCATGGGGTCACGACACGCTTACAAACACATATACATATTTGGCCAATTTTTTGCGACAGGATCTAATTAATCTACCAGCATGTCTTTGGAGTGTGGGAGAAAATCGGAGTACCCGGGGGAAACCCACGCAGGCACAGGGAGAACATGAAAACTCCAGGCAGATGGTGTCGTGGTCGGGATTTGAACCAGCAACCCTATTGCTGCTAGGTGAATGTGCTAACCACTACACCACTGTGCTGCCCTGTGTGTAAAGGTGGGTGTCCCAATACTTTTGACAATATAGTGTATGTAATGACAAACTTACACATAGGAACAGTTCTTTTTCTTCAACACATTAATGCGATCATTCATATCTGATTTCCCTTTTTTAAATAAATGCCATTGTAAAAAAATAATAATAATAAATATAAATGCCAATATAAAAAATAAAAAAAATATAAAATGCCAAGCAGAGACTTGTGCATTCAAATGTAAACTCCAGACGATAAATCGGACTTCTCTGGCTGTAACCACAAGCTGATTTGCTGTAGTAGGTGCAAAATGAAAAGCAAGACAAAAAAAAAAAAAAAAAAAACACACCATTTTTTACAAAGCAATAGTGCAGGGATGAGGCCGTCTATCTATCTGTGAAGGGACATAAACAGATGTGAAAGTGAATATAAATAAGCTTGGCTGCAAAGTAAATATAAACTATATAGCCATAGAAAGCGCAGAGGTAATGTCTCTCCATGTAGAAATACGTCCAGGAGTGTCTTCCTGTAATAAGATAGAAAAATAATCCTTGGAAGAGTAACCTTAATCAAAATATCATGCATACAAATAAAAATCGAAAAACCTCATATAAAAACAGCATATGACTGCCGGTGAAAGCGGCGAGGTAATATTCCTGACTGCAGGTAACTATTAATAATGATGTAAATGTAGAAATATTAAAGCTGCTGGAGGGGTCCAATTCAGCGGAGATTCACACACTACATGGGGGATCACTGCTGCTACGTGACCGCAATGTAATGCGACACAGCGAGCAACGCTCCGCCGGAGACAGACGCAGCTTTTCACAGGTTTTTTTTTTTTTTTTATCACGCAATACATCTTGTAAAAAATATTATCTTGGTTTATAAGTGATTGAGTGATTTCCCAGGTGCTCAAAGCTGAATTCCAGGCAGATAGTAAAATACATTTTTTTTTTCTAATTCATAACAAAATATATTATAAAATGTATTTTAACCGCTTCAGCCCCGGAAGATTTGGCTGCTGAATGACCAGGCCATTTTTTGCGATTCGGCACTGCGTCGCTTTAACTGACAATTGCGCGGTCGTGCGGCGATGCACCCAAACAAAATTGACGTCCTTTTTTTCCCACAAATAGAGCTTCCTTTTGGTGGTATTTGATCACCTCTGCGGTTTTTATTTTTTGCGCTATAAACAAAAAAAGAGCGACAATTTTGAAAAAAAAACACAATATTTTGTACTTTTGTATATAATATAATATATAATACTATAATAAATATCCCCATTTTTTTTTTTTTTTAAAAAAAGCAAATTTTTTCTCAGTTTAGGCCGATATGTATTCTTCTAAATATTTTTAGTAATAAAAATCTCAATAAGCGTATACTGATTGGTTTGTGTAAAAGTTATAGCGTCTACAAAACAGGGGATAGATTTATAGCATTTTTATTATATTTTTTTTTTTTACTAGTAATGGCGGTGATCTGCGATATTATGGCAGACACGTCGGACACTTGTGACACATTTTTGGGACCATTGACAATTATACAGCGATCAGTGCTATACAAATGCACTGATTACTGTAAAAATGTCACTGGCAGGAAAGGGGTTCATACTAGGGGGCGATCAAGGAGTTAACTGTGTTCCCTCTCTGTGTTCTAACTGAAGGGGGGATGGGACTGTCTAGGTGAGATGACAGATCGCTGTTCATACTTTGTATGAACACACGATCAGTCTCTTCTCCCCTCAGAGAACTGGGATCTGTGTGTTTACACACAGAGATCCCGGGTCTCGCTGTGTCACGAGTGATCGCTGTAGCCCGGCGGTCATCGCGCCCGCCGGGCACTCGCAATGGCGAGCAGCGGGCGCGCGCCCCTAGTGGCCACAGGGCGAAGTGACGTAACATAACGTCGTTTCGCCCAGCCGTACCATTCTGCCGCAGTGAAAAACTGCGGCGGCTGGTCGGCAAGTGGTTAAGTGCAGCTGGTGTAAATACATGAATTCTCTTGTAAACCCAGATACAGCAGTAAATTCAGACTAGAACAAGGGAAGCGGCGGGGGGGGGGGGGAGGGGTGTGCTACCTTCAAAAGTATCGGCAAAGATCATGCTGACAGGAGGAAAGAACAGTAAGATGGCCTTATCTGTCATTTGCTGCACCGTTACTGCCCAATCACAGACTTGGGTCGTTTCGTCAGATTAGGCGACCCGTCAGAATTTGTAACGAAAGTGACGTTCCGTCGCCGCCATCTTGCTACTCCCCGCACTCGCCCACAGTAAGGATACACTGAGAAGGGGGAAAGCGGACATCTTGTTACACCCACCAGAGTTTTGCATTCCACACTTATTTTTAACAGTAAACTCAGCTTATATAGTGAAATTCAGTATTTAGAAATCCCTCAGACTGTTTTGATGTTGATTTTTCAAAGCAGCGGTGTTCTGTCAGATTAGAAAACCTGTGAGATCGGCAGGCTTGCCGCTGCTTTTAAAATTCAACATCTAAACAGTCAGATGGATTTTTAAATCCGTAAGCAGCCATTTTTAAATTTTATTAAAAGTTATGCTATGTGAATGGGAGCATGTAAAAAAATAGAAATATATTTTAATCTTTTTTTACAAGTATCTACAGGTCGGTAGTCTCCTGCTCTGATGGGGTTATATCTACAGTTAAAGGTGTAATTATGCAAGGTAAAGGTATTTCTAGTCAAGTTCTCAATGGCACCAGATACTGTATCTCTTTTACCTTATGTATACTGTATGTGTTATATGAAGCCCTTCTTTAGTCATTTCCACATAGACCTCTATATCCATTATCCATTTCAGGCTCGTGTGAAGGACCCTTTGACACTGTATTTGATTGGGTGAGGAAGGAGAGGAACCAGTTCGGAGAGATGGTAGTCCGATACAACACGTACTTCTTCCGGAATAGCTGGTACTGGATGTACGAGAACAGAAATAACAGAACACGGTATGGAGATCCCCTGGCGGTTTCCAATGGTTGGCAAGGAATACCCACGCAGAATATTGACGCCTTTGTACACGTCTGGACCTGGACCAGGGATGACTGTTACTTCTTCAAAGGTATGGCAGACATTTTTTTTTTTTCTCGTTTAATCTGTTTATTGATTTCCATAAGCAGATACAAATTGACATTTTGAACTTGAACCTGTTATGGACCACCCCACGTAGATATACTGTGGCAGGGCGGCCCTCCTGCGTGAAATCACGTACCTGTATATGATCCCATACACTGGGTCTGGGGCGCGTGCGCTGCCGGCGACCCGCTCCCGCTGTGATTGGACACAGTTGGAGCCAGTCAGCAGGTCCAGTGGACGCGATATCCACCGGGACACGCCGATCGTTCTCAGGAGAGGCAGAACGGCGGTCTGCCTATGTAAACAAGGCAGACTACCGTTCTGTGAGAGGGGAAGATGGAGATCTTATGTAATTGCTAAGCAGGAACACGGATCTCTGCCTTCCCCCAGTTAAAGTGTCTCCCACACAGTTAGAAAGCACTCGCTAGGAGCACATTTAACCCTTTGATTGCCCCTGATGTTAACCCTTTCTCTGCCAGTGTCATTAGTACAGTGACGGTGCATTATTTTTTTAGCACTGATCACTGTATTAGTGTCACTGGTCCCCAAAAAGTGTCGCTTATGCCGCATACACACGAGTGGAGTTTACGGCAGACTTTGTCCTGCGGACTTTGACAGACTTTACAACGGACTTTCCGAATGAACGGACTTGCCTACACACGATCGAATTGTCCGATGGACTCTGGTCCGCCAAACCAAGTATGCCGTAAAGTCTGGTCGTGTGCTGCAATCCTGCTAAAAATCGCAAATTATTAGTACAAAAAAAAATCAATACATAAAAATTCAATAAATATATCCCATAGTTTATAGACGCTATACCTTTTGCACAAATCAATCATTATATATTATATATATATATTATATATTATATCAATCATCGTTTATTTTACCAAAAATATGTAGCAGAATACACATTGGCCTAAATTGATGAAGAAATTAATATTAATAAACAATTTTTTTACATTTTTTTTATTGGATATTTTTTTATGGCATTAAAGCAGAAGTCCCGCAAAATTTTTTTTTTTTAAAAGTCAGCAGCTACAAATAATGCAGCTGCTGACTTTTAATATAAGGACACTTACCTGTCCAGGGTGCCCGCGATGTCGGCTCCCGAGGCCGAACCATCCCTCGGTCCTCGGATGCTGCCGCCGCCATCTTCGTTAAGGGAATCAGGAAATGAAGCCCTGCGGCTTCACTTCCCGGTTCCCTACTGCCCATGCGCGAGTCGCTCTGAGCAATCCGAATGGTCCCTGCTGTCTCTGGGACCCGTGTGTGTCCCAGCAGACAGCGCGGGAGGACGGGAAGAGGCATAGACTCCCGTGGGAGTCTATGCCCAGAAGTGGGTGCAAATACCTGTCTTAGACAGGTATCTGCACCCTCCTCCTCCCTGAAAGGTGCCAAATGTGACACCGGAGGGGGGGGAGGATTCTGAAAAGCGGAGGTTCAATTTTTGTGTGAACCTCCGCTTTAAATAAAAAATATTGTTTTTTAAAAAAAATTTGAGGTGATCAAATACCACCAAAAGAAAGCTCTAGTTGTGGGAAAAAAAGAAAGTCAATTTAATTTGGGTACAGCATCACACGATCGCACAATTGTCAGTTAAAGTACTGCAGTGCCATATCGCAAAAAATGGCCTGGTAAACCTTCGGGGGCTGAAGTGGTTTTTAAATGGCAAGTGAGATAAGCAGAGTACCATTACCTTAGGATAACAGGTCTATAAAAAAGGGTACAAAGAATCAATATTAGAGAAATGAGACAAGTTAGGTTTTTTTAAAATAATGAAGAAGTTGATCCAAATGGTAGGTTCAGGTAGGTGGTAGACAGGATCTGAATACAAGAAGAAGGGAATAGGTATTGGAGGGAAAGAAAGGGAGGTGGAGCTGAAAAAAAAAAAAAGCCATAATGATAGGTGCAGAATGGTGGAGGATAAATGGTGGACAGACTGGTGGGCTACCCTCTCAAAGAGTCTGAAGGTATTTGGTCAAATCCCACAGGAAGAGAGCAAGCTATCTAGAGCTACCAGACAGTCTGGAACTTCTCTAATTTATCATTGAGTTTTGTTTCTATTTTTTCATGCAGGAGAACTGCATCAATCCTAGACTTGGTTTTGCTTAGAGAGAGATTGGGCTTTTTCCAGGTCTTAGCAATCATCTGTTTAGCTGGCTTAAAAGTGTACTTGACTATGCCTGGGGGCTTGAGATTCAAAAGGGCATATTGGTCTGAAAAAAGGGACTGTCATATCTGAAAGTTCAGAGATCATCTGGAAAAACGGCATTCTAAAAGTGGTGTACTACAGGACAAGACTGGACTTTTTTTTTTATCAGGCTACATAATATAGGAATAGCTGCAATTACATGCCCTTTATTAGTACAGGGTGGTGTTACTTATGGTCTGTGCCAAAGGGCTTCTGTTTGCTTCTTTTCTGGCGATACAGGTCTATAGGAATAGAACAACACCAAAATGCTGGAATTTCATCCCCTGGGGTAAACATCCAGTGTACATGAGAATTATGTCAATGAAAATAACAACGAACCAATTTTCTTACGGTCTGGGCTAGACCTCGTTTTATTTTTTATTTGTGAAGCCAGTCAGTAAGCTCTGATGGCCCTATTGGCCTCTCGGACAGTTTGGGTGTCTACTTGTTTATTTGCATGGTTATATGCCTGCTAATTCACCCATTATGGATTTGCTGATGCTGACACCATACTATTACTGTATATTGGTCAGGGCTCTGGCCTTTGTGGTTTCTTTTTCAAAAACTTTGTATCTATACTTTCTTTAATAATAAAAAGATTGAAAGTAAAATTGAAGCTTTCCAGGCATGCAGCAAGTTTGTTTTCCCATCCAGATTACAAATCCAAAAACTCAAGTGCAACACATGCATCCCTGTTGTAAAATGCACTTGTGTGTTCCACCACTGGGCTCATCCAGAGGAACCTAGAAGTCTGCTCACCGAGCTCCCACACCTAACAAGCAATAGCAGCGGACACCCACATGGAGTTTCACATCCCAGACCCGTACTCATGACCTGGGATGCAGAAAAGTGATGGTGTTGGCCAGCAGCACATCACATGAGCCACTGATTTAAAGTGGAAGTAACCCCTGCAATTTTTTTCAGCCAAGGAAGCTGCCATCTTGGCCTCTGTTTGATCTTCAACTGCCATGATGCTGGACATGTGATCAGTTATGACACCAGCCATTGGATGGTTTGACAGTTTGGTTGAGAGCACAACCAATGTGACCCTTACATTCCAGCACTTGCCAGAAATGTAACTTTTTTCTGTTTCAATTTGTTTATTAAATTTTTGGATAAACAAGAGAATCATAAACAAGCTTGTTGAAAGCCTGCGCAGGGGCTAGAAATGTGTTAAAATTACCAATGATCAATATTGTTTCACAATTATCCTGACATAGTTTAAATAGGGGATGGTATAAAAAAAATGAATACTCTATAAAATGCCATATCCCCAAAATCGTCACCGAAGGGGGGGCTCTTCTCCAGCAACTCCCCTCCATATGAGGCAACGGCAGGAACCAGGATAATGAGAAACCAGAAAGAAAGCGAGAAGAGTGAAAAGGCAGAGAGGGTCATAGATAGGAGAGGGGGGAAAGGGAAAAGGAGAATTCAGACTCAGGAGCCCCACAGAAGGGAATCAGACAAGGCCCAAACAGGACGCTTGGAGTGTGGGGAACTCATAAGAGATCCATGGTTCCCAAATTTTGAGAAATTTGGTGTGTCATTCACAATTCTGGACATTAGTTCCTGAAGCACCATAGCAGTCATACGTGTCCTTACCTCTTCTGCTGTGGCGCGAATAAACCAGGTATTGGACAATATAATAGGGCTAACTTAGCATCCCTACGGACTGTTAGATGGAAAAGGGTCTGCAGTAAGCCAACAACTCTGGACCAGAACCACACCAGTCTTGGGCAGGACCACCAGGTATGTATGACATCCCCCTGCTGTCCATAGTTGCGGAAACATCTATCAGTACTTCCCGGGAAAACATGAGCTGTGTGGGTCGGGACCCAGTACCATCGGAATAGGACCTTATATGCTGCTTCCAGGGTGTTTGTGTTAAATGAGCATTTGGCCACCATTTTCCAGGCCTTATCTCCAGTCTTACAGGTCTATGGGGGACTGGAGGTCCCTTTCCCATTGGGCCATATAAGAGAGGGGTGCTAATGACGAACGTCCATTCAAAGATGCATAGATAGCCGAAATGAGGCCGGGGGACCCAGGGACATGCTGACATGCATGTTCAAAAAAGGTCTTTTGAAATGGGTAAGTGGACGTGCGGCGTAAGGCAGTAATCCAGAAATTTTATTTTTTTAAACAGTTAAAACTATGGGTTTACTTCTGCTTTAAGAGGTTTGAACAGTCCAAGTAGATTCCAATACAGCTCCAAGGCTGAGGACTCCATTTGTTAAATGGGGACACATCCAGGGACAGCCTATTAAAATTGGGAAATGCTCCGAGAAATTGGTGACGTCTGGTCAGCCTACTTTGAAGAGACCCTTTCACCACATCTGGCATGATCTGATAATCACTAGTAAGTGTGGAACCTGCACACATTTAAATACAGTGTCCCTACCTGCTGTAGCAATTCATGTAGCCTAAGCAGACTTATCAGTGCTGCTCAACTTTCAGAAAATCAACATTTCAAACAATGTCAGAGCCTCAGAATTCTGTGCCACCCACAGCAGCTTCATTCTTGCTTTCCCGATCTGTATACTTGCTTTGAGTCAGTGACTCAGCATTGCAACCATAAACAGCCAAGCAGCTAGCATTTCTGAGAGAAGACCAGAAATGGCAGCCTCGGTATTTCTCTTAGGAAAGGTTTACTGTAAGGGGTTAAATTACACCATGTCTTTAATGTACTGGAAATACGATATATTTGTGTCTCTGTAAGCATCATCCCTTGCTGTTTTATATAACATGGTTTGTATCTTGCAACCGCAGGTCATCTGACCAATGTTACGTATTATGAGTGTTATTATGTGAATTGATGGTGGAGTCCCCAGAAGCTCTTTGATATCTATTATGAAACGCATTGTATGAGAATTGGGAGTCAGTGTTGGCTGCTCTGGAGAACGGTATCCAATTATCTTCTTTCATGTGTTAATAGGAACTCAGTACTGGCGATACGATGGTGAAAATGATAAAGCCTACGCTGTGGATGCTCAGGGAAGGACCTACCCCAGACTCATCTCCGAGGGCTTTCCTGGAATTCCCAGTCCCATCAATGCTGCATATTTTGATAGAAGAACTCAACATATATTGTTTTTTAAGGACTTCCAGGTGAGAGTCGACTTCCATAATTATCTCATATTGTCAGTTGTTTGTTGGCCAACATGATGTGCCTTTCACCATGTGGGGTTTTCCATCTGTTTATCAGCAGAGTTGGGGTAAAAATCACAGTAAGTGCTGAGATACACAGACCAATTCTTCCCTGCCTGAGATTGCTTGTGTGTGCCATCATTAAAACAACTGTCTCAGAGATGATCATTAGACTTTTCTTTTTTTACAACATCCTATATATACAGTGCCTTGAAAAAGTATTCATACCCCTTTAAAAATTTCCCACATTTTGTCATGTTACAACCAAAAATGTAAATGTATTTTATTGGAATTTTATGTGATAGAACAACACAAAGTGGCACATAATTGTGAAGTGTAAGGAAAATGATAAATGGTTTTCAACATTTTTTTACAAATAAATATCTGAAAAGCGTGGCGTGCATTTGTATTCAGCCCCCTTTACTCTGATACCCCTAACTAAAATCCAGTTAAACTAATTGCCTTCAGAAGTCACCTAATTAGTAAATAGAGTCCACCTGTGTGTAATTTAATCTCAGTATAAATACAGCTGTTCTGTGAAGCCCTCAGAGGTTTATTAGAGAACCGTGGTGAACAAACAGCATCATGAAGGCCAAAGAACACACAAAACAGGTCAGGGATAAAGTTGTGGAGAAGTTTAAAGCAGGATTAGGTTATAAAAAAATACCTCAAGCTTTGAACATCTCACAGAGCACTGTTCAATCCATCATCCCAAAATGGAAAGAGTATGGCTCAACTACAAACCTACCAAGACATGGCTGTCCACCTAAACTGACAGGCCGGGCAAGGAGAGCATTCATCAGAGAAGCAGCCAAGAGGCTCATGGTAACTCTGGAGGAGCTGCAGAGGTCCACAGCTCAGGTGGGAGAATCTGTCCACAGGACAACTATTAGTCGTGCGCTCAACAAATCTGGCCTTTATGGAAGAGTGGCAAGAAGAAAGCCATTGTTGAAAGAAAGTGATAAGAAGTCCCATTTGCAGTTTGCGAGAACCCATGTGGGGGAGACAGCAAACATGTGGAAGAAGGTGCTCTGGTTAGATGAGACCACATTTTAACTTTTTGGCCTAAAAGCAAAACGCTATGTGTGGCAGAAAACGAACACTGCACATCACCTTGAACACACCATCCCAACCATGAAACATGGTGGTGGCAGCATCATGTTGTGATGCTTTTCTTCAGCAGGGACAGGGAAGCTGGTCAGAGTTGATGGGAAGATGAATGGAGCCAAATACAGGGCAATCTTAGAAGGAAACCTGTTATGACCCGTACTCACAATCGGAAATGCCACCAGCAAAAGACTTTTTGGTCAGAAAATGCGACCGTGTGTATGCTCCATCGGACTTTTGCTGGCGGAATTCCAGCCAGCAAAAGACTGAGAGCAGGTTCTCTATTTTTCGGTCGGAAAAAGTTCCTATCCGAAAATGCGATCATCTGTATGCAATTCCGACGCGCAAAAAAACATGCATGCTCGGAAACAATTTGACGCATGCTCGGAAGCATTGAACTTCATTTTCTCGGCTCGTCACAGTGTTGTATGGAACCGGTCGAAAGTTCAGAGAACTTTTTTGTGACTGTGTGTATGCAAGCCAAGCTTGAGCGGAATTCCGTTGGAAAAACCATCCAGGATATTTCAGGCGGAAATTCCACTCGTGTGTACGGGGCATTAGAGTCTGCAGAAGACTTGAGACTGGGGCGGAGGTTCACCTTCCAGCAGGACAACGACCCTAAAAATACAACCAGAGCTACAATGGAATGGTTTAGATCAAAGCATATTCATGTGTTAGAATGGCCCAAAGTCCAGACCTAAATCCAATTGAAAATCTGTGGCAGGACTTGAAAGAATTGCTGTTCACAGACGCTTTCCATCCAATTTGACAGAGCTTGAGCTATTTTGCAAAGAAGAATGAGCAAAAATGTGACTCACTAGATGTGCAAAGCTGGTAGAGACATCCCCAAAAAGACTTGCAGCTGTAATTGCAGAGAAAGGTGGTTCTACTAAGTATTGACTCAGGGGGGCTGAATACAAATGCACGCCACACTTTTCAGATATTTATTTGTAGAAAATTTTGAAAACCATTTATCTTCTTCCTTCTGCTTCACAATTATGTGCCACTTTTGTGTTGGTCTATCAAATAAAATCCCAATAAAATACATTTAGGTTTTAAGTTGCAACATGACAAAATGTGGAAAATTTCAAGGGGTGTGAACACTTTTTCAAGGCACTACAAGACCATTGTGTCCACTTCCATATATGCAAGAGACAGAATGAAAGATCAAGTTTTCAGCACGGAGGAGTCCTACAAATGTCAGTTCCTCATCTGAACTCCTGTACAGTAGTCTTTGGCTGTCGCAGGGGTGCTGCATGGATGAAAACATTTGAAATATCTGTTATATAACATTGAACCTCTTTCCACAAAGTCACGTCCCATTTATGGATGTGGGTTCAGAAAACTGCCCCATCACAACACACATTGGGGTCATGTAACTGAATAACTTTTGCCCCTAAGAGGAAGGAACAATGTTGTCTCGTCCAGGTGCACCATTGTAGCTAGAGTTTTGCACTCTATTACCTATTTCTAGAAAATGCAAAATATAGAGCAAAAAAGCAACCCACCCTCCATAGCCTCCTAATGTAATTTAACGCAGACATTCCACCAAGATGCTGGCTGTGTCTGTGTATTGAGTCCTCATAGACATGAATGAAGTGGTACTAGAGACAGAAGACAGAGGTGTGTAAATGCTGGAGGAGGCTGCCTCTTTCATAGAGAGGTAAGTAAAAATAAAAATGTAAGCAATAATCATTGTTCACCCCTCACCCAGCTAATAAGCGATCAAACATCTATTGTGCATGTGCCCACTCCAGTGCATTCAGTGCAAAAACTTCTGAACCTTTCCTATTGGATTTTAGGAGCTGAGTTTTGAAATAGGCCTGCTCAGCCATGGCACACATTTTTTAATTCTGACACCTGTATGACTATTGGAGGCATAAGTGTGACAAAAGCGGATGTCAGACCCCTGCCCTTCTCACTAACTCATGACAAAGGACTGGCCAATCTCACACTGTACTGTCACTTGCGTAACAATGCCGCTCTCAGCTGAGCCCTGCACAAAGATTTTCTAGCTCGAGGGACCACAATCTAGGTGCCAGCAGCCTGAGAGTGATTGTCACTGGCTTAAGTTAAAGGGTTAATTGCTTAATTAACTGCCACCACAACTTTTACCGAAGAGTTGGAACTTCCACAAGGTTAGCAATAACAATTATTAAAAATAAACATACACACACTGTCACCACAGACAGGTATATTCAGAAGTTTATACTACAATAGCACTCTTCAAGAGACAGGGATTCTTTTAGTTTGCATTAAAAGCTTCAGAGACAATTTTAACACTTTTCAAAATATGGTTTAATAATGAAAAGATCAAAGTGGTGTAAATAAAATATTTACAGAATATAGGCTTTACAAAGAAATAAAAAGGCAATAGAAAAAAAGAGTAATTAAAAAGGAGTTGAAAACAAAGGATATTTAACATCGTCCTGGTTTTAGCAGAGTCCAGCGAATAAGCAAAAACGGTACAGTGGCTCTCACAGGTCCTGTTAGGTGTTCCTTAGTTGATGGTAAAACGAGAGCTGTCAAACGGTCCTGGCATTCTCTTCTTCGCTGGTATCAAAAGGGTGTTGATAGAGGCTATCTGACCAATTAAGAGTCTGATGAGTGGTTTCTGGGATGTCCTTATGTTTATGGCTATGTCCCAAAACAGTTTTCTATAGGTACTCATATCTTACATGCAGATTATTATACAGCCTGAAATTAGCTTCGAAATGAATATAAACGTGACAGGTTTTGGATGTTTAGTTCGCCTAGGGGAGGAATTGGGTCTGTTCTGCTCCTGGTACTCCTAGGTTAACAAATTATACAAATTAACTGAGGGAGGTAAACATCCTGGATGCAGTGGTGTATTTTGGTTTTGTGCTGCCCTAGGCAAGACTAAAATCAGATGCCCCCACATCTAAATTTGTCCCACCACAGCCACGATGTACCGTTCTTGTCTCAGGGTCTGATGAGGAAGCTGCAGCCGTTCATCATCAGACCCCGAGACATGATTTGTACAAGTACCGCATATGTGGTCAATGGGGCAGAGGATGGGGTCAGCAGGGCAAGGAATAAGGTTGCACTGATAGGCGGCACTGATTGGCAGCACTGATGGGCACTGATAGGCAGCATTGATGGGCACTGTTGAGGCTGCACTTATAATCAGGACACTGATGATCAGTGCCCTGATTATAAGTGTAGATATCCCCTTAAACCAGGGATCCTCAAACTACGGCCCTCCAGCTGTTGCAGAACTACACATCCCATGAGCCATTGTAAACTCTGACATTCACAGACATGACTAGGCATGATGGGAATTGTAGTTCCTGAACACCTGGAGGGCTGCAGTTTGAAGACCCCTGCCTTAAACACTGGCCGGGCCGGTTACCTGCTCTTTCCTCCTCTCCTCATGCTGTGACATCATGAGGAAAGGAATGCCGATAACTGGCAAATGAAAAGAGGGGGAGAGAGAAAAAGGTCACTGTGCTTATGCCCTGCACATGAGAACATGGCTGAGATGAGCTGAGACATAAACAAAATGGATGTCACACACAGCTTTTCATGGGTCTAATGCACACAACCTTTGCAATAAGGAGTCCCTAAAATGCAACTGTACATCAAGAAAAGGTTGTTATTATTATTTAAATAATATGATATGCCTTAAATTTTCATCTACATTCAATAACAACCTAAGGAGTAGATAACATCAGGTAACATCACCAACATCAGGCTGGTACTGACAACCAAGGACTTAAAATCTTCAAATCCCAGTCCCCAAAAACCAGCAACATTTGGCTGCTATGGGGTCACTATCTTAAAGGTGATATTTAGATTGCCGGACTACTATAGGAGTTTATATTGAGCAGAAATCTTACTTATTTTTGAACTCATTCACAGGTGTACGCCTTTGACATCGTCAGGAACCGCATTGCTCCAAATTTCCCTAAGAGAATTGTTGACTTCTTCCCAGCAGTTATAAAGAATAACCACCCAATGGGTCACCTGGATGCTGCATATTATTCATACACCCACAACACTCTCTTCCTGTTTAAAGGGAAGGACTTCTGGAAAGTGCTCAGCGATAAAGACAGGAGATCAAATCCCTCCCTGCCCCAGAATGGAGTGCTGCCACGCCGAGCCATAGCTGAGCAATGGTTTGATATATGTAATGTGCACACGACACTTCTGAGGCTATAACCATGGAATATTAAACTGTGCATTGCTTGCAAACAATGACAAGTGGGGATTTACACTCCACGCATTCTACTACAGGAAAATTGAGAATAATTTATACTCTGGACATCATCCTGCAGCTGCTGAGGAACTTCCGGCCTAAATTGCCAACAAGAAGAGCACTTACAGTTGCTAAGAGAGTGATGGTTACTTCAGAGAAAAAGTACACAGAAATCTACAAATCCTGCTGTGGCTGGCATGGGCAGTTTGGTCCACTGATGGTTCTTCATTATTGCAAGAATTCAGACAGAGCTCCCTCAAAGCCCTGTTGCTCAGCTGAACTCCTCAAGTCCCATTAATTACTAAAATGCTCAGCTGATTTTTATATTCTTCTACTGAATGATTTAACTACTTATTGGCTATCGCCTCATTAGCAGCACATTGACTGGATACAAGAACAGCTCAACTACTGCTTAGTAGCTATTTAGAACAACTGTATTTATTCCACATATAGGTCTGTAAAGAAAGCTGACAAGTATGTGCTGTTGGAGGACGCTGAGAGCCAAAGTTGAGCACCAAGTTACTAAAGACTGCAAAGCACAGAGAATACTGCATCATTTGTAATGTTTCTACATTTTTCATGCTGTTTATGAACTTACTTCTTAAACAGTGGCGGCTGGTGCTCAAAATTTTTGGGGGGGCGCAAACAAACTGAAAAATTCTGAAAAAAAAACATCAATCGCAGCCACTGTCATCAAAATACAGCCACTGTGTCATCAAAAACGCATTTACTGTGTCATCAAAAATGCAGCCACTGTGTCATCAAAAATGCAGCCACTGTGTCATCAAAAATGCATTCACTGTGTCATCAAAAATGCATTCACTGTGTCATCAAAAACGCATTCACTGTATCATAAAAAATGCAGCCACTGTGTCATCAAAAACGCATCCACTGTGTCATCAAAAATGCATTCACTGTGTCATCAAAAATGCATTCACTGTGTCATCAAAAACGCATTCACTGTGTCATCAAAAACGCATTCACTGTGTCATCAAAAACACATTCACTGCATCATAAAAAACGCATCCACTGTGTCATCAAAAACACATTCACTGTATCATAAAAAATGCAGCCACTGTGTCATCAAAAATGCAGCCACTGTGTCATCAAAAATGCATCCATTGTGTCATAAAAAAATCGCATCCACTGTATCATAAAAAATGCATTCACTGTATCATAAAAAATCGCATTCACTGTATCATAAAAAAAATCGCATCCACTGTATCATAAAAAATCGCATTCACTGTATCATAAAAAATCGCATCCACTGTGTCATAAAAAATGCATCCACTGTGTCATAAAAAATGCATCCACTGTATCATAAAAAAACGCATTCACTATGTCATCAAAAACGCATCCACTGCGTCATCAAAAATGCATTCACTGTATCATAAAAAACGCATTCACTGTGTCCACTAATCCCAGAAACCATGATTGTCTCCTTAATAGCAGCCAGCATCTCTTTGAACAAGGGGGAAGGGGGGCAAGTTATCAAAGAAAGATAATGACAGTGATTTGGGGGGCTGGGAGAGGATGCTTTATGTGCTAGGGGCCACTTTGGGAGCAGAGAGGATTTGTGCTGGGGGGAGGTCTAATTTTATATTCAACCCCCCTTCTAGCACAAATCCTCTCTGCTCCCAAAGTGGCCCCTAGTACATACAGCATCCTCTCCCAGCCCCCCAAATCACTGTCATTATCTTTCTTTGATAACTTGCCCCTCATGTCCTGTGTATGTGTCCATTCTCCTCCCCCTCCCCCTCTGTCTGTGTATAGGAGGTGTCTTCAGTCCGTGTGTAGTGAGACAGGAGGGAGGGGGGGGAATGGGGAAGAGAGGGACAGATACATGCAGCTGTGCTGTGCTGGAGCTCACCCTCCTTGCCAGACAGCAACCCGTCCCTCATACTCTTCTTACCTTCCTCCTGCAGCTCCGCTCAGCCGAAGAACGGAGCTGCCGACATCACTTCCGGCTCTCGTCTGCTTCTTCACGAAAGCCGGAAGTGACCTCAAGATTTGAAAAGCAATGCTCCCGCCCATAGAATCACACTGATTCTACAAGCGGAAGCTAATCGGCGTTTTCGTTTGCGCCACAAGGCGGGTTAAAAGCCCGCAAATGAAGCGCCGCGTCTGCAATCTCGTGATTGCATTGACGTGGCGCTTCCCATAGTGCACTGGCGTCCGGCGCCACAGTGCACTTTGTTAAAGGACTTTTTTCTTTTTTTTTTTTTTTTTTTTTTTTTTGTTCTTAAAGGGGCCGTTTTAAAAAAAAATTTTTTTTTTTTTTTTTTTGAATTTTTTTTTTTTTTTTTTGACTACAGGAGGGGGGGCGGCGCCCTGGCGCCCCCTATGGACAGGCCGCCACTGTTCTTAAATTGAACAATGATCCCAGTAGTGTTTAAGTTAAGGCTCATTTGGTTAGGGGTCCAGGTCTGGAGCTATGCGGTTAAATATTTTGGTTAGCGCTCTTATAACTTGTTTGTACTCCTGCTATAGGGCATTAATGCAAATTGTTAGAAATGAAAAAGAAAAAAAAAGGTTCAGAGGTATTGTCTCATAATTTGCTGGTACACAATGAGCTCCAAATCCATTGGTCTGCTACTGCTGGTGTACTTGTTCCAGCAGAGTTTAGCAGGAATCATAAAATCTTTTCACTGTAGACCTATAATGAGTTGTGAACATAAAACTGTGGGATTGATATCTTTTTCTAAGGATTGAAATACTTACCCTTTCCTGGTAAAAAAAATGCTACTCCAGGTTCCCTCTAGTACTAGCCATACGTTTGAAGGCCCAGGCACTTTAGCCTGCATTAGCATTACTTCCAGGATAGGATAGAATAGATTAAATTAATTCTACAACTCCTTAGCTTTCCTGGCAAGACTGTTAATAAAGCTTTATGTAAAGGCCCAACTTAGATCCAATGTAGATCCTAATTCTGTTATCAGGCATACCAAGGCTTCACCAAAAATGGTTATTTTGGAATTTAAACGCACAGCTCCATGGTCATCGGTGAATACATTTTAGATGGAACTCCTACCAAAACATTTAATTTTTTAAAGTTTTGGATAGAGTGTGAAAAGTTAAGAACCTGTCGAGTCTTTGGTGACAGTTGTCAGATGAGGGGTTTCCACTGGAAACCTCCACAGTGGGGGCTCAGACATCAGACAGGTATCTATGTTTCTAACTCCTGTACCATTGACTTCTGGAAGGTTTTTAAGAAGCATTTGGCTGGAGTTCAGGTTTAAAGAGAGCTTCCAACTATAACACAGCTGGGATCATTCTGGTAATTGAAAAGCGAGTGTGTATGTATATATATATATATATATATATATATATATATATGAAAGGATAAATCACGTCTTTTATAAAGCGGACAATAGATGGGACATATTTGCCTATCTTGCTCTTTAATGACACTACAGCTAACCAATGCTGTTAAGATTTATGCAATCTAAAAGCAGTAAAAGCGGAACCTGGTGAAGGTGCATTGGGACACACAGATTAACATATCTCCCATCCTATACTCAGCTCCTCCCAGGTGCCACTTTGTGGAGATCTGGAAACTTTGTCAAAATATTCTGTGACGGTACAATATATTTGTAGACTTTCAGCCCTTTTCTAAATAAATATTTTTTCCCAAAATATTCAAATAAATAAATGTATTTATCAATAAAATAGATAAAAAAACCCCTATGAACGAGTTTCTTTTTTAAAAAGCCTTTTGTCTGATGTTGAAACTATTTCCTTATTGCCAACACCTAACTTACTCTAAAAATACTGGCAGCCATATTCTAAAACAAATCCATCTAGCTCTGTAAAGGAAAAAATTGCTTTATTTACCTGTTCTGCAGCTGCTCCGGCCTGGTCCCACGCTGAGCTGTCACCGGCTGCGTCAGTGTGTAGGCCTGTGCAGGAGAGGCAGCCAACGACAGAAACCCCATAGTAACTCTATGGATGATCTCACTTCCCAGGCATTGTCGGTTCTCTCCTTCACTCAGCATCTGCCGCTGGAGACCGGACCAGAAGACATGTATAGCGATTTCTTCTTTATGGGGCTAGATAGAATAGTTTTAGAATGTGGCTGCAAGCAGATTTATAGTTGGTTAGGTTTTGGGTGAACTTCCACTTAATGTTACTTGCTACCTGGACTTCTGGGCAATATCTGATCTTTAATTTTTAAAATGCAGGTTATTTTAACATGAACATTCATACCGCATCACTTATATGTTAAATAAATGCAAATGGAGGAGGAGAAGGTCCAGGTCATCATCACAGAGAAGCTGTTACTCATGGATAAGAACATATTTGTTTGTCTTTACTCTAAAATATAGAGAATATGCAGCAGGTAAAATAACAATAATAATAATAATAATAATAACACGTCACCATTTTTCTAGGTAAATATATTTCTAAAGGTGCTATTGACATGAAATTTTCATAACGTCGGTGACAACCCATGCAATCCATACATACAAAGAAACCAAAACAAATAAGTTCAGAAGTTATGTGTAAAAAAATTGAATGACACAGGAAAAAAGTGCTGAACACGCTAACTGAAATTTATTTTATAAAACGATTTAACTACCGTATTTATCGGCGTATAACACGCACATTCATTTTAAGAGGGAAGTTTCAGGAAAAAAACTGCAGCCTCACCATTGCCATCAATGCAGCCTGATCAGTGCCCATCTGCAGCCTCACAAGTGCCATCAATGCAGCCTCATTAGTCCACATCAATGCAGCCTCACCATTGCCATCAATGCAGCCTCATTAGTCCACATCAATGCAGCAGCCTCACCACTGCCATCAATGCAGCAGCCTCACTACTGCCATCAATGCAGCAGCCTCACCACTGCCATCAATGCAGCAGCCTCACCATTGCCATCAGTGCAGCCTGATCGATGCCCATCTGCAGCCTAGAGGGGACAGGGAGGGGGCCGGGACAAGCGCCGACAGATTACATACAGTGAGAATCTCCTATGATAGACAGAACAGTGGTCCAATGGCGGCCCAGGAGACGGGACTTTCTATTACAGAGGCCGCCAAATAAACAGGAGATTCTCACTGTATGTATTCTGACGGCGCTCGTCCCGCCCCCCTCCCTGTCCCCTCAGAGGCAGCTAAAATTGAAGTATTGGCGTATAACACGCACGCGCTATTTGCACCCTATTTTCATGGTGAAAAAGTGAGTGTTATACGCCAATTAATACAGTTTTTAAAACTAGTCGCATGCGTTGTTCATGTGTTATTTTGGCCCATTATTCCACACAGTCTTCAAATCTTGAAGTTTGCGTGGGCCTTTTCTATGATCTTCATAGATTTTCCATTGGATTCAAGTCAGGTGCTTGGCTGGGCCATTCTAGCAGCTTTATTTTCTTTCTTTGAAACCAGTTGAGAGTTTCCTTGGCTTTGTGTTTGGGATCATTGTCTTGCTGAAATGTCCACCCTCGTTTCATCTTCATCATCCTGGTAGATGGCAGCAGATTTTCATCAAGAATGTCTTGGTACATTTTTCCATTCACCCTTCCTTCAATGACATGAAGTTTGCCAGTACCGTATGCTGAAAAACATCCCCACACCATGATGTTCCCACCTCCAAACGTTCACTGTTGGGATTGGGGTATTTTTGGGGTGATGTGCAGTGCCGATTGACCTCCAAGCATGGTGTGTATTATGGCATCCAAAGAGTTCAAATTTGGTCTCATCTGACCAGACTATATTCTCCCAGTATTTCACAGGCTTGTCTAAATGTTTTGTGTGACACCTTGGTAATGAGACACCCTTTTATAGGCCATCAGTTGAGACTGAATCAGCTGAAATTAATTTGCACTGACAAAGGGCAGGATTTCTTTCCAATTACTGATAGATTTCAACTGGTGTCTTGGCTTTACATGCTTTTTTGCACCTCCCTTTCTTCATGTGTTCAATACTTTTTCCCTGTGCAGTTCTATTTTATTGCACAAAACGAAATTTCTGAATGTATTTGTTTTGGTTTCTCTGTATGTATGGATTTCACGGGTTGTTACCGTCATGTGGTGAAAATTTCAAATCAATAGCATCTTCAGAAATATATTTACCTAGAAAAATGGTGACGTGTTTAATACTTATGTTACCCTCTTTATATACAGTGGCTTGCGAAAGTATTCGGCCCCCTTGAACTTTTCAACCTTTTGCCACATTTCAGGCTTCAAACATAAAGATATAAAATTTTAATTTTTTGTGAAGAATCACCAACAAGTGGGACACAATTGTGAAGTGGAACGAAATCTATTGGATATTTTAAACTTTTTTAGCAATTAAAAAACTGAAAAGTGGTGCGTGCAAAATTATTCGGCCCCTTTACTTTCAGTGCAGCAAACTCACTCCAGAAGTTCAGCGAGGATCTCTGAATGATCCAATGTTGTCCTAAATGACTGATGGTGATAAATAGAATCCACCTGTGTGTAATCAAGTCCCTGTATAAATGCACCTGCTCTGTGATAGTCTCAGGGTTCTGTTGAAAGCGCAGAGAGCATCATGAAGACCAAGGAACACACCAGGCAGGTCCGTAATACTGTTGTGGAGAAGTTTAAAGCCGGATTTGGATACAAAAAGATTTCCCAAGCTTTAAACATCCCAAGGAGCACTGTGCAAGCGATCATTTTGAAATGGAAGGAATATCAGACCACTGCAAATCTACCAAGACCTGGCTGTCCCTCTAAACTTTCAGCTCAGACAAGGAGAAGACTGATCAGAGATGCAGCCAAGAGGCCCATGATCACTCTGGATGAACTGCAGAGAACTACAGCTGAGGTGGGAGAGTCTGTCCATAGGACAACAATCAGTCGTACACTGCACAAATCTGGCCTTTATGGAAGAGTGGCAAGAAGAAAGCCATTTCTCAAAGATATCCATAAAAAGTCTAGTCTAAGGTTTGCCACAAGCCACCTGGGAGACACACCAAACATGTGGAAGAAGGTGCTCTGGTCCGATGAAACCAAAATCGAACTTTTTGGCCACAATGCAAAACGATATGTTTGGCGTAAAAGTAACACAGCTCATCACACTCAACACACCATCCCCCCTGTCAAACATGGTGGTGGCAGCATCATGGTTTGGGCCTGCTTTTCTTCAGCAGGGACAGGGAAGATGGTTCAAATTGAGGGGAAGATGGATGCAGCCAAATAAAGGACCATTCTGGATGAAAACCTGTTGGAGTCTTCAAAAGACCTGAAACTGGGACGAAGATTTATCTTCCAACAAGACAATGATCCCAAACATACAGCAAAATCTACAAAGGAATGGTTTACAAATAAACGTATCCAGGTGTTAGAATGGCCAAGTCAAAGTCCAGACCTGAATCCAATCGAGAATCTGTGGAAAGAGCTGAAAACTGCTGTTCACAAACGCTCTCCATCCAACCTCACTGAGCTCGAGCTGTTTTGCAAGGAAGAATGGGCAAGAATTTCAGTCTCTCGATGTGCAAAACTGATAGAGACATACCCCAAGCGACTTGCAGCTGTAATCGCAGCAAAAGGTGGCTCTACAAAGAATTAACGCAAGGGGGCCGAATAATTTTGCACGCCCCACTTTTCATTTTTTTATTAGTTAAAAAAGTTTCAAAAATTCAAAAGATTTCGTTCCACTTCACAATTGTGTCCCACTTGTTGGTGATTCTTCACAAAAAATAAAAATTTTTATATCTTTATGTTTGAAGCCCGAAATGTGGCAAAAGGTTGAAAAGTTCAAGGGGGCCGAATACTTTCGCAAGCCACTGTATAACAACAGTGTTTTTACCGCTCCTAAAGCGCCCCTTTCCATTGAAAACAATGGGGGAGCGCTCCAAACCCGCCTGCAAAGCCGCTAAAACGACGGTAAAGCGCCGCTAAATATAGCGCCGCATTACCACCAGTGCCCGCAACGCCTCAGTGTGAAAGTAGCCTTTAGTACAAATCCCATTCTCTCACAAGTGTCTGGTTCACATGTACAGTGGCAAGAAAAAGTATATGAACCCCTTAGAAGTAACTGGTTTTCTGCTGTAATTCGCCATAAAATGTTATTGGATCCCCATTAAGGTCACAACAATAGACAAACAACATGTGCTTAGGCTAATAACACACAAACAAATCTAATTTCTCCTGTCTTTGTTGAACACACCCATTAAACATTAACAGTGCTAGAGAAAACATTAAGTGAACCATTGGAGTAATAGCTGGTCGAACTTCATTTGGAAACAACGACTTCAAGTTAGAGCTTTCAGTAGCTCTGGATCAGACCTACACAATATTCATGAGGAATTTATGACCTTTTCTCTGTACAAAACTGCTTCAGCTCAGACACATTTGTAGGATGTCTGATGTGAACGGCTCTTTTGATGTCATTCCACAGCATCTCTATGGTGTTAAGGTCTGGGCTCTCATTGGACCACTTCAAGAGGCACATTTTCTTTTTCTGAAGCCAGTCTGTGGTGAATAGGGATGAGCTTCGTGTTCGAGTCGAACCCATGTTCGACTCGAACATCGGCTGTTCGACCGTCCGTCGAATTGCGAACGATATGGGCCGTTCGCGCCAAATTCGTGTGGCGCGTCACGGCCCATAATTCACTGCGGCATCGCAGTGCATTGCTGGCTGATGATTGGCCAAGCATGCACTATGACCCGCATGCTTGGCCAATCACAGCGCCGTCAGTAGAGAGAGCTGTAATTGGCCAAAGCCAGGGTGGCTTTGGCCAATTATGGCTCAGGGGATTTAGTACACACCCCACACTATATAAGGCCGCCTGCACGGCGGCCCTGTGTAGTGTGTGTTCCGGTGTGCTGAGCGATAGAGAGA
Source organism: Lithobates clamitans (assembly GCA_037952925.1). Taxonomy (NCBI): domain Eukaryota; kingdom Metazoa; phylum Chordata; class Amphibia; order Anura; family Ranidae; genus Lithobates; species Lithobates clamitans. Next base: position 619,564 of record JBBGZY010000028.1, on the reverse strand, counting down.
GAGAGAGACAGTGTCATTTGATTTGAGTTAGATAGATTAGGCAGAACAGTCAGTCAGTTAGCTGCACTTACAGTGTATTGTGTATATATATGCATCCCAGGTGTTGCATATATATATATACACTGTATTCAGTTTAGCTAGATCCGTTCCTGTTATCTTCTATCTAGACTATTTACATTCAGTGCAGTGTGTCCTGCTCACAGTGTTCAGCTAGATCCGTTCCTGCTATTTACATTCAGTACAGTGCTTCCTGCTCACAGTGTTCAGCTAGATCCGTTCCTGCTATTTACATTCAGTGCAGTGCGTGCTGCTCACAGTGTTCAGCTAGATCCGTTCCTGCTATTTACATTCAGTGCAGTGCGTCCTGCTCACAGTGTTCAGCTAGATCCGTTCCTGCTATTTACATTCAGTGCAGTGCATCCTGCTCACAGTGTTCAGCTAGATCCGTTCCTGGTATTTACATTTAGTGCAGTGCGTCCTGCTCACAGTGTTCAGCTAGATCCGTTCCTGCTATTTACATTCAGTGCAGTGCGTCCTGCTCACAGTGTTCAGCTAGATCCGTTCCTGCTATTTACATTCAGTGCAGTGCGTGCTGCTCACAGTGTTCAGCTAGATCCGTTCCTGCTATTTACATTCAGTGCAGTGCGTCCTGCTCACAGTGTTCAGCTAGATCCGTTCCTGCTATTTACATTCAGTGCAGTGCGTCCTGCTCACAGTGTTTAGCTACATCCGTTCCTGCTGTTTACATTCAGTGCAGTGCGTCCTGCTCACAGTGTTCAGCTAGATCCGTTCCTGCTATTTACATTCAGTGCAGTGCGTCCTGCTCACAGTGTTCAGCTAGATCCGTTCCTGCTATTTACATTCAGTGCAGTGCGTCCTGCTCACAGTGTTCAGCTAGATCCGTTCCTGCTATATACATTTAGTGCAGTACGTCCTGCTCACAGTGTTCAGCTAGATCCGTTCCTGTTATCTTCCTACTGACAGGCAGGCTTGTCTGGTTACAGTATATAAAGCTACCTGAAGAAAATTACAGGTGTTCTTTTTGATCCTATTAGTACCACGGTCAGGCAGCTAGACTATTTACATTTAGTACAGTGTGTCCTGCTCACAGTGTTCAGCTAGATCCGTTCCTGTTATTTACATTCAGTGCAGTGCGTCCTGCTCACAGTGTTCAGCTAGATCCGTTCCTGCTATTTACATTCAGTGCAGTGCGTCCTGCTCACAGTGTTTAGCTACATCCGTTCCTGCTGTTTACATTCAGTGCAGTGCGTCCTGCTCACAGTGTTCAGCTAGATCCGTTCCTGCTATTTACATTCAGTGCAGTGCGTCCTGCTCACAGTGTTCAGCTAGATCCGTTGCTGCTATTTACATTCAGTGCAGTGCGTCCTGCTCACAGTGTTCAGCTAGATCCGTTCCTGCTATATACATTTAGTGCAGTACGTCCTGCTCACAGTGTTCAGCTAGATCCGTTCCTGTTATCTTCCTACTGACAGGCAGGCTTGTCTGGTTACAGTATATAAAGCTACCTGAAGAAAATTACAGGTGTTCTTTTTGATCCTATTAGTACCACGGTCAGGCAGCTAGACTATTTACATTTAGTACAGTGTGTCCTGCTCACAGTGTTCAGCTAGATCCGTTCCTGTTATTTACATTCAGTGCAGTGCGTCCTGCTCACAGTGTTCAGCTAGATCCGTTCCTGCTATTTACATTCAGTGCAGTGCGTCCTGCTCACAGTGTTCAGCTAGATCCGTTCCTGCTATTTACATTCAGTGCAGTGCGTCCTGCTCACAGTGTTCAGCTAGATCCGTTCCTGCTATTTACATTCAGTGCAGTGCGTGCTGCTCACAGTGTTCAGCTAGATCCGTTCCTGCTATTTACATTCAGTGCAGTGCGTCCTGCTCACAGTGTTCAGCTAGATCCGTTCCTGCTATTTACATTCAGTGCAGTGCGTCCTGCTCACAGTGTTTAGCTACATCCGTTCCTGCTGTTTACATTCAGTGCAGTGCGTCCTGCTCACAGTGTTCAGCTAGATCCGTTCCTGCTATTTACATTCAGTGCAGTGCGTCCTGCTCACAGTGTTCAGCTAGATCCGTTCCTGCTATTTACATTCAGTGCAGTGCGTGCTGCTCACAGTGTTCAGCTAGATCCGTTCCTGCTATTTACATTCAGTGCAGTGCGTCCTGCTCACAGTGTTCAGCTAGATCCGTTCCTGCTATTTACATTCAGTGCAGTGCGTCCTGCTCACAGTGTTTAGCTACATCCGTTCCTGCTGTTTACATTCAGTGCAGTGCGTCCTGCTCACAGTGTTCAGCTAGATCCGTTCCTGCTATTTACATTCAGTGCAGTGCGTCCTGCTCACAGTGTTCAGCTAGATCCGTTCCTGCTATTTACATTCAGTGCAGTGCGTGCTGCTCACAGTGTTCAGCTAGATCCGTTCCTGCTATTTACATTCAGTGCAGTGCGTCCTGCTCACAGTGTTCAGCTAGATCCGTTCCTGCTATTTACATTCAGTGCAGTGCGTCCTGCTCACAGTGTTTAGCTACATCCGTTCCTGCTGTTTACATTCAGTGCAGTGCGTCCTGCTCACAGTGTTCAGCTAGATCCGTTCCTGCTATTTACATTCAGTGCAGTGCGTCCTGCTCACAGTGTTCAGCTAGATCCGTTCCTGCTATATACATTTAGTGCAGTACGTCCTGCTCACAGTGTTCAGCTAGATCCGTTCCTGTTATCTTCCTACTGACAGGCAGGCTTGTCTGGTTACAGTATATAAAGCTACCTGAAGAAAATTACAGGTGTTCTATCCCAGCTTAGTGCAGCTACAGGCCATTAGTATGTCTGGAAGGCCAAGAAGGAGAGGCAGACAGTCACAAGCCAATAAGAGAGGGCAAGCAGGCTCTGTGTCTAGTGCTGGTCGTGGAGACGGTGCATCCTCATCAGCACGTGGCCATGGGACACGCTTGGCCTTTTTTTCGGCAGCTGGCCGTGTTGAGCCGCAACATGCGGAAGACTTGGTCGAGTGGATGACCAAGCCGTCCTCATCCTCCTCATCCTCTCTCACCCATGCCCAGGGTGCTTTGTCTGGCAAAGCAGCGGCCTCTTCCCTCAGCTCAATGTCATCAGTGACTCCTTCCCTAGCTCCACCATGTCCTCATGAGGATTCCCTCGAACTGTTTGACCACAGTGTTGGGTACATGCTCCAGGAGGATGCCCAGCGTTTGGAAGGCTCTGATGATGATACTGAGCTCAATGAAGGCAGTAACATGAGCACGGACAGAGGGGGTGCCCAAGAAGGACAGCAATCTGGCAGTCATGCTCCCCCTGCTGCAGCATACTGCCAGGTTTGCTCCAGTGATGAGGAGGGAGGGGATGATGAGGTCACTGACTCAACGTGGGTGCCTGATAGGAGAGAGGAGGAGGAGGAGGAGGAGGAGGAGGAGGAGGAGGAGGTGGCACATCACCAACTAGGCAGGATGCCCTCCAGGGGCCAGCCTAAGGGCAGCACATTGACTGCATCACACCCCAAAGCTCCACATGTGCAGGGCGCTGCAGTCTCTGCGCGTTATTCAAAAAGTTCTTTGGTGTGGGCCTTTTTTGAGACGAGTGCATCAGATCGCACCGCTGCTATTTGCAATATATGTCTCAAGCGTATCTCGCGTGGCCAAAACATCTCCCGCTTGGGTACCACATGCTTGACCAGACATATGTTGACCTGCCATGCAGTTCGTTGGCAAGCGTATCTAAAAGACCCACACCAAAGAACAAAGACGATCTCTCCTTGCTCCTCATCAGCTGAGATTTCCAACCCCACTAGACCTTCAGTCCTCTCTGCGACCTGCAGTGAGAGGAATGAAGGTGTAGAATTAGGTGTGTCACAGCCAAGTACTTATGGGCAATCTGCTTTTGGTACACCGACGTCAGATTGTACCAGGCAAATTTCCCTGCCCCAGCTGCTGCACCGCCGAAAGAAGTTTGCTCCCAGCCATCCACATGCCCAGCGGTTGAATGCTAGCTTGGCAAAATTGCTAGCACTTCAACTGCTGCCTTTTCAGTTGGTAGACTCTGCCCCCTTCCGTGAGTTTGTGGAATGTGCGGTTCCTCAGTGGCAGGTACCCAAACGCCACTTTTTCTCACGGAAGGCGATTCCGGCTCTCTACCGGCATGTGGAAGGCAATGTCCATGCCTCGCTGGACAGGGCGGTCAGCGGTAAGGTGCATATTACCGCTGACTCATGGTCCAGCAGGCATGGACAGGGACGTTACTTAAGTTTCACGGCGCATTGGGTGACTCTGCTGGCAGCTGGGAAGGATGCAGGACAAGGTGCAGTAGTGTTGGAGGTTGTTCCGCCACCACGCCTCCAAAATGCTGATTGTGACACACCTCTCTCCTCCACCCCCTCCTCTTCTTCTTCCTCCATGGCCTCTTCCTCGGAACCAGCGGTGCTCCGTAGGCGTTCAAGGGGCTACGCAAGTACGCAGGCCAAAAGATGCCATGCGGTGCTTGAGCTGGTGTGCTTGGGGGACAGGAGCCACACTGGGGCAGAGGTTCTGTCAGCTCTGCAGGGGCAGGTTCAGAGGTGGTTGACGCCACGCCAACTTAAGGCAGGAATGGTGGTTTGCGACAATGGCACCAACCTCCTCTCTGCCCTCCGACAGGGACAACTGACCCATGTGCCCTGTTTGGCTCACGTCCTTAACTTGGTGGTGCAGCGGTTCTTGGGCAGGTACCCGGGCTTACAGGATGTCCTGAGGCAGGCCAGGAAAGTCTGTGTGCATTTCCGCCGGTCATATAATGCCAGTGCTCGGCTGACGGACCTCCAAAAGGAGTTTAACCTGCCCAAGAACCGCCTAATCTGTGACATGCCCACCAGGTGGAACTCGACGTTGGCCATGCTGCAGCGGCTGCACACGCAGCAGAGGGCCATCAATGAGTACCTGTGCGACTATGGCACCAGGACAGGGTCAGGGGACCTTGGTTTTTTTTCCCCACGCCAGTGGGCCATGATCAGGGATGCATGCACTGTCCTGTCACCATTCGAGGAGGCCACGAGGATGGTGAGCACTGACAGTGCATGCATCAGTGACACTGTCCCCCTTGTCCACCTGTTGGAGCACACGCTGCGTGGAATAATGGACAGGGCACTTGAGGCAGAACAGAGGCAGGAAGAGGAGGACTTCCTTAGCTCTCAAGGCCCCCTTTATCCAGACAGTGTTCCTGCGTGCCCGCCGATCACACAGGAAGAGGACGAGGAGGAGGAGGAGGAGGAGGAGGAAGATTGTGTCAGTATGGAGGTGGAGCCTGGCACTCAGCATCAGCAGTCTTTAAGGGATCAGTCCCAAGGAACACATGGACTTGTACGTGGCTGGGAGGAGGTGGCTGCGGACGTTGTTGTCCTTAGTGACCCAGAGGACTCCGGACCGAATGCCTCAGCAAACCTACGCTGCATGGCCTCCCTGATCCTGCAAAGCCTGCGTAAGGATCCTCGTATTCGTGGTATCAAGGAGAAGGACCAATACTGGCTGGCAACCCTCCTTGATCCACGTTACAAGGGTAAGGTTGCGGACCTTATCTTGCCATCGCAGAGGGAGCAGAGGATGAAACATCTTCGGGAGGCCTTGCAGAAAGGTCTGTGCAACGCGTTCCCAGAGACTGGGAGGTTACAAACTCCTGTTTCTGGACAACGTGTTGCTGAGGCTTCGGTCAGTCAAAGAAGGAGCGGTGGAGAAGGTGGCCGTCTGACCGATGCGTTCAGACAATTTTTTGGTCCGCAGCCCCAAGGTATGATCGGTTCCAGCAACCATCGCCAGCGTCTGTTTTACATGGTGCAGGAATACCTAGGGGCAAGATCAGACTTGGACACCTTTCCCACCGAAAATCCTCTGGGTTACTGGGTCTTGAGGATGGATCACTGGCCAGAGCTTGCACAGTATGCAATTGAGCTACTGGCCTGTCCTGCATCCAGCGTTCTTTCGGAACGCACATTCAGTGCTGCTGGAGGCGTGGTAACCGATCACAGGGTGCGTCTGTCCACCGACTCGGTCGATCGGCTGACCTTCATAAAAATGAATCAGTCTTGGATCACCACCAGCTACCAAGCACCTGATGCAGATGTAACCGAATAATTTTTTTTGAAATCTCAGATCCCTTCAAAGACTGCCTATGCTGATGCTGAGTGACTATCCCTGAGTAATTATCCTCTTCCTCCTCAATCATCACGCTGATAGCTTGTAAGAACATTTTTGGTTCTGGGCGCCACCACCAGTGCCTAAGGCACAATTTTTCAGCCCCTGTTTAACAGGGGCGTGTAATTACAATTTTTGATGTAATACTTTGCAGCAGGGCTCGTTCCTGCATTCCAACTAGAGTGTCTGTGAGGGGTTGCAGTGTTGTGGCACCAGCACCAGTGCCTAAGACCCAATTTTTCAGCCCCTGTCTAACAGGGGCGTGTAATTACAATTTTTGATGCAATACTTTGCAGCAGGGCTTGTTCCTGCGTTTCAACTAGAGTGTCTGTGAGGGGTTGCAGTGTTGTGGCACCAGCACCAGTGCCTAAGACCCAATTTTTCTGCCCCTGTCTAACAGGGGCGTGTAATTACAATTTTTGATGCAATACTTTGCAGCAGGGCTCGTTCCTGCGTTCCAACTAGAGTGTCTGTGAGGGGTTGCAGTGTTGTGGCACCAGCACCAGTGCCTAAGGCCTAATTTTTCAGCTCCTGTTCAACAGGGGCATGTAATTACAATTCTTGATCTAATATTTCACAGCAGGGCCCTGTGAGGGCTTACAGTGTTTTGGCCACAGCAACACCTAAGGCCCAAATTTCTGCTGAGTATATAGGGCAGGACCCTACTTTCAAACATCTAACTTACAAACGACTCCTACTTGCAAACGGAAGGAGACAACAGGAAGTGAGATGAAATCTACCCCTAAGGAAGGGAAATTCTCTCCTGTAAGAGTTAATATGGGAAAACAATTTTTCCTTTCCACTGATGCTTTCCAATCCTTGTTCCACAAAAAAACCCAAATTTTCAAAAAACATTTTTCATTGGGACAAAAAAGTGAGGTGAAATCTTCTGAAGAGGAGGAAAGACGCAAAACAAATGTCACAGGGGTGATAACCCTTCCCTATGTTTTCCAAAAAGCTTAGAAAAGATTTTTTGGCTGGAGCTAAACACATTAAAAATGTTCAAAATTACAAACAGATTCTACTTAACAACAAACCTACAGTCCCTGTCTTGTTTGCACCGCCTGTATACTGCTGTTCAGAGTATATAGGGACCTTTCCTTATTTTAATTTGGGTGCGGGGTTCCCCTTAATATCCATACAAGACCCAAAGGGCCTGGTAATGGACTGGGGGGTACCCATGCCGTTTGTCTCACTGATTTTCATCCATATTGCCATGACCCGACATGACATTAAACCCGCAAGCAGTTTTAAATGAGATTTTTTCCTTTAAAAATGACATTTGGTGCAGGGACTGTTCTAAACATGGGAAACACGCGTCACTTTACAGGCATACTATAGACACCCCCCAGGTACGATATTTAAAGGAATATTTCACTTTTTTTTTTTTACTTTAAGCATCATTAAAATCACTGCTCCCGAAAAAACGGCCGTTTTTAAAAGTTTTTTTTGCATTGATACATGTCCCCTGGGGTAGGACCCGGGTCCCCAAACCCTTTTTAGGACAATACCATGCAAATTAGCCTTTAAAATGAGCACTTTTGATTTCGAACGTTCGAGTCCCATAGACGTCAATGGGGTTCTAACGTTCGTGCGAACTTGCGGTCCGTTCGCGGGTTCTGGTGCGAACCGAACCGGGGGGTGTTCGGCTCATCCCTAGTGGTGAATTTATTTTGATCATTTGGTCATTGTCCTGCTGCATTACCCAACTCCTACTAAGCTTCAGCTGGCGGACAGCCTCCGACATTTATCCTGTAGGATTTTTTGGTAAACTTGGAAGTTCACGTTCCCCTCGATTATAGCAAGTTGTCAAGGCCCTGAGTCAGTGAAACAAGCCTAAAGTGGACGATTCAAGATATTTGAGCTGTAGTGTTTTCTTATCTCTCTTCAAAGCACTAAGTCCCATGGCTTTCTCCTGCTCCATTCTTCTGTTATCAGCATAACTTCTGACAAGTTCTCGACACCCCAGACAAAACCAGCCTGAAATTTGTGTTGTGGAATGTTGCTATAAATAGATTAGTAGAGAATGGAACTATTCACAAAACAGCTCTGCAAGTCCCTGCCTATATGGAGTGGGGGTGTGTGCCTTTCCTCCAATCAGCTGTCTTGGTTTTATGCCCAGACTTCACACTCAGTGCTGAACAGGAAGAGAAAATCTGTAACACAGAATATATAAAACTGAAGACAGCAGCTATACATGTAAAATGTATGTAGAATGATTTGTTTCATCCCTATGTATCATCTGAGACTGTCCACTTCACTGGGTATATGGGAGGGTTTACATCCACTTTAAATCATGATGTTCCCTACACAGTTGGGATGAGGATTTGATTTTGGCAAGCTGTACCCTTTTTGTGCCATACATAGTGCTAAGTATTATTCCCAAACAATTCAGCTTTTCTTTCATCAGTCCACAAAACATTTTCCCAGTAGCACAGTAGCATTGATGTTTACCAGGGTGCTCTTTGGCAAACTTTAGCTGCGCAGCAATGGTTTTTTTTTTTTTTTTTTTTTTTTTGAGGTCAGCGGCCTCCTCTGTGGTGTTCTTCCATAGACACCCTGCCTGGGAAAATAATTATTTAATCCCCTATAGATTTTGTAATTTTGCCCACTTACAAAGAAATTAAGGGTCTATAATTTTTATCATAGGTGTATTTTAAATGATAGAGACAGAATATCAACCAAAAATCCAGAAAAAACACATGATATAAATGTTATAAATTGAGTTGCAGTTCAGCGAATAAAATAAGTATTTGATCCCCAAGCAAGACATGACTTCGTACTTTGTGCTTGCCAACAAGGGCTTCTCCACTGTGGTAAGACGCTTCTTGTAGTTGGTTACCAGGTTTACACACATCTCAGGAGAGATTTGTATCCACTCTTTACAGATCTTCTCTAAATCCTTAAGTTTTCTTGGCTGTCACATGGTAACTCGAAGTTTCATCTCCCTCCATAAATTTTCTATAAGATCAAGGTCTGGAGACTGGCTAGGCCACTCCATGACCTTAACGTGTTTCCTCTTGAGCCACTCCTTTGTTGCGTTGAAGGTATGTTTTGGGCCATTGTCATGCTGGAAGACCCATTCATGACCCATCTTCAGTGTTCTCATCCAAGATTTTACAATAATGGGCCAATCCATTGGCCCCTCAATGTGACAATGTCAGGCTGTACCTTTAGCAGAGAAACAACCCCAAAGCATAATGTTTCCACCTTCGTGCTTGACTGTAGGGATGGTGTTCTTAGTGTCAGAGTCAGCATTTTTCTTCCTCCAAATACAGCAAGTCGAGTTAATGCCAAAGAGCTTAATTTTGGTCTCATCTGACCACAGCACTTTCTCCCAATCCTTCTCTGAATCATTTAGATGTTCATTGGCAAACTTCAGACAGGCTTTGAGGAGGACCTTGCAAGCTCTGTAGGATTTCAATCCATTGTGGTGTATTGCATTACCAATGGCTTGTTTGGGGACTGTGGTCCCAACTGCCATGAGATCATTCACAAGCTCCTCCTGTGTAGTTCTGGGCTGATCCCTCACTTTTCCCATGATAATCCTTACTCCATGAGGCAAAATCTTGTATGGAGCTCCAGACTGAGGGCGATTGATGGCTATTTTGTATTTCTTCCATTTGCGAATAATCGCTCCAACAGTTGTCTCCTTCTCACCAAGCTTCTTGCTGATGGTCTTGTAGCCCATTCCAGCCCTGTGCAGGTCTACAATCTTGTCCCTGATGTCCTTTGACAGCTCTTTGATTTTGCACGATGGTGAGGTTTGAATGGAAGAAATCAGGACTAATCAGTGTACCACATGAGCACATACTGTAGCAAGTCTGTGGGAGCCAGAATGATTGTTGGTTGGCAAAAGATCAAATATTTACTTTACTCGCTGAACTGCAACTCAATTTATAACATTAGTATCATGTGTTATTTTCAGTTTATATTCTGTAAATTTAAAATACACATATGATAACAATTATAGGCCCTTCATTTCTTTTTAAGTCGGTTAACTTACAAAATCTGAAGAAGAATTATTTTTCCCACTGTATGGTAGACTCATGAGCAGGGATGTTTGCCAGTTCAATTAATGTCTTCAAGCCATTAGTTGTTACTGGTGGTTCTTCCTTACCTCGTTAAGGATTCTGCATTGTGCCTTGGGAGTTACCTTTTCTGGGAGCCCACTTTTAGGAAGAGTAGCCACAGTACTAAACGGTCTCCATTATGGACGATTTGTCCAACTGTTGCTTGATGGATGCCTAAACACTGAGATTGCCTTGTATCCTTTTCCAGCCTAATGCAGATCAACTACTCTTGATTGTATGTCTTCAGGGAGCTACTTTTTGCGAGGCATGGTTCACAACAGCTGATGCTTTCTATGAACAGCAGCCTTACAATTTTTGAGTGTCTTTTATCAAGGTAGCTCTAAAACACACCTCCAAACATATTTCTTTATTTGGGCTCCATATATGCAAACTCCTGACTCCAATTAGCTTTCGTTGAAATAATTAGACTATGGGTTCACTTACCTTTTCCTCCAGAATGTTTATCTATTGTTGTGACTTAGATGAAGATCAGATCATATTTTATGGCAAGGTACTGCAGGGATCACATACTTTTTCTTGCCACGGTATATGCTGCAATTTAGTGTGCAAGACAAAGGGAAACTCTATGGCAGTGCTGGCAAACCTTGGCACCCCAGATGTTTTGGAACTGCATTTCCCACGATGCTCAACTACACTACAGAGTGCATGAGCATCTTGGGAAATGTAGTTACAAAACATCTGGGGTGCCAAAGTTCGCCATCACTGCTCTATGGGCTCATTTACAACTATAAATGTGCATTACCATGTAAGCTGCATGCACACAGAAAAGAATAAATCTAGCCTAAGTCACTTACAAAAATTGAGCTGAATTACATCTGGTCATGGAATTATCTGGCATATAGCTCTCTCACATTTAAGCATCACTCTATTGGATCTTTCGAATGAGCTCCCTGCTTCAGTATATAACCAAGACACACTTCTAGCCTGCTAAGATAGTTATTGCATGACATTTGGCTGTCTGTTGTTTATGCCCAAGAATCTAAAACTTTATTGGTTAACTTTTACAAATTTAGTAAAGCCCCAGAGAAAGTGAACATTTGAGCTGAAAGTGTCCTGCAATAGAATAGCACTTATACTCACCTCTCAGATGGTCCATAGGACCTACCTTTCCTCCATTCTAGCACTGCAGGATCTTTCCGTCTCTTCAGCATTTGTCAATTCTTGGAGTGTCAGACACCTGGCCTCCTTCCCCCCAAATTCCATTTCACTTTGGATATCTTTAGTGACAAAGCAAATAGAGAATGGAACCACAGCAGACGCCCACTGAAATGCCAAAGTTGCTGCACTTAACGAAAGCAAGGTTGAAGACAGAAGCCACTGGAGAGGTGAGTATAAGACCGGTTGCTTTAAGCTTCTGGCATGAAAGATAGGCACCTCATAGAGCACACATTGGCCTTTATAAAGGCTACCCAGGAAGCTCAAGCATTAACCTCTCTGCTTTGGCCAACTGTCTTCTGCACCTCCTTGTTTGTTTCTTTAAATATATAGATGGCCTTAGAGACAAATCATAAGTAATCAGGGGTATATCTCCCAGAGGTGAATGTAAGATTTTAAGAAATTAGCTCATTGGGTTTTAAGGGCTCTCAAGAAAAGACCCAAAGCTGACCACACACTGGGGTTGATTTACTAAAACTGGTTTATGCAAAATCTGATGCAGCTCTGCATGGGAGCTAATCAGCTTCCAGTTTTTTTTTATTTTTTTGTCAAAGCATAATTGCACATGCTCAAGTAAAGCTGGATACGCAATAAACAATTTTCTGTAGATTTTTTCCTTCAGATTTACCAAAACCATATAATATGAGGTTAAACCTTAAGAGTTTCAATTTGTATGCAATCAGGCAGGCCCTTGCACTACTTGGGAAAAAAACAGTGGCATGACACCAATGACCCTTGCAGTTGTCTGAAAAGGGAGAATTCTTCCCACTGACCCCCTATGAATTGTTAGCAGGGGTTCCCCAAGACCTAAGAATTATTTCTAGGGTTCCTCTGGGGTAAGAAAGTTGAGAAAGGCTATGTTGGAGCAACAACATTTACATACAACTATGCAAGCAACAATCTGTTCAGCTTATATCCAATCTGGTAGAACCTCACAATTCCCAGTTGTTGGCAAGCATTAGGGATGACCCTGAGCATCCTCCAAATTTGCACTCTGATTTTTCTACTCCAATGAGCTGCGGGCTGGGTCATTCCAAAACTGCCACTTTGTTTATGTGAGCTGTGAGGTGGGGGGTTATTATTATTATTATACAGGATTTATATAGCGCCGACAGTTTACGCAGCGCTTTACAAAATTAGGGCAGACAGTACAAGTACAATACAATTCAATACAGGAGGAATCAGAGGGCCCTGCTCGTTAGAGCTTACAATCTAGGAGATGACCTGGTCTGCAGTTTATTGGAGTAAAATAAAAGATTGCGAGTTCAGAGGTTGCCCAGGCCTATCTCCAGTAAGCATTGCTGGTCTGACATGCAACAAAATGAAATGTGACTGTAGAATGAGGAACTGTTCCCGACCAGCCACCGCAGTTTTCCTGCGGCAGGTTGGCTCCCCTGGGTGAGCTGTCGTAGGTGTACTTCAGCCGCTTTAAGAGCACTAGGGGGCGCGCTGGTGGTGTGACGACAAAGCCGATGCATGTGCCCGGCGGTCGTGGTATCCTCCGGGCACCCGCGATTGCTCCTGAGAGAGACAGACAGATCTCTGTTATTTCAGGCGGTGAGGAGACTGATCAGTTGTTCCTAATGCTTCGGAACAACAATCGGTCTCCTCCCCCAGGCAGTCCCATCCCCCCCCCCCCCGTTAGAATCACTCCCTAGGTAACACATTTAACCCCTTGATCGCCCCCTAGTGTTAACCCCTTCCCTGCCAATGACATTTATATAGTAATCAGTGTTTTTTTAGCTCCGATTATTATATAAATGTCAATGATCCCAAAAAAGTGTCAAAAGTGTCCGATCTGTCTGCCGCTATCCTGATTAAAAATTGCAGATCGCCACCATTACTAGTAAAAAAAAAATTCTAATAAAAATGTCATAAATATATCCCCTATTTTTTAGACCAAAAATATGTAGAAGAATACATATTGGCCTAAACTGATGAAGACATTTTTTATTGGATATTTATTATAGCAAAAAGTAAAAAATAGTTTGTTTTTTTTCAAAATTGTTGCTTTTTTTTGGGTTTATAGCGCAAAAATTAAAAACCGTAGAGGTGATCAAATACCACCGAGAAGAATGCTCTATTTGTGGGGGAAAAAAAAAGGACATCAATTTTGTTTGGGTACAGCGTTGCTTTAATTATCAGTTAAAGCGACGCAGTGCTGTATCGCAAAAAATGGCCTGGTCCTTAAGGGGGCAAATCCTTCCGGGGCTTAATTGGTTAAATCATTCAGTAACTATAACCAAATACAAGCATTCTGCCCGAACTCAATGCAGTGTAAGAATTCTAATATGGGGAATATGTGTGAGCTAATCTTTTTTTTTTTTCTACCCCTGGTTTAAACCCCCTCAGGAGGAGCAGAGATACAGGTCACAGTGCCACATCCACCTGTTAAGAGATGGAGGAAACCATGTGAGGAGCATTTTTGTTTTCTTTTGCATGAAGATTATTTTACCAAGAGGGCATGTTACATGGCCGGTTTAGGTGTGGGGAAAACACAACAGAGGCTTTAAAAAGCATTCCTACCGATTTTCCTTTGTCATTTCTAGATACAAGGTACAAATCTACTTATCCGTTTTTAGAAATAATTTTTAAAGTGCTCCAAAAAAAAAAGAAAAGAAAAAAAGAAGAGAGACCTGCTGGTGTTAAAATACTTTCCCTTAGCAAATACTTAAACTCCCGCAGTGTCTCTGTGAAAGAGCCATCCTAGTGACCAGCTACTACTGTTGTCAGCGTACAGGAGCTAATGGCATGCCTGCATGGCAGGGCGACGGGGGAACACTGAATGCTGCATGCAAGCTTCTGTAAGCTTTTGTAAAGCGGTGATTGTACTGCAACACTTGAGAACAATGCTCTTGTGCCAAGCCGGGAAATGGATTCTATTAAAAGCACAATCGGCTTTTATGGAACACTTATGTTCAGCTTCCTTTGTAGACCTTTTTGGGTTTTGAAACAAAAACAGATTGATGTGAAATGATAAAGTCTGTTCCATAGCGGAGTGTCCTAACTTTTTTTTTTTTAAATAAGGTACAGCTTTATACCAGTGATTGTTCAACAAGTAGCCCCCAGAGGCCCCCTTGCTTAAGTACATTGTTGTGTATGAATCTCTATTGGTACGCAATCCATTTAAGGTTTTAAGTTGACTTTACTATGACAAGAGACAGTACGGCTTGTGGGACAGATTTCACTGCTGAGAATCACAGCTGGCCATACATGTGGGAATTGTGATAAGGCAATCAAACTTTTGATTCCATTGATTCGTCAAAATCACAAGGACATGAAACATAAAATGGTGGCCTTGATCGACTGCAGAGAAATAGGATCGATATTGCCCTACGGTAAAAAATCTGATTGCTTTTGGTGAAATTGCTGCAGTTTTTCCTGTTTTGATTGCATTTGAAAGTGAACTGTTAAAAAAACGGTATTGAAGATGTCAATTTATTCTTTTTTTCTACAGAACTCTGAAGGTTGATGCTTAGTTTCTGATGATTACTTGCAATAAGGTTTGTAATTCCTGCTGGGACAGAATATATACATACACACACATACATTATACAGGATTTATAGAGCGCCAACAGTTTACGCAGCACTTTACAGTGTAGAGAGGGGACAGTACAATTACAATACAGTTCAATACAGGAGAAATAAGAGGGCCCTGCTCATGGAGCTTACAATCTAAAGAGAGGGGGAGGTGGTACAAAAGGTAATAGCTGTGGTGAATGATCTGATGGAGGTGCAAACACAAAAAAAAAAAAAAAAAAAAAACGCACTGCTCTGACTCTGAGAACCTCCAATATGGTAGATCACTGGTAACTCCACTTCAGGTGCTCAGGTGCAGACGACCTCCCACTCGCTAGATAGAAATGGGCGATAAAATCCCTCCTAGGGTTCTCACCCGATGGCTGGAAAATCTATATATTTTTTTTTAAGTTATAGAATTTGGTTCTATGAAAGTGCAACATTTTTCTCTTTTTTTTAAATGTATATTGTGTTGGTGTATCACCATATATATCTTTGTATGACAAGTTTCCATTCCTAGAGAGACACTTTACAGCGGTAGTTCTCATTTACTGCCAAATATACCAACTAAGGAATGGGAGTAGTCACAGTCACTTTGTTTTATACATATATATGTGTTGTTCATGTTAGCAACTATGCTGTGAACAAGGCTACTCGCCGAAACATGACAGCAGTTACCTTGTAATTTGATTGTATCGGGATAAAGAATATGGATGGATATCAGAGTGCCAGTTCTTCCAATTGATCTTCATTCGATCTGATGGAGGCAACTTGAATACAGTTCTTAGGTGGAGGTGGGGTAGGTAGGCTTTCCTGAATAAGTGAGTTTTCAGGGATTGCCTAAAGGCGGACAGGTTGGGGGCTGACCAGACATACTGGGGCAGGGAATTCCAGAGGATGGGAGAGACTCTGGGAGGAGATAAGGGAGCAGGAGGTCTTGGGAGGAGTGGAGAGGATGAGATCTGCAGATGAGGTTGGTGATTTAGCTGGGGGTGAGGTTGTGGATGGCCTTGTATGTTGTGGTTAGCATTTAAAATTTTATATAGCGGGGTAGGGGAAGCCAGTGGGGGGGCAGCAGTCAGGGATCGGTTAGTAAAGGTGTATTAGTCTAGCAGCAGCATTCATAACATACATGCTCATGAGCAGGGCCCGCCTAACCCTCTGGTCTTACATTGGATTGTGAATGTACTGTTTAACTTTATATTGTAAAGTGCAGCACACACTATTAGTGCTATATACAGGGGGTCCCCCTAGTTACAAACAGCCGACTTACAAACGACTCCTACTTACAAACGGAGGGAAGAAACAGGAAGTGAGAGGAAATCTACCCCTAGGAAGGGGAAATTCACTCCTATAAGAGTTTAATATGGGAAAAAGGTGTCTCCACTGATGCTTTATCACCAATCCTTGTTTCCACAACCACCCAAAATTTTCAAAATACAATTGTCATTGGGACAAAAAGTGAGGTGAAATCTTCTGAACGGGGACATGGACAGCAAAACAAATGTTACAGGGGTGCTAACCCTTCCCTATGTTATCCAAAAAGCTTAAAAATAGATTTTTTTGGCGGAGCTACACTTAAAAAATGTACCTGTTCCAAATTACAAACAAATTCAACTTAAGAACAAACCTACAGACCCTATCTTGTTTGCAACCCGGGGGACCGCCTGTAGGTATGTGTGTAATAAATATACTGTATATATTATTGCACAACTGTGGAATTCGTTTCAAGTGGGACTCAACCCCAACAGAAAGCACACAATTAAAGTGGAGTTCCACCCAAAAAAAAAAAAAAAAAAAAAATTCATTAATGTGCCTGTTTCTAGGGGGTCCCTCGAAATCTGCCTCCTTCAGCGCCTGGGCTCCTGACGTCACTTCCCTCGGCGCAGGAAGGGAGATCACCTCTCCCCCCCCCTCTAGGCAATCATTTGGGACACGCGACAGGACCCAGATGATTGTGCGGCCCGGCTGCACCCACAGTTAAAATGCGGTGCCGCCGAGTGGAGGGGGAGATGAGTGGGGCTTCGTTCCCCCGCATCGCTGGACCCTGGGTAAGTGTCCGAATATTAAAAGTCAGCAGCTGCAGTATTTGTAGCTGCTGACTTTTAATTTTTAATTTTTTAAGCCGCTTTAAATTGGAGATGAAATAGAGAGATTATATATATATATATATATATATATATATATATATATATATATATATAATCTCTCTATTTCATTTATTTATTATTTCAGGTACTTATATAGTTCCGTCAATTTACGCAGCTCTTTACATAATATACATTGTACATTCACATCAGTCCCTACCCTCAAGGAGCTTACAATCTAAGGTCCCTAACTCACATTCATACATATTAGGGACAATTTAGACTGGATCCAATAAAATTACCAGCATGTCTTTGGAGTGTGGGAGGAAATCGGAGTATCCGGAGGAAACCCACACAGGCACAGGGAGAACATGCAAAACTCCATGCAGGTAGTGTCGTGGTTGGGATTCGAACCAGCGACCCTTTTTACTGCTATATAGATAGATGGATAGAGATATATCTATCTATGAGAGAGAGAGAGAGAGAGAGAGAGAGAGAGAGAGAGAGAGAGAGAGAGAGAGAGAGAGAGAGAGAGAGAGAGAGAGAGAGAGAGAGAGAGAGAGAGAGAGAGAGAGAGAGATCTCTATTTATATATTGAGAGAGAGAGAGAGAGAGACACTATAATATATATATATATATATATATATATATATATATATATATATATATATATAAAATGTAAATAATATAATATAGTTTTTTCGGATAGCTTTGTGACAAATGCACAGTATATAAATTAAACCAGTGATTTTCCCATCATCTCATTTTCACAAATAATCTCTTTTTAGTGTGAAAATAATTTGAGTCGGTTTTGGTAATGTGAAGCGATGACCTCTCTGCAATAAGAAATCTCTGCAGTAAATACAAGTAATAAACAAATCTAACAGCTCTAATTAGTATAAACGAGTCAAAACACATCCTCATTGATTGCATTATTCTTCTAATTAACAGACAGATATTTAAAAAAAGAAAGGCCATGAACTCAGTTTTTAATAAATAAAATATTGCATCTTATTTAACAAGCTATTCACATTTGCAGGTTGAAAAACATTATGGTACCAGTAACAGAGCATAATAAAAATGTGCTAACACTGCATGTAGGGTCACTGAACCTCATCAGCCAATAGCGTGTGTGCTTTCGTTATCTCTTACAGGAAACAAAAACAGCCGACTGTGGATTGGTTGTTTTTGACAAGTTAATGGCTTCTACTCTTGCAAGTGGGGAACGCACACTGCCCTGAGGTTTCAGTAAAGCTTGGGCAGTCCTGTCAGACAGTCAATGTGGCTGCCAAATAAATCACAAGGCTTTTGAACACTACGTTTGGTAGAAACTGAATGCAGGGAGAAAATCGAAACGCTCAGTAAATGGTTGGCCCAATAAAAAGTAAAGGCTTTAACCATGTCCTTCTAGGAATTCTCTATAAAATAACAACCATTGCACACAATGCTGTGCTGTACAATGGCGAGTCCTCCTGTTACAGTAGCAAAGCAGTAGAAATCCGCTCACCACAGCTAAGGGGATCCAACCCTCAACGTGGAAGTAATGCTACAACTAGCAAAGGCCTGGTTCACATGGGCTTCAGCTTGTAGCAATGTGAGCAGCAAGCTTTGACAAAGCATTTGCAGAGCTTTCAGCAAGCTTTGTTGAAGCTTTTAAAGTACTGTTCAACTCCAGTTTGTATATATTGAACACCGATCCTAATGAGATTACCGATTGCCACTTTGAAAACAAGCTGCTAGCAATCTTCAACAAGCTTTCCACAAGCTTCAAAGAGTGCTGAATCTGCTAGCAACTGGTTTAAAGTGGCAATCAGTATTCCCATTAGGCTGGGTTCACACAAACATGCGAATTGGATGCAGGTTTCTCCGCATCCAATTCACATGACACGTGAGTGTGGCTGGCACTCAATGGAGCCGGTGTCCTGCCAAAATCTCCAACCTATCAAAAAGTCCAACCGTGTCATAGGTGGCTGTATTGCCCATGCACAAGAAGGGGTTTATTCCGCACGTCAGATTTTCACGTAAAAGGCATCAAATACACCAACTGCTCTCGCCGCCGCAGTGCGCCTGCGTGCCGTTCTCATCACAGACTAAAAGAATGCCATCAAGTACTCCAACTGATATTGCAGCAGTGTGCCTGCGCAGGAAGACTGATATCCACTGTCAGATCTTCCGACTAACAATGTGTGGTTACCTATGCAAGTGTAAACTTAGTTCTGCAAATGCATTGTTCCGTACATTATCTTGACAGTTCATCATGTTAATTGCTTTGCATATCGTATGATAAAAGCCCATTTTTTTTCTTCACTCTCCATTATGTTCTTTGTTTTATGTTTAAAAGAGACGGTCAGAAGATCTAACAAGGGATGTCAGTCTTCCTGCACAGGCGCACTGCTGCGATATCAGTTGGAGAATTTGATGGCGTTCTTTTAGTCTGTGATACGAACGGCGTGCTGCGGCGCTGAGAGCAGTTAGTGTATTTTACGTGAGAATCTGGTGTGCAGAAGAAACCCCTTCTTGTGCTCGCGCA